>OW203996.1:1272500-1872500 GCA_934047225.1 Ypsolopha sequella
ATAAGTAGGTAGGTAAGTTAGGTTTCGTAAGTTCTTAGGCCTAGTTTTCTTAATAAGTTTATCTTCATTATCATGTTCTTCACAAATAATAGCCATTTTTATTTTACTATAGATATTAATAATTTTACAGTAGTCAAATAAGCCTTTTTCGTCGCCATTGTATTTGTTTTTAATATTGTTAGGCACAATGACTTTTAATAATCTAATAAAAGCACCTCAAAACAGCATAACATAACAGCACCTTTAAAACTACACACACTTATTGAACGTGATAAATTTCGCTAATAATAGATTGGCTTTTTTCAAGTTAAAGTCAACTTAGATATCAGTAAGCATGCTCTTAAGCTCAGCACAAAGTGCTATGTAAATATCGTTCAAGCGCTGCACAACGCCGAAAGTGATTCTCTTTGAAACTAAACCTCAAGGTTCTAGTATTAACTATCTACTGAGCTAGCAAACTGGAGGGCAATTCAAATTCAAATTCAAATAGTTTATTTTGTAAAGTAGGTACACATAATACACCTTTTACGAGTCAAATTTAATCTTATAAAAATATGTTTAGTAAAATAATTCAATCAATTCAATTTTAAGTTTTTTATTCAGTAAACAACAATACACAGTTACACAAAGTGTCCCCAAGCTGCAGCACAGCTTATAATGGGCAATGCGCTCATTTAACTTGTTACATTAGGTTAAGATAATTTAAGGGGCTATACCGAGAAAATTGACACTTTTTGAAGTTATTTATCTGCTCTTTTAATGAAGTTCCAAGTAAAATGAATTAGTATAATAATTTTGGGACATTTAACTAGATTTTGGTCTATCAGAAACGCGATAGGAGGAATTTCATTTGATAGAAATAATTATTGAAATAAGGTCTAAATTTACACTTTTTTTGATATTCTGACAAATTAGGATAGCATACAGACTTGAAAAATATTTATTTAGATGGGTTTTAACTACACCTAAATTACTGGTTATGGAATTTTTTGTAACTATTTTAGTTAATTTTGCATTAATTTAAAACCGACTTTTTGACAATTTTCCCCGATTCCGTCCCTTTCGCACTGCGGGTCTTTCTGCCTGGAGAAACAGGGACCTTTGCTAGCACGGTATATCACCTTAAATATGATACATCTACGATATGTTTACATAATTATATAGTATAGACACGAATGTAAAGTAAATATGTATTTTTTTACATAGTATACACGGAAAAAGACTTTAATTTTGCGTTTTTAACATTATTTTTATATTTATCTACATTTTTCACCTCTAACGGCAAACTTAAACTATTTTGGCACAAGATATTCTTTTGTTCTTGATCCATACAAGTTATTTATTCTGAGCACCGAGAGCCATCTCACGCGTCTTACACTACGTTTGCATGGTTTAGTAGTTTTAAACGTATCCGACCAATACTCTTCTTTTGTGATTTCCAAGTATGCCTTATTATTTGTTGGTACGATGTTACATTTTGCATACAGTTGTTCGTTATCACCCTTATATTGACTTTTTGTTTTTTGTCAACTTATACTTTTAAGAATCTGGTTTGCAAGTTTTTTATCTTATTTATGTATGTTTTAAAAGTCGTGCCGTAAGTTCCAATTGCATATGATATTATTGAATCAACCAAAGCGTAGTAGCATAGGCAATGTAGAACAGATCTCGATGTCCATTGTTTTAACTGATAAAATTTACATAAAGTCATCCTTAGGTAATTAACTACTTTATTTATATGGTATTTCCAATTAAATCTATTGTCAACAATGACACCCAGGTATTTACATGTTGTCACCTGTTCTAGATGGGCGCACGGGCACGTTACAATGTTGTTATCTTTTTGTTTATGAAGAAAATTGTAACTATGACCTTTTACTTCTATGTATGAGTATATACCTGATCTTACGTAGCTCGAATTAAGGCTCCAGTCCCCTAAAAATCAGTATTCTTGCAGAATTATCAGAAAAGAAAGATTTTATTTTAGTTAGTAAGAAAGCAATAAATAAAATATATTTTACTTTAATTTATAGTGTGGAATTTGAAGATTTCAAAACTTATTTTTTCATTTACTTTAATGCTACTTTTAATAGGTTTTTTAGGCTTTAAACATACCTATATTTATGTTCTACGCGTTGAGAGTCTCATTCATGCACACGTCACGTAAAAATTATGACAAAAACAAGAAATTTATTCAAGTAAAATTTATTCCCATATCTTCAACAATAATCTTACTTGGTTACTTTTTTGGATAGTACTTTAGTTTTCTTATTTCAAATGCTTTAAGTAGTTGTGATTTTATGAATTCAACCACTGATAAAATATTTTTTTCTACTAGAAAACTATCGTTTAGCGTAGTCAAATTTAAAAAACGTAGAATAGAACTATTAATAAGTGAAATAACAAAAAACGGTATTTAAAAAAATATTTTACGAATATTTATCAAATCGAAACTTATCGAGAGTTTAAAACACAAAACGCGTTGATATTTCATTTCCCTCAGTTTCGCTGGGACATCGCAGCGTTCAGACGTGTGTTGTGTAGCTCGACGTAATTTTACCTCCCGCTCGCACGGTTGCTACCTTTCTTATGAAGAGATTAGATGTTAGATTCTTATGGAGAAGCGAACTGTATCATGAAAGTTGCTCTACTTGAATATTGCACTTATAATTTAATAAGTAAACAACTATGGATAAAATATTTTTTGAATATTTTAAGAAATCCCTGTTTCGATAAAATAAAGTCTAATCTACGTCCGTCCGTATTTCACAGCATCATAACTTTAGCACCGTTAAGATAAAGACATGAAATTTGGCACAAAAATAGCATTAATTTGCCTACATATTACATTAAAAAAAAATATGAAACATTTTAAATTGTTTAAAATATTTTCAAAACAAAAGTGAGAAAAATAAAAAATATCCTAAAAATACAATATGGGTATCAAACTGTAGACACTAAAAAGGTGATTGTAAAAATATATACTTTTACTATATTTACTGGCACTGGTTTTGTTAAAAAAACTACAATAATGTGTATGTCCGAAACTGGTAGACCGAAAAATATGAAAAAAATGTCCATTATAGATCATAACTGACCAATAACCGGGAAAACTATAATGATTTAAAAATATATAAAAAAGTAAAATAAATAAAAAAACATTTATAAAAATACAATATGGGTATCACATTGTAGGTATTAAAAAGCTTATTGTAATAATATAAAGTTTGGCTATATTTAATTGCATCTATTTCGAGAAATCCTTGAAAATCTATAAAAAAATGTATGTCCCCCCTGTTATCTCCAAAACTGCTGGACCGAAAAATATGAAAAAAATCATGGTAATATGCGTTTAGAATTACAGAAAAAATAAAGCGGTTTAGAAATTCACGAAAAAAAATGATAAAACTAAATTTATCATCCACAATACGGAACCCTAGGTTCTGACTAGAGTCTGACTCGCACTTGGCCGGTTTTTTTTCAAGATGTTTGCGGTAGGCCGTTTTTTTGGGCGGTTTTAATTTAGTTTTCGGAGCTTTTATTACTACCATTAATTTTTACCATAAGTATCCGGTTATCCGTATATAATACATTATCCGTTATCCGGATAGTAAAAATCTGCGAATAATTGCATGCCCTGATTCGCTTAGATTAAGTTATATTAATGTGTGTTAATTTGAAAACCCGTAAAGCCGTATTTTAGAAGTTGTGGTCTAAAAATCCCACGGGGATGGCGTGACACAAATTTTATACCAGCACCGCTGTCGCCACTTTTTGGAATAACTAAAGCCGAAGCTACATCCTTTTTATTACTTTACTTACTTTTATTTAAAATATCTTAAAAAGCTATCGAAGTCGACATAACATTGAGATAACAACGTGATAGACAATAATGCATCAAAACAAAAGAACGTACGCAGCTGCGGTTCTTATCATTAAAACATCACATTTCTAAAACTAAATTTTGTACCTTTTTTATTGCACCTTAGTCATAATCATGGACACACAAACTGACAGACACTTAATTACCGTAAGAGTTTCTATTTTTGATATTATATAACTTAAAGAACTGATTGTAATATGTGTGTGAGTATTAGGAATACATAATTTTAAATGTTTTCATTGTTACGAATTGATTATTAATTTTCTACATTAGTTAAATGAAAATCTTGATGAATAAAGAAATTTTCGGGCACAACTACACGCTTTTTAGGGCATGCAGGTTTCCTTAGAGCGATAGGGCTCATCACGTTGAGACGTAATAATCGTCAGAGAAACGCGGGTGTACTTATAGGTACACGTATGGGTAGACTTATGACTTGCATCTCACAGTTCACACTCGGAACACCTCTTGACACCCCTTCGGTAAACATCTGCAAATAATTGCATGACCTATAAAATGTATTGTGTCTTAATACTAATCACTCTTACTGCTACCAATAAGCCATCTACTCCAGGTAGATTTACTTTTTTTTATTTTGCTTTTGCAAATTCATTTTGTTTGTTCCGATAAACAAACCAAACTTTGTAAATTACCGTTACTTGAATAATTAAAAATCTTCACATGTCAAATTTTAAGTAATCGTACACTCATTTAACGAAGTAAAGCAACATTCAGGTGCGGTCTCTAACATCTTAATGCAGCGGGGGGAGCGCCACTTCTAAAGCCTCAGGTAAGATGAAAGCGAAATGTTGCAAAGAGAGTCTGGGGCCTTAATATGCATAATTTTGGTCTTTTGAGTATTCCGTTATCTTGCGCCCACGCAGTGATACTATCAAGGTCCTGTTGGAGTGCCTCCCATGTCCTTGCGACATCACTGTCCGCATACATAATGTGTCATCAGCGAACATGCATTTCTGCACCAATCTTATCATACCGTAATAACCGTATATGAACTAAATGAAAGGTTTATTAATAATTTATGCAGCAATATATATATGTTATGAATAAAATGTATATTTTTAGAACGCATCAGTCGAGTGTTCGGTCGACGATGTTGTTTTTTGTGTGTGGTAACACTTCTCCCACTTGGAGCTGTCAAAAACCTCGGATAGGACGTAATTTTGGAAAAGGTCGCGGTCGACCACATTTTTGGTATTTAAAACGATTTAATACAAGGGAAATCGATGTGGACATCGTAAAAAACATTATTGGGTCAGGGTCTGACAATATTTTGGCGTGAAGGCCACTTTCAGTGTATTTCCTGTGTGTGTGACATAACCTATATACACGCGGTGTGCAACAAGTGGACTTGTCAATTACCATTTCTTCTGGGTTTGGATGCATCCAGGTGTAGGTGGGTTGTGTTTAGGTTCTCCGTGGAGGTGAGCAACGTGTCACAACACTGGAACGCCTTGGAGACCACGTGCGGAAGGATTTCGTGCGAAGACTAGCTGATGAGGTCATCATACAATTGTCTGGTAGGACATTTTGTACTATATTTTGTAGAATATAAGATATTTGTAGATTATAGATCTGGGACAGCTTATGGGCCCCTGTTCCAGCTGCTAATATCGCCCTTTAACATAAAATTAGTGGTGTCTGAGCGTGGTTATGGAACCCTCGCACCAGTGACGCCGATGCCCGTCACTAGTCAGAAACATTATCACTTTCTAAGCTACAATTTGTGGTAGCAACGAGCGTCTTTTATCAAACATATACGATTCAAATGATTGGTAAAATCTATAATAATTTATGGTTAATTGAACTTACCTTAAGAGTATGACATAGCCAAAACAAAAACCAGTTCCAAGCGTGGCTTATTCTATTTTACGGTAGCGCGCGGGGGGAAATTCGTCCCGGTCTCTAAGCTCGCGTCACCATAGCAAAAATACGAATAGAGTGGACGAGGCAGCGGAGGCAGGGTCAAAAGTAATACGTATTTTATTTTATCTAATTTATTAGTGTATTTTGATCGTCGTCACACGGCATTGATCCTACTTGCTATCACGTCGGGACGTAAATTTATCATGGTCGGCTAAAAGTGGTTTTTTGAGTGTTTGATTTATCAGTTGACCCTCGGAACATTTCAGACACTCCTTTAGAGATACATAATAATATTGTGACGGTTAATTGTCACCATTACCCATTCTTTAAATATTTTTCGCCCGTTGAGCTGGTTTTACACTTGCGGGAAAATAAATTGGACCAAAAATTTCTTCACAAAAATTTTTTACTAAAGTTGTTATTACAAAAAGTAGAAACTAACAAATATTCTCAGAAGGAATGCACCACGTCACTATCTATCTCACTGTAGCCTACATCAATTATGCCTCTCTCATTCAACCACGTTTAACTGCGTTACTATCTCATTCCAACTCATTTTAAATAGCGTCACTATTTATCTCACTCTAACGCGTGTTAAATGGCATTTCTAATGAACGTCAAATATTTTTACTGCCCGCCACTCTTTCATTCTAAATTATAATTATTCAAAAAAATACGCAGCTCCTTTGGTAGTAAAATAGCAGTAACTTTTTTTTCAAAAGTAATATACAGAAATTGCCAGATCATTTGAAAAACAATATTAGATGAGCCGTTATTTAAGACAATTTGCAAAACTAACATAGGACATTTTTTTTCAGGGTGTGGTATCGAACTAACCTAATTACAAAAAATTGCTCATAAATTGGGTTTTTATTTTTCTTCCTGATGTAACAGCATTTTAAGGTTTATTTTTGACTTTATCAATAGCATGACTATTCAGAGTTGCGCAACAAAAATTTTATTCTTAGAATTTAGAACTGGTTAGTTTTGACTCTCAAAAATCTATTCGAATTTATAAAAGTACCATCAACTCGAAGACTATCTACTTTTTGCTGAGGTCATAATTTGATATTCTGGTCAGTCATGAGCTGGCCTACCAGCCTTCCAAGGGAAAGCGTTGACTTTTGGGACACCTGTTTACCCTTGGGATAAATCGCCAAGAGTTTAAAATATAGAAATTTATTTGTATCATAGTTTGAAATGTTCAGGTCCCTTTACGCAAAATGAAAAAACAAAACTCTTTTAGGATTAATTTGTTGTCCCTATGTTTGTCTGTTTGTCCGTTTGTCTAGGCAATTTTTCTGGGTAAAATCAATAAATGCTTATATTTACAGCCCTGTAAAATATACATATTATAACGTTTTTATGGCCTTTTGTTTAACTTTTTCATAAAAATTTTCTCCTTATGAAAATATAGAGACCAACACTTCACATAATATTTTGCATTTGAAAGAAAGCACAGAAAGGAACTGTAGAACAAATAATGTAAAAAATATAAAACCATATCTTTCTATTCTAAAGGGATTAATAATTTACTGTTTGTTCAATGTGGCGATAGCTTTGTTTATTATTTTTTTTTCTTTGTTACAAAGATAACAAATATTTTCATACAAGGTTTTCCTTAAGGGCTATTTCTCCGAATTTGTAACAAAATATTAAGAAATAATTATAACGGTAAAGTACAACTTTTAGCTAAGACAATTTATTGTTAAAAGTTTGCTATATGCATAAACATATTTTAATGATATTATGGTATCTTCAAAATAATTGGGTTTTCCATAAGCGTGATATCAGATTATTTAAGAAATTTACGGCTGGTATCACGACGACGGATAAGCCAATTATTTTATTACTATTGTAATATAATTAAAAATATGTAAATGCATACAGCAGACTTTTAACTATAAGTTTTCTTAACTAAAAGTTGTATTTTTACTTATTGAAATTGTATTTCTCATCAAGAAGTGCAAGATGACAAGATATTCAAAATAAGTTAATTGAATTTGTGAAATAGTTTCAGGTCAAAACAGTTTTCCATGAAACGGTAATTCTTTATACTTAGCAAAGTGTGTAAACTTAGTCATCTTAACATGAACGACGCCTGTATTTCTCTCTTTTTTATTTCCAGTATAGATAAAAATATACAAACTTGTTAAACTTTGCGTAAAAACGAGGCAATATTGACGATATCCTGACAGTTATTATGATGGTGTTTTATCAAATTTTGCTTTTTGGGCTGTATAGAGACGTAGTTAGATGTCACTAGAATATACTCATTAAAAAAGATATGAAGAAAATAAGCTGTAGACTTCACATTCGGTTTATACCTATTGTATGAATTTTAAGAAAAATCCAGGGGTAAAGGGACCTCTTAAGTAAAACCTTGTATAAAACTATTTGTTATCTTAGTAAAATATAATTCAAGTAAAGAAATAAACAAAGCTATCGCCACATTGAACAGTAGATAATTAATCCCTTTAGAATAGAACAACATGGTTTTCATATATTTTACATTATTTGTTCAACAATTCCTTTCTGTGTTGACTTTTAAATGCAAAATATTATCTCAAGTGTTCATCCCTACATTTTCATACTGAGAAAATTTGTATGAAAAACGTAAAAAAAAAACGTAAAAACCTAAAACGTAATATAAATAAAAACGTCAAAAGTATGTTTTTACAGCTGTATAGAGGGCCTTTTATATTGGTATTTATTAATTTTACCCAGAAAAAATTGTCTAGACAAACGGACAGACAGACAAACATAGGGATAACAAATTAATCCTAAAAGAGTTTCATTGTTTTCATTTTGCGTAACAGAACCTGAACATGTACCGACAGGATTATCTACGATCTAATAATTTTGCCATGCACTGTAAATATTTCAAAATAAATTTCTATATTTTAAATGCTTGGCGATTTATCCCAAGTAAGTGTACCTATATAATTTGCAAAAAACTTCACTTATTGGACCTGAAATGGTGAGCCAATACTAGAGGGTAATTTCACGAAAAGGTCATTGACCTTTGTTACAGATCTCAGTAAGTATAAGTAAATTAATTTGGGTTTCAATAACGATCACAAAATTATTCTTTTAGAGTAACATATATTATTTTCCCGCATAAAAGTATGAATTCATTCCAAATTCATTCAGTTTTGTTTTTAAGACTATGGCACGATGTAGCTAAATCACTCATACGCATATTTTGTTGAGTTTTTAACGGCAGGAATATGATGCTCCTCGAAATATTACTTTATAAAATTAATTTCAATGTGTTTTGAAGTAGTTTTGGGAGATATTTATAGCTTGCAAAAAAGGGCACAGGTTGCACGTCTTACGGGCGCCAACGCTAGGCGTAGACTGACAATATCTTGCTGCCGCTGACTGCATCAGTGGATTTACGTATTTTTGGAAAAAGGGGGTGCTTTTTTTGACCTGAATAACGTGGTATTTGGAAAATGAATAGATATCATTCACACTAATTTTATTAAAAAAAAACCAACAAAATCGCGAAAGCGATACCTGAAACAAAATCGATAAGAAGTGTGCAATAGAGGGTTACAAAAAAATTCATTGACAGTACAAATATGAATCGATTAACGTGGTTTGTGGAAAATGAATACCTTAAAGTTCAACCAAAAACATGTATTTTTTTTATGGCTATACGTAACCTAATTATTGCAACAAAATCATCCGAAAGCTGACATTTTATTTCTGTTTGTATTTTCGTTTCCCTTAAATGAATTTATAATTATACGAATTGCAGCATCCGTAGAGATTTAATAGACCACGTACGTGCGTTTTTTAGTTATACGTTTTCTGTTGTACTGCATCCCAAGAATTTTAGATTTTATTTTATAATAAAATCACTTTTTTTTACAGCCCTACCGCTCAGATTGCGCCGCCCAAAAAGGCATCACGCCAAACTTTTAGTCCCCTCTAAACACAGGGCGATTCTCAACAGCAGGAACAAAATGTATTGGTCGTTCTTGGGAAGAGCAACTTCCGAGCGTACCTACTAGAAGTTTGGCGCGATCTGTATTAGTCGACATAAAATGTACTTGGAGAAGAAGTCCGCATGTTGTGCAGGGCAACTACAGAACCCTACACTGGGCGTGGCCCGACACGCACTTGGCCGGTTTTTATTAAAAATAGAGTTCATCAACGCTTTCTTCGAACGCAAAATATTTGAATGCTTATGAAATTTACGTTTCCTAATTATTATTACATACGTCTTAAACACGCACGTGTGATTGTTGTTGACTATATGCCAACCGTGTCACCGATACAATTTTGGAATTATCAAGGCGAGTGTCGTTCTTAAGACGACGACGTGGCGTTCAACGTCTTTGTGAAACGGGCACTCATGTATCGGTGAAACGGTTGGAATATAGTCAACAACAATAACACGTGAGTGTTCAAGCCGTATGTAATAATACTTTAATTTGTCAGCTCACGCGAGTTTTAATAATTTTTCAATGCATGTGCTCGTAAAGGCCCACTTTTTATGCATCAAAACCGAACAAAAAGTCGATTATTTTGCCCTAGGGCTTTATTATTATTTTTTTTTTATTTAATTACAATGGTTGGCTAACCTGCAGACTTTCCTGTGTACCATAGATATTATACTTTTTTTTCCACTGTTTAACGGCTCTGGATACAGTCCTCTTGAGCCAATTATAATTTAAAGTTAACAAGATTATATTTGTTTTCATTTCCTCACACTATGCATTGAAAAACGTAGTATGATACACGGGCGTAAAAGCAATAAATTACTCGGTTACGTTTAAAACACTCGCTACGCTCGTGTTTTAAATCGTCCTCGTAATTTATTCCTTCGCGCCCTAGTAGCATAAACTACTATTACGGTTAAATGACAATGGCTCGTGAGCGTTCTGTATGTGCAGTACAAGCTAGTATATTAAGCAGATGCAAAAAAAAAATAACAGTGGACAAGTATGATGGGAGAATTCGCCGGTCTAGGTAGGAACCTCGGTGGCGCAATTGGTAGCGCGCTTGTCTTGATAGCAAGAGGTTGCAGGTTCGAATCCTGGCCCGAGAATTTCAATTTCTTGTTTTTGGATTTGTTTCTGATTGATATTTTCTAGTTTGTAATGCACTCTAATAATATTTAGAGTAAAATTCTTGTCTTTGAATTTGTTTCTGATTGATATTTTCTAGTTTGTAATGCACTCTAATAATATTTAGAGTATTCATAGCGATGATATCGCAAAATAAACATAATCTTAATTTTACGGTTCTTGGTTTGTATGAATTAAGAGTCTTGTTTTAATTGTGTATCATATATAAATATGTATTAGTATATATATATATATCACATTGTATTTATTTTAGTTTGAGTATTAATTTTTATAAAACATAATATTATACTTTATAAATTTATTGTTTGGTAAGTAATGATATATTTTATTGTGTACATTATATTCTTTTTTGATATTTAGACAAAAGCATCTTCACATATTTTTGGCACTACCCAAATGTATCCACATCACCAAAGGTTAACTAGAAGATAATGCTATCTTGCATTAAGTTCGCCATATGTACAAGTTTAATGTGCATTAAAGAATTTAATTTTTATTTTTATTAAATCTACTCTTTAATAGCTTGAAGCTGCTTAAGATAACATTGTTTTAAGCTTGTTCGATAGAAATTTCAAAGACAAACTGAATTAACTTAAGTATGACGTACATTTACATTTGCTGATTAAGTTAAGTTATGACGAGTTAGCATAAGGACTCGGAGATTTTAGTAAGGAAAACTTTCACATTGTTTGAAAATTTTAATGCAACCCTCGCTGATTTTAACAAATCTAAAATAGTTCAAATTACTTTCAGTTGATCTGAGAAGGAGTTTATAATTCACACTGGATTTTAATACAATTGCACAGGAATGGATTAACTGTAGTGGTACATTGTAAATTCTCAGAAATCTGTACTCGAGTGCAGTGCGAGGATAAGTGGTGCATAGTAAAGCAAGGTCTGTGATCGAGTGCAGTGTGATGACGAGTGGTGCATAGTGAAGCACGATCTGTGCTCGAGTGCAGTGCGAGGAAGAGCGGCGCATAGTCAAGCAAGATCTGTGCTTGAGTGCAGTGTGAGGACGAGTGGTGCATGCATAGTGAAGAAAGATTTGTGCTCGAGTGCAGTGCGAGGACGAGTGGTGCATGCATAGTAAAGAAAGATCTGTGCTCGACTGCCGTGCGAAGACGAGTGGTGCATGCATAGTGAAGCAAGATCTGTGCTCGGGTGCAGTGCGAGGACGAGTGGTGCATAGTCAAGAAAGATCTATGCTCGATTGCAGTGCGATGACGAGTGGTCCATGCATAGTTGAGCAAGATCTGTGCTCGGGTGTAGTGCGAGGACGAGTGGTGCATAGTGAAGAAAGATCTATGCTCGATTGCAGTGCGATGACGAGTGGTCCATGCATAGTTGAGCAAGATCTGTGCTCGGGTGCAGTGCAAGGACGAATGGTGCATAGTAAAGCAAGATGTGTGCTCGAGTGGAATGTGAGGACGAGTGATGCATAGTGAAGAAAGATCCGTGCTCGGGTGCAGTGCAAGAACGAGTGGTGCATAGTGAAGCAAGATCTGTGCTCGAGTGCAGTGCGAGGAAGAGCGGCGCATAGTCAAGCAAGATCTGTGATTGAGTGCAGTGTGAGGACGAGTGGTGCATGCATAGTGAAGAAAGATTTGTGCTCGAGTGCAGTGCGAAGACGAGTGGTGCATGCATAGTAAAGAAAGATCTGTGCTTGACTGCCGTGCGAAGACGAGTGGTGCATGCATAGTGAAGCAAGATCTGTGCTCGGGTGCAGTGCGAGGACGAGTGGTGCATAGTGAAGAAAGATCTATGCTCGATTGCAGTGCGATGACGAGTGGTCCATGCATAGTTGAGCAAGATCTGTGCTCGGGTGCAGTGCGAGGACGAGTGGTGCATAGTGAAGAAAGATCTATGCTCAATTGCAGTGCGATGACGAGTGGTCCATGCATAGTTGAGCAAGATCTGTGCTCGGGTGCAGTGCAAGGACGAATGGTGCACAGTGAAGCAAGATGTGTGCTCGAGTGGAATGTGAGGACGAGTGGTGCATAGTGAAGAAAGATCTGTGCTCGGGTGCAGTGCAAGAACGAGTGGTGCATAGTGAAGCAAGATCTGTGCTCGAGTGCAGTGCGAGGAAGAGCGGCGCATAGTCAAGCAAGATCTGTGCTTGAGTGCAGTGTGAGGACGAGTGGTGCATGCATAGTGAAGAAAGATTTGTGCTCGAGTGCAGTGCGAGGACGAGTGGTGCATGCATAGTAAAGAAAGATCTGTGCTCGACTGCCGTGCGAAGACGAGTGGTGCATGCATAGTGAAGCAAGATCTGTGTTCGGGTGCAGTGCGAGGACGAGTGGTGCATAGTCAAGAAAGATCTATGCTCGATTGCAGTGCGATGACGAGTGGTCCATGCATAGTTGAGCAAGATCTGTGCTCGGGTGCAGTGCGAGGACGAGTGGTGCATAGTGAAGAAAGATCTATGCTCGATTGCAGTGCGATGACGAGTGGTCCATGCATAGTTGAGCAAGATCTGTGCTCGGGTGCAGTGCAAGGACGAATGGTGCATAGTGAAGCAAGATGTGTGCTCGAGTGGAATGTGAGGACGAGTGGTGCATAGTGAAGAAAGATCCGTGCTCGAGTGCAGTGCAAGAACGAGTGGTGCATAGTGAAGCAAGATCTCTGCCTGGATACAGTGTGGTAGTTTACCATAGTGTGTGTTTTAATTCCATTCAATAATCAAAAAACATTAAAATCCTTGTACTTTGTTCCAATTATATAATATTTTCAGAACGTTTAAGCAGCTGGTTTTGCCGATTTATACGACATCCTGTAAAAGGAACAAACTCAACTGCAATCATAATACATTTTCTTTTTTTTGGTGCCTTACTAATGTTGTTTTAATGTGGTGGTGTTTTAATTCAGTCTCTGGTATAACAATGTCCTGCCCCTCCTATGATAAAATCTGAAGTTTCAAAATTGCCTTTAGTGGGTATTGAACTATTTACAAACTGTGTTCTCACTTCAAGTGCGAACATATCCTTAGACAATGGGAATTCAATAGCATATCTATGTTTTTGATGAGAGACACCCAGTCCAGTTGGCCACTAACGATACATATTTTTAAAATGGTTAAAGTTTTCTAGAGATTGAACCGATATATAGTAATATAAGTTGATGTTATCTACATGAAACGATAAATTTAAAATTAAATTTAACTTTGATTTTCGGTACAAACTATGGATTGGTTTGCGTTATTTTTTTTTTTGTGAATACGTATTAGTTTTTAGGCTCTTCTTTAAAATTGTATTTTTGAGTACAATCGGTTTTCACGGGAGGCAAAGGATTTGTTTTGAATAATTATTGATAAAGCAGCTCTTTATCTCTAAAGCAGCATGTTTTCAATAATAGAGATATTTTTTTATTAAGAGAAAGAGTTTTGTATGGACTCGGAACAATTTTATAACCGTAATCCTTTTCTAAAAAAGTCTACTGACGAAAATCAAAAATAACGTTACATGTTAGATACGGTAAAGCATACGGTAATACGGTAGCGGAGCTCATAGATCATTGGATTAATATTTCTGTGCGACTAATTGAGCGCCGACGTGATTCACTTTATCACTTTACCTATACTCCCAAAAGTATAACGTTGTGGGCCAATATTCACAATTCTGATTATTTGTACGGCTTATTTTGGTTTGGGGTTGGGGAAAATTGCGAAGACACTTTTTCGATTTTGTTCATATATCGTATGTTTGCGTAATCAGTGGCAGGGCCCCGTCACTCGAGCGTAGCTGCCGCGATTGGTAATAATAATTAGGCATAACCCGAGTGATTTCCCGCCAGTGGGCTGTCTCGCGTCGTCATTCCGTGCCTGTCGTGCACGCCAAACGTACTTGTGTGTATTTATGTTCTCCCGGAAATACGAAAATTACGGCTACTGTACGGCATTGTGCCTTTTTCGGATGTCTTATAATTTTTTTAATTACCTGGAGATGAGGGAAAGTAAGCTGGACATTTCGTTTTCGTGTGCTTAGGTACGGCAAGTAATCTAGGATTGAGAATATATATTTAAACTGAGCTGCTTATTATTTTTGTTAATTGATATTATTGCAATTTGAATTTGTTTTAACGGGCCGAGCTTCCTTCACTCGCACGCATTGCAGGCTCGCCCGATTGAATTTCGCAACTATCTCTTTCTAACAAACGCGTGGTGTGTGTGGAACAGAGCTCAATTACCTACGTTTAATTAAGATAATGTATTTTTTAGCTGGTATACGGAAAACGGTTAATCATTATAATTTTGAAAGTATTAATTTAAACTAAATGTTTACTATAACCCGAAGTGAAAAAGAAAGTATCATACACACCGTTCAGTTACTTTACCTCTGACAGCTGTTCTAAGTCCAATACCTAAGAATCATTTTCGATCAGCCTAGAGGTAAATAAACTGTTAACGATCTGTACACGGTAAATTAAATTTTATTTAATTTACAATAATTTACAAAATATTGATTGATCTGTACATCAATCAATATTTTGTAAATTAAATAAAAGAACTTGCCTACCATAACTTTTTTTTCTTTCCGACTCGTCGCGACAACCCTATGGAAAGCGCACGGCGCGGCGTGTCGCGCCGCCGACGACGCCTCTATACCGCGCGCTGTACTTAGTATTATCAACGCTAAGTCCAGCCCCTTAGATGCATTTTTGCATGTATTTCCTGACAGTAGATAGTGTAGCTATAGCGTAGCGTGCAATTTTGGTAGGTATTTTCGTTTTATAAGGGAGAGAAGTATCTGTTACGTAGTAACTACTATAGTAACTACTATATAATCTGTGTCAGTGGTTGTTCAGACGGTATGACGACGGACTTTCACTTGCTGGTCGACCATGAACCAATGCTTTCGGAATTCATTGTGCATAGGTAATAGTATACTTACCACTTGCTTACGGTAAGGGGAGACACTATGAGATAAACCTGCATGCGCTAAAAAGCGTGTATTCCTGCCTAAACCTCGATCATACCGGACGGTGAGTCTATAGAAACCTCGATCATACCGGACGGTGAGTCTATAGAAACCTCGATCATACCGGACGGTGAGTCTATAGAAACCTCGATCATACCGGACGGTGAGTCTATAGAAACCTCGATCATACCGGACGGTGAGTCTATAGAAACCTCGATCATACCGGACGGTGAGTCTATAGAAACTGACATTGAACACAAGAGCTACATGAAGTTTAATAATTATTGTTTAAAATAGCGCGCTTTGAGTCTTGACTTGAACGTTATTTCAATGTCGTTTCCGTTGATATTTGTAGTCACAAAATATCGAGCTGCTAATTTGGCGATGGTAATCGCCTTAAGGCTATTAGTGTCGTAAAATTAACAGCTCGATGTTTGACGGAAACGACATTGAAATAACGTTCATATCAGCGCGAAATTCATAGTGGCTGCTACGACTCTCGCTGCGTCCCTTGCGTCTCGTGCGAAATGGAACAAATAATACTTTTCATATGGACGTGATTGTTCGATTGAATAATCCAATGTTATGTTTGTAGCTATCAAGTTTATCTATTACTCAAAGCACAAATAAATAAAATCGACCAATCCGCTTAGGGGCGATAGGGCATTCAAGCCAAAAACACCATTCGGTTGAATTTTTTTCATATAGAAAGTTGGTGGTTTTAAAAAGAAAAATTTTGGATATTATGTTGTCTTAGAATTGAATTTTGTTTTTTAAATTTTTTTCAATATTTTCGGTTTGGCTATAAACGAGGAGGAGTTACAAAGAACCCATTTGGCTATACTAAGCCCCTTAATCCGAAACGGTTAGTATGGTCACCTATTAATGCCATAATGGTAATAAGTAAGAAAAGTGTGTCTGCAGGATTTTTCCAATCAGTTACGTGTTACATAACTACATATGTTTCTTATTAATAAAACTAAGTAATTTCAAGTAATGGAACAAACTCATTTAGGTATTATACGTTATTGTGTGTAGGTATAGTATAAGTTTATGTTAAAAAAAAAGACATGATCTTGCCAAGTTTCTTGCCCGTTCTTCTTAGCGATACTAATCGATTGGGCGGAGGTAGGCATGTATTTATATATGTAACCTATTACTATGTAGTATATAGGATGGGATTTGGTCGGCCGCCTGGATTCGTGCTGGGGGCTCGGTTGGTGATCATTGAACCTTGTTCCTGGTCCCTGGCCGGGTCTCCGGTATGGGTTCGGGCGGTTGATTGAATTTCACCTTGTATAATAATATTTTACCTATAATTTTAATCGTATATATATTGCTACATAAATTAAATAAAAATTTAATCTAAGTAGTTCTTGTACATTTATTATTTTATTACATATATTTTTATAAGATTAAAATTTGACTTGTGAAACGTGTATTATATATACCTACTTTGCAAAATAAACTTTTTGAATTTTGAATTTTGTATATCTGGTATAAATTATAATTATACATGTTGCTCGCGTGTTTCAGTTTCCCGAAAAATTCGTATGTTCGGGTCGGTGGGAAAAGTAGGTACGTTTGTCAAGTGTAGCAGAGATTGAAAGACAAATTTTGTATGTCTTTATGTAAAATCCGGCGAGCACCGTTTTTGTTTGTAAATTATGTTTATTTTCTGTCCTCATAAAATCTTTGATTTGGTTTCATCCATTGCTTGTCTGGAACATGTTTAAACATGGTTTCTGTATACAGAAGAATTGCTCGCAAATTTCAGGTTGGGTGTTTTGTCTTGTCTTTGTGCAAGCTCATGTGATCGCGTGTGACAGAAGCACGTGGCTGCCTTGTTGGAGCTTGATTGCGGTGCCAATCACCGCCTTGTCCCTGGAGGTTTTGTTATTGTTTGTTCCGGGTTCTTCCTCAGTACTGCAGAAGGCTGATACGAGTTTGTTTTATGTTTACCAGTGTGCCTACTGTACAAAACAATATTTTATTGAAAATAAAACGGGGCTTAGAGACGGGTTTCTTATTTTTCATCGGTCAAAGGGCATCTTGAAACCAGGTGTGAATTTTTTTTAAGAGACGTTAGTATGTAAAAAAACGGAAAAGTTGTATATTTCATGACGAGTATAAAATGGCGGATTTTCTTACCCGAGGAAAAGGCGAACGTTGAAAGCTTACATTCCGAGGGTAAGAAAATCCATTTTTACTCGTTGCGAATGATACTTTTGCTACTACCTGATTTATGTATTTAAATATTAAATTTTTCCTTTCAAATTTAATGTATTTTATGACTTTGCAAAGCGCGGCGCGGTTTTTACGTATTTTTTTTCAGGCTTCGGCCGACGGCCTTGTGGCCAGTATCATTTTGCGAAAAAAGAGTGTCAGACGCTATATAATCGATTATGTCGTGAATCGGAACGCAGGGAATTTCGATTGTAAAGACAAACTAAGGACGTCAAAAAGAATCTAATTTAGCATGAAATGAAGACAAACGTCAAAAAGAACTAAATTTTGCAATAAATGAAATTTCAATATGATATTTCAAACTGACCTGATAGTCATTCCGCAACGGGGCCCGGAAAGTTCGATTTTCAAAACTAATTTCGAGTATTAAATGGAACTTTTTCATAAAGGTAGTAGAAAAAATTTATTTAGTTCACCTAATAGAAGATATTTAAATTTTTACTGAATAGGTTTTTATTCTCTGGCTGGTCAGAGTAAAGTCTTACATGTTGTAAAACATTTAATTACCAGAAGACATAGCACAAATATACCACATTGCTATATTTTTATAAAAGAGTCATTTCTTGAAAAGTGTCATTAGTTTAACGATTGAGCGCCCGCCGCTATCTGACACTTACGTGACTGTGTGTAGATGAAACGTGACTCTTGTGCCAAGATTTCCGGCGACATTTCTTGTGACATCAACATATTTCACAGTAACTGCCTTCATCCAAGCTCTCTGACTCTTTCAGACAGAGATGAAGAAGGTAGCACTCTGGTGGTTCCGCTTTCAACGGTAATATTATGATTAGCTACTTAAAGGAAAAAACCATTTATACAAAAACTATTATTACACCATTTTGTAACCCATGCAATTTTATGCATTTTGACCTTTTGACCATTATCATATCTCTAAAACTTTTTGAGAAATCGCCAATTCACACTTTCGCCGTAAACGCCTCCATGCAGCATCTCCCGAAAAAATAATTTTCAATTATAAAACCAAATAAAAGAGAATTGCGTTTTCAGGGTTAAAAATATTATGAAACGTACTTGTGCACGTAAAAGCTTCTTTCTTAGATTTTTAGTTAGAAACATCAACAAAAGTATAATTTATTTAGTCTTAATTTTTACAGAATTAAATCTGTATACAGCTCACGCAGTAGAACTTTCGTCTTGATCACATTGGACTTTTTGTCCCGATCACATTGGATCTTTTGTCTCGCTCTCACCCGCAGTAGACTTATTGTCTTGCTGTCTTCCCCCAAAAGTGGACCTATTATCTTGCTCGCTCGCACCCACAGTGGACCTATTATCTCGCTCGCGCGCACCCACAGAGTGGACCTTTTGTTCTCGTTTAATTGCAAACATTATACAAGTATAGTGTCTTTGACCAACTGTCACTCACTCGCACAAGCAGTGGACCTATACCTATAGTCTCGCTCACTTGCCTACACATGGACCTATTGTCTCGCTCGCTTGTACCCGCAGTGGACTTATAGTCTCGCTCGATTGCCTCCACAGTGGACCTTTTGTCTCACTCGCTCGCACCCGCAGTGGACTTATAGTCTCGTTCGCTTGCCTTCATAGTGTCTTGCTCTCTTGTTTTCACAGTAGACCTATTATCTCGCTCGCTTACCTCCACAGTGGACCTATTGTCTCACTCGCTCGCATCCGCAATGTATTTATAGTCTCGCTCGCTTGCCTTCCAGTGGACCTAATAGTCTCGCTCTCTTGCCTCCACAGTGAATCTATTGCTCGTACCCGTAGTGAACTTATTGTCTCACTCGTCGGCACCTTCAGATCAGAGTTTTGGAAAATTTACTAAAAATCAGTGCGCAAATGGTCAGACCAGTACAGGTTGTCTAGAAGTCTTTAACAGTACAACTCTACGCGTGATCCGTGGTATGTGCGACAAACAACAAGAAAAATGAATTGTTCCGCTGAAAATACCATCATCTCCAACCTCTAATACATTTAAGGTGAGTCGTTCCAACGGAAAGATCATGGGCTCTCCTTTTTGGGAAAGTAAAGGGGTGGTCATGATAGAATATCTCGACCATAAAGCTACTGTTACGGGCTCCTTGTATGCGGAAAAAATATAAAAATTGCATAACAAAATTCACGAGAAACGGCGAGGCGAACTGGCAAAAATTGTTTTGTTCCATCAAGATAATGCCCCGGCTCACAGGTCCACTGTTGCTATGGCTGCAATACAAGATGCTCGCTTTGAAATACTTGAGCATCCTCCATATTCACCCAACCTTGCCCCTGGTGATTTCTGTCTATTTCCAAGGTTAGAAGATTATCCGAGAGGACAAAGATTCAAAAATGATGAAGCAGTAGTCGCTGCATTACAGGAATGTTTAGGTGCTCAGGACAAAGAGTTTTTAAAAAAGGAATTTTAAGCTTAGAAAAAAGATATAACATTTACACAAAAACATGAAAAAAAAAACATTAAAATATTTTACACTGTACAAAGGTGGCACTTATTGCTAATAGCAATATCTTCCAAGCAACCTTTGGGTGAAAAAGAAAATATAGAAAAAAAAAAGAGGAGCGTGTAAATGTCACGAAATCAAACATAAGAGTAAACTATATACACTTATTAATGGGGGATTCCTTACGCTATAATAAACTAGTACATAAACATACACAAAAATATAATATAAAGCATCGAAAATAATTATTTCGATGATATAACGAATATAATAAATATACTATATAAATACATAAATTTACACATATAACATAATAAAAAAAAAGATAATTGTGTATGAAATGTTAATCAAACGAATAAATTATAGATGAGTTAGGGGTGTAATTCACTAAAGTAGTGAGCTTTTAGTTAATTTTAAAGGTATTCAGAGTACGACAGACAGACGACAACGACAACATTTAATAAAAGTTACCGGCGACGACGTAGGTACCCAGTCTTAATTTTTATTGAACGCCCTACGAAATATTTTAACTGGTAATACGTGCCAGTTCTATAAAATTGTGCATGTTGTGTAGCCGTCTTACACCAGTCAGTGTGTCAAGCAAGGTCCAAGCAAATGGAGCTCTTTGGTCTCTGCCTACTTCTCTAGGAGGCAAGCGTCAGTGCCTACGTATGTATTTAGTAGGATTTGTTATAGAGTAACCACTGTCTATGTCTACTTATATTTTTATAATTCTTTAATATAAGTTTCACACTCGAACCAGACAATGATAAGCTGCTGTTTTGTTCGTAAATTAATTAAGTTATATTAAATTAATTTAAATAATAAAATTATTGAAATTAATTTTTTTAAAGTTATTCAAAATGAATACTTTATAATACATTACTCCGAACAGTCCAGGAATACAAGTCACAGTCCAGGAATACAAGTCACAGTCCAGGCTCGCACACACACATTTCACCTACGATTATTACGTCCCACCATGGGGCACCGCAGGGCACATAGAAGACTCACAATTTGACGTGCCTTTCGAAGCACGCAGACCGAACACAGATGTCCCCTGATGGGATTTGAACCCACGAACTCCGGATTAGTGGTCGAGTACTTGAACCATTGGACTACAGAGGCCTAATGTTCTGTGACAGAGGCGGTCATTCAATAAAATATCTCATAACTACATATATAAGGCTACATATATTGTACAAGGCAATCATTTGAGGCGAGACTTCATAAAGTTTAAATTTGATATCAGTCGTAATTATTAAAATACCATTCTGAATTATTTGTTTTTCATTTAGTTTATAGTATATTTATTTATATATTCATAAAGTAAATACTTAATTATAATTCATTCCAGATATATTTCGACTTCTTGTCGGCATCAGTGCAACTTAAGAATAAAAGTAATAATTTTTATTGTAATAAATAGCGATTTTATATACAAAACAGAACAATTTACCAAACGAACATAATAGTAGTTTATGTTACAAGGGTGAAAAGGAATAAATTACGAAGATGATTTCAAACACGAGCGTAGCGAGTGTTTTAAACGTAACCGAGTAATTTATTGCTCTTACGCCCGTGTATCATACTACGTTTTTCAATGCATAGTGTGAGGAAATAAAACAAATATAATCTTGTGAACCTTAAATTATAATTGGCTCAAAAGGACTGTATCCAGAGCCGTTAAACAGTGGAAAAAAAGGATAACATTTATGGTACCCAGGAAAGGTTGCACGTTAACCAACTTCTCGTAAATAAAAAAAAATTAAAAAATAAAGCCCTAGGGCAAAATAATTGACTTTCTGTTCGGTTTTAATGCATAAAAAGTGGGCCTTTACGAGTACTTGCATTGAAAATACAATTCAGTTACTACTTGGGCTCCAAGAGTATCTTTTTAATTATTTTTACGCTAATTTCACGGTGGTGAAATCTATGCGTACTTTGCGGCTGTCACGTTTATTTCCGTTTATTTTGATTATTTCTTGACGCATTACCTGTAGGACCAAGTTAGCTAACTAACCTCCAACTACACCCGGTAATAAACGATAGAACATAATTAATCAATTTTAGATCAGTTTAACACGGTTCATCATTAATTACAAACAGCCAACGTGGAATCTATTCAAAAACGTTAAGGTGCTACATGCTATGCTAATTTTAAATCATACTTTAGGGTCATCCATATATTACGTCATCGATTAGGCTGACTTCCAATCCCCCCCCCCACCACCCTGCAAATATCCTTTCATCATTATCTAATGACCTCATGTTTTCATGTACAAAATCAATCTTGTGGTTTAAACAATGGTAATTTCTTTTGGCGAGACCCGTTATTGCCATCTATGCTCTTGATATCATCATCTACAGATGATATCATCATCATCCACCCATCGAACTTATCCACTTATTTCAAAATGTGTAATATATGGACGGTCCCCTTTAATATGCTTAGTATGTATATTTTATACTGATGTAGATGTACAGGTATGGTTGTACATTCCCGAAGAAAGAAAATTTCGCAAATTGTAGAACGTTTAGCCAATTTAGCCATTCAAACCCTTAAAGATGTTCCCTATCATACATACAGACGAAAACATTAAGATATAAGACATCATTTATTTTGCATCAAAAACTTTATGTACACACTTAATATGAGTACGTATAAATGGTGTTAATAATTTAAAGGCACATAAATATTCGACCTTTTCGGTTTTGCAAAATTTGGACACGCATAACATTATTACCTATTTAGATCATTTATTTAAATTTAAAGATGAGGTGTAAGATGATGAATGATTAACAGATTGATGTTCTATCTGTGAATGAGACAAGGAGGAAAGGGAGTGGTAATATCAATTGTGGTCTATACATAGCCTTTTGGTCGGGTGTAGATTACCGTGTGTGTTACCGCAGCTGTTGATGACGTCCATGGGAGTGGCTCAGGGTTCATCGGTATCTAATATACTATTTACACTGATCCTGAACGACTTACCCGAAGCTATTAGTAACAGCCACATACTAATGTATGTGGATGACGTGGCAGGAGTGGTACTAGCTCCCAACGTCAAACAGCTCGAGGGACGTCTAAATGAAACGGCAACGAAGCTAGCACAGTGGTTCCGTACGAACATCATTATTAATTATCAATTATTAATTATCATTAACCTCTCAAAGACCAACTTCCTCCATTTTGACCACCCGGAGCATGCTCCAAGGACCCTAAACATTTTTTGTATAGGATGTGAGGATTGAGCAGGTTAAAACAACCACTTTTCTCGGGTTCGAGCTCGACCGTGGCCTCACCTGGGTATCGCATATTGATAAGGTATGTGCAAGGTTAGCTAGCGCATGTTTTGCTCTGCGGTGGCTGTCGTATACGGTGCCGCGTGAGACAAGATACAAGATCATTTATTTGCAATAAAGCCATACAAAAGTTATGTACTAAGGCATGCAAAATACATTGGTAAAATAAAAATAACACAGAAACTAAAACTAATTATTGGAAAATAAAATATTAATAAGATAAATTGAAATACATCCACAAAAAAAAAATGAATATTATTTAGAACTTAACAATAAATTAAATTAATGAATAATAAATAAATTGATTAAATTAAGAGATTACATCAAATTATTAACTTATACTTACTTTAATAACTAAAAAATTATTCCCTACATGCATAATACTCGGACAAATTATAAAAAGGTCTATCCAGTAGATACGTTCTAAGGTTTCTTGAAAATTCGTTAACATTATTACTGTCTTTTATAGTTTTATTAAGTTTGTTGAAAATTTTCAGTCCTGAGTAATTCATATTTTGTTGAAATACACCATAATTTGGGTGAGGTAAAACTAAATGTTTATAATTTCTTAAGAAATGGGTTTGAGTGTCACTGACCTTTTTATAATCACTTAGGGATTTAAAAATTTTTATTGATACTAAATAGATATACAAACAAGTAACTGTTAATATTTTATGTTTTATAAATAAAGGTTTACAATGTTCCCGGAAATTAGCGCTATCGATTATACGCACTGCTTTTTTTTGTAGAATTAGAATGTCCTTAATTTGTTTTGAATTTCCCCATACCACCAGACCATATCTAATAATACTCTCAAAATAGGAAAAGTACATGATCTTGAGAGTATCTGAGCCCACTATTTTACTCATACTCTTTAAGGAGAAACAAGCGCTAGCTAATTTCTTTTTCAGGTTGGCAATTTGCTGTCCCCATCTCAGTTGATTGTCGAGCTCAATACCTAAGAAACGTACACAATTGACCTTGTCGATAGGTAGATTTAGAGTGCACTCTGCGCTGTTCGTGTGGCGCTTAAAAACAATATAATTGCTTTTACTGCAGTTCATTGAGAGACCGTTAGCCTTAAACCATCTACACAGGTCATTCCATACTGCTAAAGCTGTGCTTGTAACCTTTTTGAAATTACTTTCACTAATTATTAAGCTGGTATCGTCAGCATATAAGTAAGTTGTTGCACCAGCTATATTACAAGCCAGGTCATTAATAAAGATGTTAAATAATAATGGTCCTAGCACTGATCCCTGTGGAACGCCGTATTTAATGATTTTCTCGTCTGACCTTATTTTGCTTGATTCATCATGATCGTTATTTAAAGTAAGTTGAACAAACTGTGTACGATTTGTCATGTACGATAAAATGAAATTGTGTGCGGAACCTCTTATGCCGTAGTATTCCAGTTTGTCGGATAAGATTTTATGACTGACACAATCAAAAGCCTTACTTAAATCACAAAATATTCCGATACATTTATCTTTACCGTTCAAAATGTCAGATATTTCTTCAACTAAATCACTTATTGCCGCTATCGTGTTAGATGCTTTCCTAAATCCATATTGCTGTGTACTAAAATATTTGTTATCTTCAAAGAAATTTTCAATTCTAGCTGCAATAATTTTTTCAAGTAACTTCGCTAAGACTGAAAGTAGGGATATCGGACGATATTTAGATACGTCTTTTGTATCTCCTTTTTTATGAATAGGAATAACTTTAGCTTGCTTGAGTTTATTAGGAAAAATTTCTTGTTCGATACAGTGATTAAAGATGTGGCAGATGGGAGTGGCAAGTAAGTCAATATTAGATTTAATAACTTTTGTGCTCAGTTCATCGGCTCCGCAGGAGTTGCTGTTTGTTAATGTTTTTGCTAATTTTATAATTTCGATTTCGTCAGTTGGTTTAAGCAGTGGCGTGCACAGAACTTTTTTCCGGAAAAGCAATCAGAAGGTCAAGTACGACAATAAAAAAAATATGAAAAAATTTAAATAACACTTTGAAAAAAAAAAGTTTGTATGACGCCAGGGTAGGCACTGCCTACCCTAGAGTAGACATTTTCATACAAACTTTTTTTTTTGAAAGTGATATTTAAATTTTTTCATATTTTTTTTATTGTCGTACTTGACCTTCTGATTGCTTTTCCGGAAAAAAGTTCTGTGCACGCCACTGGGTTTAAGGAACATAGATTTTGAGTTATTTACATTAGTATTTTTGAGATATGATTTATAATTTTTATTGTTTATTATGTCAGGTTTACCTACCTCTATGAAAAAATTATTAAATAAATTACTTATGTCCTTTGCATTGGTGATGGTTTGACCCTGATTATTATTTATTTCCCATCCTTTATTATCATTAACAGATTTCCGTCCGTTTTTAGATTTACCTGTTTGCTGATTTACAATATTCCAAATGGTTTTTATTTTACTTTTAGAGTTTTCAATCATGTTTTTAATATGTATTTGTTTTGCAGACGTTATTGCATTGTTGAGAATTTTTTTGTAACTTTGACTATAATTTTTTAGCTGTGAGGTGCAATGTCGACGCATTTGTAAAAGTAAGGTTCTTTTGCGTCTACAAGAAATTCGCAGTCCTTTAGATAGCCATTTATTAGTTTTTTGTGACACCTTAATTTTTCTAATAGGGAAATGTTGATTTATAAGTAAGTTTAAAATTTTATAAAAACTATCTAATTTCAATTCACAATTATTCTCTTTAGAAACGTCATCCCAGTCTACTTTAGATAGACTTTCTCTAAATTTAAGATTAGCTTTATAAGAAAAATTTCGCCTGAAGACGTACTTTGTAGCGCTTTTTTGATGTTTTAGAAATTCATTAAGTGTTATCTCTTGAGCATCGTGATCAGAAAAATAGCACGGAATAACTCGAGATTCCAGGTAGTCTGGAATGTCGGTTATAATATTGTCAACTGTGTTTCCTGAGGAAGCTCTCGTAGCTGCATGTATTGTAGGGACAAGATTATGTTCTAAAAGGGTTTGAACAAAATCCTTAGAGATTGTTGTAGGTAAGTCGTTTGTATTAATGTTGAAGTCTCCACATAAAACTATGTTGTTATATTTGATGTTACTTAAAAATAAATCTAGTTTTCGAAAAAAATGTGTAATATTTGATTTCGGTTGCCGATAAACATTCACAATATATAATGTCTTGTGATTAAGTTTAAATCGACACATACATACTTCAAATGCAAATTCCTTGTAAAATCGACTACATTTTATTTCTTTACAAAGGTGAGCAATATCATCTCTCACAAATATTAGTGATCCGCCTCCCTCTTTTGTTAGTCTATTTGATTGAGTACATATTGTATATCCTGGTAAGGTAATTACTTTGTATTCCTCAGGTTCAAGCCAAGTTTCCGTGATACATACGATACATGGTTTACGATCCAGATCAAATTCCACAAATGCCTCGAGATTCAGTAATTTATTCTTTAATCTATTAATGTTAAGATGTACTATTGAGATAGGCTCGTTAGTTTCATCACTGGGCATAAAAAACGTTCCGAGTTGTAGAATTTTTTATTGAGGAAACGTAATTTATTATTAATTGCATAAACTATTTTATGCTTGCCACTTTCTTTTAAGGCATAACCACCAAACTTAAAATCGTTAGGGCTTAGTTTTTCGTCTATTTTGTGATAGTACACATTATTGAAATCTTGTACAGCCTTTTCCAATTTATTATTCAAATCACTAACAAAACTATTAAACTCATGCGCGTTTTCATTTACACTTCCAGGAACATTACAGACAATTATATTAGTGTTAGTTAACATCGATATCCTAGTTTTAAAAGTATTTACAATTCTATCTACATTATTGTAATGAAAATCACTACCACCACACATTATAATAACGCAGTCTTTTTCAGTGTAGCCTCTCGCTTTTTTTTCTATATCTTTCAGCACCCGTTCAGTTGTTGCAAGGTGAATTACATCAACAGTAGCGTCATAGTCATTTTTACGTAATTTTGAAAGAACATGGATAATATCCCTGCCGTGATAATCCGTTACTAATAAGAGTTTGGGCTTCTCGTTGCTATTTATTATTTGTTCAGTTTCTTTAGTTATTTCTTGACATATTAATTTCGTGTTCTCTGAATTTGGGACACTTGTAACAATGTTTTTGTTCATTTTAATAATTTGTCTTTGTAAGAGACGAGAAGATTGCTGAATACGACTTAGTGTTAAATCCTTTGTCTTAAGTTGCTCAGTTTTTTTCTGTAAGTTGCTGTAATCTCTGGTGATCTTACTTAGTTTACGACACAATAGTTTGATCCTTTGGGTTTGCTTAAGTGAATTTTTTTCATGACTCTTTATTTCCATTATCTTATCTTCATAATTGGACGTATTATCTTCGGATTTATAGGCATTTATAATTTTTGCCAGCTCTTTATTTTCGTTTTCTATTTCTTCTAGTCTTAGTGCTAAAGCATAATTTTGTTTTTCCTTGTTCTCTATTTTCTTTTTCAAAGGCGTTAGTATTTCTATGTTATCTGATTCTATATATTCTTTTTCTGTTAATATATCAGTGATTTTTTTATTAGAACATTTCAATTTATTCTCAAGTTCCAGACAGGATTCTTCTATCTTCGACAAATTATATTTTAAACTTTCATTTTCATTATTAAGAGTTTGATTTATATTATCCTTTTCATTTATGATATCTTGCTTGGATTGTATAATCTGTTTGAGTTCAGAAATTTCATTTTTCAATTTTTTCATAGCTTTATCATTTTCATTTATCTTCTTTAAGCATGTAAGATGATCGTGTGTTTCATCTGGAGCTTTACCTAAGTCGTCTTTTGTTGAAACCTTTGTTTTTGGCCTTAATGTTTTTTTTGAATGACCATCTTTATCCATTTTGTATTGGAAAAACAATGTAAAAAGTAATTATATTGTCCGTGGCAACTTTTTATAAAACAAAAATTTAACCTGGTTGGGGATCGAACCCGTGTCATCTGCGCCTGATCTTGACCCTCACACCGTTCCACCAAATCGTACGTAGCAGGAATACCGTAATTCTTGTTCGGTATCGCGCAGGTATTGTTGTTATAAGCGTTGAGTAAAAGAGCAATCACAGAGGGAAGGGGACGCATAGATATACCACAGCGCCATCTGTGTAACTATTGTCGTACTTAATTAAGTATATGGTGGGAAAATGTTGTACGTCTTTGTAGATTAGTAGTGTTTTACGTATTCAGTTCTATTCGCAAATAAAAGATGGCACTACTGTTTCACAATGATTTGCAATTTTTGATCGATAGATTTAATATTTATTGCATTGTTTTGTTGAAATTTATCACTGTTTCTATAAGTTTATAGTTAATTTACTTACAATATGTCTATGTTTATGTCCGATTACTGTGCTCGTGCCAAATTCACTTTTCAATGTCTTTTGTAGAATGAAAGACTCAAAACACTTTTGATGTTGTTTTCGTAATTATTCCGTCACATAACTTTTCACCTACAATATATTTGATGAATTGTCACTTCCGCTACTTAACTACACACTTTTTAACATATTTCGGACTTTTTACAGATTTTTACCAATATTTCCAATTGGAGTAACTAAATCTTAATGTTTACGTAAAGGCGCCATGTAGGTAGTACGTACGTGTTACTTCGCTACCGTGCACTCGCTCCTGCAGTACGGCACCGAGTTATGGGGACGTGTTGGTGACTGAGAGCGCGTCTTCAGAATGCAAAAACGGGCCGTCCGAGCGATTGTACAGGTTTGCAACGTACCTCAGCCAAGCCCTACTTCAAGGAACAGAACATCATGACGCTGCCTTCAATTGTGATATTCCAGGTTGTGGTCTATGCGCGTGAAAACCAACACTTGTATAAAAAACATAGTGATATTCACAGGTATCACACGCGCAACGCGGACAACCTCGCAACGATTAAACACACACTCGAAAAGTCTTCAAGGTCAACTCATGTCATGGCCCCGTCGGTATACAATAAACTACTAGCTGAAGTGCAAGCCGCAACCACAATCAGTTCGTTCAAGTCCAGGCTGAAATGCTAGCTTCTCGAATTGACCTTGTATAATGTGAATGAGTTATTATAACATTAATGAGATTTTTAATAATTTTTATAATTCGACATTTGTACCTATGATTATTTTTTGACATTTATTTTTCTGTATTTGACGTATAATTATAATAATTTTCTTTTTTTTTTATTACTAATATACTTAGTTAATTTTGAAGAGTTAATTTATAATTGGTGTTGTATTATTTTTTAAGACTACTTCTGTAGCCGTATGTAATGAATGTTAAATAATTTTACAATTTCTTGACGTGTAATCTTAATTATGAATAAAAATGTCTTATGTAAAAAAAAATAAAAAATAAAAATACGTTTATTCATTACAAATTTTAACATTAAAAGTATTAACGTCAGGGCCCCGTGGTAGTTAAAGGAACTGAAGTACAGGAACCCCGCTCTTTCTCAAACTTAACTTACTTAAATAAACAAGAATACCTATATTTATGTAATATTGTTACAACTTAAATTAATACAACTTAATATAACTTAGCTACAATTAAATGTGTAGAAACTAATACAGAACCAAATGTCTTATAAATTCACACAACCGGGGCTGTCAGAGCGTTGGTATTATCCTATCAAAGCGAATTGGTCATTATTTAAATGAGTATGATTTCTTGAGTCCAAGTTTGCTTTGGATAAAAATGAAAGTAGGTTTGACAAGGCTGTTTTTGTTAAATGTATATGTACGAGATATGGGAAAGGATGTAAAAGAGAGATATGCTTTTTGGGAGTGCATTAAGGAAGTTATTTCGAAATGTGAGAAGAATAAGAGTGAATGAGAATATAATATTGTAAGGAGATTTTAATGAATGGATGGGTATCAAACGCAACGGACTTTAAAGTGTTCTTGGAAAGTTTGGGGATGAAAAAACAAATGAAAATGGTGAAACTTATTGAACATTTGTTTGGAGTGGAACCTTTCAGTTCAAATTCAAATTCAAATTCAAATTCAAATTCAAATTCAAATTCAAATTCAAATAGTTTATTTTGCAAAGCAGGTATAGATATATACACTTTTTACACGTCAAATTTAATCTAATAAAGAAAATATATGTAATAGAATAATAAATGTACATGAACTAAATTAAAGGTTTATTTAATTTATGTAGCAATATATTTACGATTAAAATGATAGGTGAAATATATATTATACAAGGTAAAATCCAATCAGCCGCCCGAACCCATACCGGAGACCCGGCCAGGGACCAGGAACAAGGTTCAGTGATCACCAACCGAGCCCCCAGCACGAATCCAGGCGGCCGACCAAATCCCATCCTATATACTACATACTAATAGGTTACATATATAAATACATGCCTACCTCCGCCCATTCGATTAGTCTTGCTAAGAAGAAGGGCAAGAAACTTAGCAAGATCATGTCTTTTTTTCAACATAAAACTTATACTATACAATATATGACTTATATCTACTTTAACCAAGGGATAAGAAAATACAAGACAGTAGGAATTCAGGTTAATGAAAGAAAGAAAAACATATATATCTTTGTCTACCTGTCTCATATAGTCCTTTTCCTTTTACAGTCTATAATCAATTAATGTTTACACCTTAGAGGAATCATAAGTTAAGAAATTATACTATTTGATTAAATTATAACTTACTACGAGTATCATTATCACTGTAACACCATGCTTCACTATCATCCAAATATTCATTTATTTTATAATATGCCTTTTTCAATAGGCCCTGCTTAATATACAGTTTAAACTTATTCTCTGACAAAGTAAGGACCTCCTTTGGAAGTTTATTGTAAAATCTTATACCATGTCCTACAAAAGAGGTACTCACCTTAGCGAGTCTGATTTTTGGAAAAGCCAGTTTATGCTTATTTCTGGATTCCTTACAATGTTGCTTACCAAGCCTTGGGAAAGACTCAACATTTTTTCTGACATATCTAAGGACTTGGTAAATATATTCACAAGGAACCGTTAATATATTAATTTCTTTGAACTTTTGTCTTAATGAATCCCGGTGCTTCATATTATAAATAGCCCGAATTGCTCTCTTCTGCAAAACAAAGACTGCGTCTGTATCCGCGGCTCTACCCCATAACAGTGACTAACAGTATGTTCAGTCACAAAAAAATAAACATATTTACAAGACAGAGATATATCTAAGAGTTTGTTAGATTAGTTTATGAAAGATTGAAAAACAGAGTTCTAGATACTAGGATGTACTGAGGTTCTAATGTTGGCACGGATCATTATCTGATACTTAGCCGGACGAATAGTTTCTTCAAGCGTTGGCGTCATTGGCTGAAAGTGGCTATAACAATGTTAGAGAAAATTAAAGTGGAAAGATTGCAGAAAACTGATAAAAAAGATGAATATAAGAAGAGACTTAGATAAAGTTTTAATGATTTGAATGGAAGGGATAATAGTTTGTGGTTTATCAAGAAGAAAGAGCGGAAGAAAAAAAATCTGAATGGTGGAATGATGATGTTAAAAATGTTGTAGAATAGAAGAAAAAAGCATGGTTAGAATTATTAGCTAAACAAACTTATAAGAGAGTACAAGTGTCAATTATTTCGAATAAGGTGATTAAAAGAGCGAAGGAACTTTACAAAGTATAAAAAGAGAAAGTAAAGGAAACTGTTTAAATAAAGAAGGAAAAAGTGAAAGAAAATTGAGACAGGAGGTTCTCTGGACATATGAGATCCAACATTAAGGTGTTTTGGAAGTTGGTTAGACAAGCCTGCGAAAAATAAAAGAAATCTAGACTGAGCGTTATTAGAGATAATGATGGATGTGTGTTGAAGTTTTGGAAAGCTGAAAGACCTATTTTGAAAGATTTTTAAATGCAAGGAATCATAAATGACACCTCAAGCAGTCACGAAATAGACAACGATGAAAAAAGCGTGGTAAGTATAAAAATAATTGTACAGAAAATGAAAGGTATGAAAGCTGGGAAAGGGGCTGGGTATGACAGAATGTTAATAAAGATGCTAAAACGAGGAGATGTCGTGGTGGCTAGCCTGCTGTACTGGCTCTTTAATATGCGCTGGATGAGCGGTCATATCCCGGTTGACTGGTGCAAAGCTGTCATCGTCACACTATATAAAGGATAAGGTTCACAGCAGAAATGCAAAATCTACCGTGGCATAAGTCTTCTTAGTATCGATGGCAAGTTGTATGCAGTTCTAATTACGAGGCTGATGGACGAAACAGAAAAAAAATATTTCGATGTACAAGCGGGATTTAGAAGAGGTATGGGTTGCGTGGATCAGATATTTTTACACAAAATGCTGTTATGTGGCAGAGCTGCGAATACTGACGCAGCCTTGTTTTGCAGAAGAGAACGATTCGGGTTTTTATAATATGAAGCACCGGGAATCATTAAGATTTAAATTAATATATATATATATATTACGTAACGTTTCCTTGTGAATTTATTTACTACTAGCTGACCCGGTGAACTTCGTATCACTTACCTCTTAATATAAACCATATTAATTTAAACAATATGTATGTATTTCAGAGCCGGCAGCTTTATAAAGGCATCATCAGATAGTCTAAGTATCGGCTCCATAGTGGGCGGAAAGAGTGGGCAAATCACGCACACATGTCCAGCTTAATGTTCATAATTATTTTGCATGAGACATTATATTAGATTATAGACACTTATATTAACAAATAAGGTATCAGCCTATTTTTTTGTCTGTATCGATTACGCCACATTACTAAACGTAATAGTAACCTGCCAACACTGACTGTCAGTGTCACTGTCACCGAACTTTCCAAGAAAATATAATTGATATTTCAAAACTATTTTTCAGAAGTTATAGTTAACTTTTAACAATGCATTGTCCCTTTTGTACAAAGTGGATAGAACGGCAGAACAACAGAAGTACCTGTCCTAGTTGAAAAAAAAAATTGTAAAGATACGACGAATGTTTCACAATAACCGCTGATACCTTCAAGTTTTGTATAAAGTGTGGTCACAATTTGAGCCGAATAATACGAAATAATAGGGCTAAGGAACAAAAAAATCGAGTGAAACAGCAACTATTATTAAAACCGAAGTTCGTCTCAACAATGCCATCGTCATCATCATCTGAAGGAATAACATTTTCAGAACTTAATTTAACTGCCGATGAACTAAAGGATTTGGATGAGATTAAGGAAATTCATGAGCACAACATCGGCAATATTCGCCACGCTGTCAAGTCCTGGCGAGGCAAGTCAAGACATCTTTAGCAAGCCTGTTTCACATTTGCTGTTAGATTAATTGATATGTTGCCGATTCAGGTGTCAATCGCGGAAATTTTAGAAAATATGGTTCCTACCGTAAAGGTTGATTTATATAGTCTTTAATAAAAAATATTTGAATTATATCAAATTGAATATTATTTCAGACATATATGTATTAGTAACAACAAATATACCCAAATGCAAGACACCGTGGTGGCGCGGCCTTCCAAAGTAAGTGGCCGGCAAAATTGTCATTTTTCCCACATTGTTTGAATTGCCATCGGCATTAATAGCATCGCGAAGATGAATGTACTCTTCAGATCGAAGCTGCTGTTGGTTTAGACGGATGTATGTCAATCGTTCAGTCTCAATTTTGACATACTGATGAAAAAGCCGTTGACACATCAAAATGTGATTTACTTTACCTTCACGGATTTTGTTTGAATAAAAATTCATAGCACTGACTATTTTGTTGGTTTCAGCACCTGTAATCAATTAATCAACCATCCCAAAAACTAATGAGTCTAATGGATCAGGTAGTGGGACTAACTGTGGCAATTTTACTTTACCACCAGCACAACATAATCCTGCAAATTCACCGCTGTATTTTAAAGCTTTACAATGTTGACAAATGATTGACATTTCCCCAATTGTTACAGATTTGTCGGCACTATTATCTATTTCTTGATCGTAGGAGAATGCTCCTCGTGCCAGGTTCACAGGAACATTGCGTCTGCGGAATCGATCAATTTCATTTTCCCGTGCTCGCTGCTGTTGTGATCGATGTGCCCGAACTCGTTTCATTCTATGCCTATTATCCACTTCATTGTAATTCACCCTAGAATGCAAATCTGCCATACCAATACGACTGTTATTATTATCAGTCTCTCGCTGGTCATAAGTGCGATTAGCGCGTGAGGTAGCTCGTCGCACATTCGATCGACTTCGACGACCTATGTTAGGTCGTTTTCTCCTCGGCATTGTAAGCAGTATCAGAATGACAAATCAAGTTTTGAATCTTTTTTCAGGTGTTAAAAATATAATGTGTGCGGGTAATAGATAAATTGAATGCAATTCCGTGCATTCTGAAACTTGACTGCTGTTAAAGTAAAATAACTGACACAATCAAATGTTATCTTCTAAAATAATCCTTAAAACATTTTTACGGATTTTTTTGAGGGTTTATAATTGATAAAAACTAAGAAAAAAGGACGCAGTTTGATCACAGAAAACTGTGACGTCATATTGTAGAACCTCATACAAATTTCATAGTATCGGGGCGTTTTGACATTTGATAAAGAGTCGCTGATTTGATTTTAGGGAAGTACCCAATTTCAAATCGTATAGCGAACTTTACTGTTTCAAAGTATATTTCTGAACGCACCCAACACAACAACCAAGTGTCATTATAGTGTCATTCATTATTTTACATGTTTTAAATCTAAATACGCGATAATCAGACTATTATGGATATATGTTGTCGATTCCAAACCCTTATTTAATCTAGATCTACATGTTTTTATTCCTTAAATACCGAACCGACGCGACGGGGCGAACATCAAATGTTTGACAGGTAAGAACAGTTTGTATGGAAAAATAAAATTGTCGTTTTTATTATTTTCCTCGCAATTTTTCCACATTTTCTCATCGCTTAAACCTTCCCTGGACTTCCACGAATATTTCAAGACTAAAATTAGCCAAATCGGTTCAACCGTTCTCGAGTTTTAGCGAGACTAACGAACAGCAATTCATTTTTATTTATATAGATGTTCGTAGATATGTCAGAAAAAATGTTGAGACTGTCCCAAGGCTTGGTGAGCAACACTGTTAAGAAACCAGAAATAAGCATAAACTAGCTTTTCCAAAAATCAGACCCGCCGATACTTCTTTCATAGAACATGGTGTAAGATTTTACCAAAAACTTCCAATAAGTTTAAACTTTTTATTAACCCAGCCTATTGAAGAAGGCATATTTTAAAATAAATGATTACTTAGACGATAATGAAGCATGGAGTTCTGATAGTGATCTTTGTCATAATAGTAGTTAGTATTATTTCCTTATATATATGTTATGATTACTATATGGGACAGGTAGACAAAGGTATTATAAATTTTTTGCCTTCATGACACACTTTTCTCATGTCTTGTATTTTTTATCTCTTTATTCGATTAAAATATATGCATACTTTTTACATTTATTTGTCTGTAACTAATATTATGAAAGGAAAAAACATGATCTTGCTAAGTTTCTTGCCCTTCTTCTTAGCAAGACTAATCGAATGGGCAGAGTTAGGCATATATTTATGATATGTATTGCATATATTTATAATATTATTTACCCTTATTCCAATATTTTTATTTTGTTCAAGTGTATTTTTTATATTGTGTATTTCTCTAAGTTATGTATTATTATATAAAACTATTACCTATAGATACATACCATTTTATTATATTACATTAAAATCGACCTGTAATATGTGTATCTGATATACTTCATCACCTAAATAAATATATTTAATTTCAAAGCATATCTGAAAAATGTCTGGGAAAAAACCAGAAGGTGTTTTGTTCGTTTGTGGATTAAGAAAAGGCTTATGATATAATTATGAGGGATGACTTGTGGACAACACTGTATATATTGAGTGAGTAGCCACCTTGGTGTGAGCCCTTAAATCTCTCTACGAGAATTCCAAAGCTTGCATCAGGATTAACGGGACATAAACTGATTGGTTTTAACATATTTAGAGGAGTCAGACAATGATCTGTAGCGTCACCGTGGCATTTCAATTTATTTATTGACAGTTGTTTGCATCATTTAAAAGAGCATGAATATGAACTGAAGTTACCCTAACTGTTACTTATCGAATGCCTGTTATACGCCGATGACCAAGTTCTTCTTGCTTTATTGACGGATGAGTTGCAAGAGATGGTAACAATAATGGATGATTTCTTTAAAAAGAAAGGTATGAAAAGTTTATGATGCTAGAGAGGGATTTATTTATTTATTTACTTTAATTAAAACGGACAAACCAATTGCAATAATTAAAGATAATAACACAAACACTAAATGGTACAATCAACTAAAATAAATAAGAATAACACATAAAGTCAGAAACAGTCCTTCTCACAAAAACACAAACACTCTGACAATATTTTCTGCCATCCATCAGCAAACAGATCACAGTCCTGATTGGCGTTTAGAAGAGCGTTGAGGGAGAGAAGAGTACGCGGTATGGGTGAGTTAGATTGCGCCTTTGAAGTGGTGCATGAATGCAGGATTAAGATTGGAGACCAGGAAGTAGAACAGGTTAACGATTTTGTCTATCTGGGTTGTCTATTTACGCACGATGGAAAATGTGACGAAAAGATTAAAAAAAAAGTGAATGCGGGAAGTAAAGTGAACGGAGCCTTATACTCCTTTATGGACAGCCAAAATGTGACGGCAAAGGCAATATTGGCGGTTCATAATGGAGTGTTTGCTGCTACATTTATGTGTGGTAGTGAATAATGGGTATGATAACATAAACATACAAGTAGAATGAATACAGTGGAAATACGTTCCTTACGAAGTAACATTGAACGACAAACTGAAAAATATCGACATACGGGATCGTTGCGGCCTGAAAGAATATGTCCTGACTAGAATAGAATGGGTATCATTTAAGCCATCGCCAATTTAATACATTTTGTGTTTTCAAAATAATAGGGTTTATCCGCAAAATAGTAGATCTGTCGCCAAAATGTAGTCATCAAACAATATAAAATCAATTCCACAATAAATCACCTAAAATCATTGGGATATATGATCAAGTGCCAAATAAATGTTTCTGTATTTATTATAACAAGTTTGTCCTGATCACTGTATAGTCAAACTAATTGAAAGAAAATGATCATCGTCGCCATAGTTACAGCCAAAAGACCTGGACATAGGCCTCCCCCAAGGATATTAATTTTCACGGGTAGTATATATTATTATCTATTTAATTAATAATTTCTAGGAGAATAGTAAATAAAACACATCATAAATTTTTAGCCACAATAATCAATATTTATTGTTAGAAATGATATGTTAGAGTAAAAATTATAGTTAAGTGAGAATATGAAATAAAAGTAAAAAATCTAATTATACGCAGGAGAATCATTTAATAACCAGCGCTTGTTTTGATTTGAAAGGGCGCCCCCTTTTCCTTTTTTAGCCAATCTGCACGTTTTTTGCTTCTGGTGGGGGGATGGCCAGCTTTAACGTATGGCTAACCCCATAATATGTTTGCACATATAATTCTTGTAAAATGCAGGGCAGATTGATCGTTGAGGCCGGATTGGTCAATTTTCATAGCGCGCCAATTTGGCTCCGCCCTTTTGAATATTTTTTCATTAAATTTATAAACTGATTAATTGGTAACGAATAGTATTATTGTAATAATTGAACGAAATAAAATATAACTTCTGTACTGCTGACAAAATAACTAATAAAAAGAAGTCGCAATCTGGGACCGATAATTCGATTTATTTGGCGACAGATCTACCATTCTGCGGACGAAGCTTTTATTTAAGGAATAAAACTGTTATTCTTAGAACGAAGTTCTTATTCATCTGATGAACTACGATTTTATTGGTAATCCATCTCTTATTTTAGATACATATTGACATTAATTTGATAATTCATACCTGCGAACACGTTTTATTTATCTGAGAATAAAAAGATGTCGTGGCGATAGATCTATTAATAAGATGATACAAGTTGATGTTAAATATGAACTTTGCTGACAAAAAATATATTCCCCGAATATAATAAGGAATGCTTCACTATTTTCAATCACTGTAATATAATTAATGCTATTAGGTAATTTGTTGTACACATTGTCATCTGTTGGGTATTGGGTGTTAACCATATGAGTGGCTTTTTGTTTTTGACTTTTTCGTAAAACAGATAAGTATGTTTTCTTATTTTTGTTTTCTTTATATATATTTGATACACAATTCCAGTACGTATAGTGACGGCAGAGTTAATAGTTTGAATTATTTAAAAAAAAGGTTTACAGCTTTGTCTCCATACTATTTTTGCAATAATTTTTATACATACAGCTTTTTTGGGATATAAATAACTTGAATTAAAAGCACTTGTACAGTAGTTTCATTTTATTTATAATTTAATCCAACCGGTTTTGGATTTTGCACCATTTTCAAGGGAAGATGTTAATTTAAATAAATTTCAATGACTCCAGGCACAGGCTCTGAGTAATTTAAACGATGATAATGTTGACAGAAAATAGAATTGAGTAGGTAAGTTGAAAATTGTAAAGTGCTGACAATCGTAAGTATAAATAAAATATAAATAACTGCTCAAAATTAGTAATATTTCCCCATACCATACTTCAACCAAGCGTAGATGTAGCCATAGTAGGCATATAAACAAACATACTTAAACAAACTAAACTCTTAAAATAAGAATAGGAAACAACTACTGAGGTATAATTTTATTCAAAGCTTGTATCCAGAGAAAGGGATTGAGCATTCATCTGCTTAGATTATGTACCCGCATGGATGTTACTCTGTCTACCAAACTAAGTCTAGATCAAATTTGGCGTTATATAAACAATATAAGCCAGAGTAACTATAAACACTATATTTAAAAGAGAAAAAGAAATCTTCACCAATACTACGTAAAATCTAACATAATATGACCCTACGCCCTATAGGCAGCTTTTAGTTGAGCAATAAACAAATATACAGAAATTTGACATAAAAATACGTAATATCTACATAAATATATATAATAAAGATAAAGAGTTGTTACGTTGGAGAGACAATGGCTTTTTTGTATCGCTTTAAGACCCCACATTTAGCCCAAATCTCTCTATCACACCCCTACAACCGCAAACAGAGAACTCATGTTACTCAGAATCGTATACATCCATGATTTATTTAAAGGGTTTAAATTAGAAAATGAATAAATAACGTCGGATAAATGGGTTATCACGTGTCTCATGAATATTTATGTCAAATTGTCTACCATGGTCCCTTCTTTGTGAACAAATAAAAGTACACAACAAAACTCGAGCCCTTTCAAGTATTGGATTGAATCCTATTATTCAAACATCACTTGAAAAAGCACACGTTTGTTTTTGGTCCTTCTCTTCACAGTTAATTTTGAGGGAATGGCTTTTTATCTGTCTTACTCGATTTTAGGTCCTTCTTCTGTAACGTTTTTCACTCTAAATATTTTATGCTGACGTCCAGACTTTTTAGTTGTTTTAGATTATACCGACTTCAGTTTAATTGTCATAATCTTGACAATTGGCCAGTGTTGCCATTAAATAAAAATGCAAATTAATTACCACAAAATGTCGGATGTAGATTTTTGATTTGAATTAATATTTTTTTTATCTTCATTTTAACAAAATTCAAAAAAGAAAAGGTTCTCAATTCACCTGTTTTTTTCTGCACATATTTTTTGGGAAAGTTGCTCCATAACTCAGTCATTTCTAAACCGATTTGAATGATTATTTTTGTTTGAAAGAATTTGTCGATAAATATATGTTATTTAAGTTTTTTCTTGAAGTTTATCTCTGTAGATATGAAATGCAACGTCTGTCTGTTTGTAAAGTTTGTTCGCTCATATAAGGTTGTTAGATATAGTGAAGGTTGTGAAACATGTTATCGATTAAAATTAATCTATATACCATTTTCGATGTTGCACTAGAATTATTTATTTTATTTTATCTAAAAGAAGAAAACCACATTCAGCTAAACTTTTTGTCTAGCATGCGGCCGTGGATGCAGTGTCTTTCAGTGTTTCTAAGTAGGATGGATAAACACTGTATCTCTGGCGCATGCTAGCTATACAGGAGTGTAGGACCTATCGTTCTGGAGATATGGCCGAAATAAATATTGATCGAAATTGTCCGAAAATTTTTTGGCCGAAGATTTATTCGGTACAGTCCAAATTCCAATGGTATAGGCACATTAGCCGTTCGCTAGTGTGCCTGCGTCCGCTTATGGTTCACGCACACAAGTGAAGCGCATGATCTAACCCGCCGCATAAAATGTTTTACATCAAAATCACGCCTACTGTGATTCTTTGTTAGTTTACCGGTGGTCCCACTTTTTTAGTAAAACATTTTATTTTAATAATTATATAACAAAAGACTTTGTTTATATTCGTATAAGAGTGCTATAAAGCGACAATAGTATTATTTATAAGGCTAACCAATTTTTTGGGGAAATTGGTTTCAGTTAGCAACCCATCACGCACTCACACACTTTAAGCCGCCACCATTGCTGTGAATTATTTATCAGTTTGCGATGGTTTGTCCAATTTCTTTATACGTTCGTGATTGTATACTTACATAATTAAGTGTGCCAAACTTGTGGTCATATTAGTAAAAAAGGGACAAACGAGCGCGTAAACGTCTTCACTCGCCCAGATGAAGGCAGTCTAAATCTGCTGAAACTGGTCGGCTTTCCCGATCATAACACGTATTGAGTTGAGCCGTTTTTATATAGGTAAATCATACATAAATAAGATAAAAACTTGCAAAACAGGTTCTTAAAAGTATTAGTTGACAAAAAGCAAAAAGATTACGAACCACTATATGCAAAATGTAACATCGTACCAACAAATAATAAGGCATACTTGGAAATAACAAAAGAAGAGTATTGGTCAAATACCCATCGCTCATGAATGTTACAAGGACACTTTGATAATACAAAAAAAAACGGGTTACAGTGCTTAGACCTTATATATAAATTATCGCGATAAGATCTGTACGAAAATATAGCTTACGGTACGAATAGGAAAAATAACAAAACTTGTTAAAAGACGTCACAAATTTAAAAATATTTTGCTGATTTCCGTTTAGGGTGTGAAGAGTACTTTCATGCAGAACTGTCTCCTTGACACAATATATTATATATGTGTCATGTTTAAAGCAACCACTGCTTGTAGTGCTTATTTATTTTATCGCTGGAATGGTCATACAGCCAGTTGCAGAAAGGGTTTTTAAGTTTAATGAACCTTAGGCCGGTACACACCAGATGCGTGTGCGTGGCGTGTGCAGCACGTATGCGTGGCAGCACCAGTTGTATTGTATGAGACTATATGGAAGACGTCAGACTGAATGCGTTGCGTGCACAATGCGTGGCAGGAGCCGCACGCGTCACGCAACGCACACGCCACGCATCGCACTGAACACAAACCGACTGCGTGCACGCGTGACGCGGAGCGGCAACGTCGCATGCGTGCGAGCTGCGATGACGTTGTATTATATGGCTTTCCCTGTTCGACGTCAGACCGGGTACGCACGCAACTGTGCTGCACGTCTCTACGGCGTGTACACGCAAGCAATTTTGTATTTTTTTACAAAATTTACTGCGGTTTAGCATGAGTGTCGCTTTGAAAGAAAAGTTAATAGCAATTGTGAGGAACCATTTTTGCTTATTTGACCAGAGTAACAAAGATTATAAAAATATGCATTACAAGATATTGTTATGGGAAAGGATTAAAGGGCATTACTGGATATAGAAGGTAAAAAAAAAAATAACCATTTTTAATATGTTGGATAATTTAATATTTTAAGCATTAAAATACGTAACAAACTTTTTTCGGATACTGCCAAAACAGCGAGTACGCATCAGGCTGATAATTGACAAATTGACAAAAATTATTGTAATCCCAAATTAATCCGATTATCCGAATAAGCGCAATACTACATTACTGCTAAGACCAAGTAAGTGAGCTCTCTGCAGGGCGAGGACTTTTATACACGAGGCCAGGGAGAGCTACTACTGTAGTGCTTTTTTTCAAAAATAAAACTACACAATTTATAAGTAGTAGGTCTATAGGATAAGAAGTTAAATTAAATGACCTCATTATATTGAAAGTCACGTTGCTCATAATTAATGATTAAACGAACTTACCTGTACGTGAAGTTCAATCATAATTATACGAAGTGCTTCGTCCGAAGAGATTAGATATAAGTACACATGTAGTATCACACATCGTGTGGCCATTCCTGCACTATAGTTGAAAGAAAAAAACAATCTACCTACATTTTTTTTTTTTTTGTCTGTAGGTAGTTACTGTCCCGACCGCCGATCATCATTTAGTTTAGAGCTACCATATCATGTTATTTTCACGACGTCTTTTGGGATTAATTGAAAATTTAGGGGGGGAGGGATCTAATCTCTTCGGACGAAGCACTTCGTATAATTATGATTGAACTTCACGTACAGGTAAGTTCGTTTAATCATTAATTATACTCGTGCTTCGTCCTCGAGATTAGATATAAGTACACATGTAGATATTTAGAGATTTGTAGTCGTGAAAAAAGAAGCAGCTACTTTAAGGGTGACTCCCTCATAATCCCATGTCTCATTTATTATTTAAACAAAATATTTACTTTAAGTTCTTAATTCCATAACACATATATATGTAATTAATATGTGTAATTAACTAAAAAAATTTAGATTACATTCATGTTTATTCCTTATTACAAACATTTGGTGAGAAGCATTTGTAATACGGTAAAAATTTAAAATTGAAAATAAACAAGTCATACTGACTTATTATTTATTAATTGAAGGAATCATTAATAATACTTCTGGCAAATGCGTTTGTTGAAATATTGCTATGAATATCTCTATTATAAAATTTGGAAAATGCGGTGGAGCTACTGCTTCATCCCGCAGTTTTACGAATTGTTTCAATATTTACGCCTTGTTAGCTTCTGAGGTGGCCGCATGCCTTGTGCTGGGCGCCGTAAAGATCGAGACGTCAATATCACTCTCCTCTAATGTCCGCTTAATCCATCGACTGATGGTTTGTACAGTTACCGTATTGTGAGGTTTCCGGAAACTGATAAACAAATTTTCGGAATGACGTACACCTTCAGTAATTTTTAAGTATGCTAATAACGTTTTTCCTGGCGTATTTTAAGATTTTCTTCAAAAATAAAAAAGGTAAATTTAGATATAGTTGGAAAGATCCTACTCTCTAAATCAGGAATCATAATAGTGATTTTATCTGAATGTATTGTTATGTTTTTAATGTTTATTTGTGTAATTGTTTGTGCTCGATGAGCAGTAACCAGTGCCAAAAAAGTGACTAGTTTTTTTAGTAAGCTTTTCTAAGCCTAGAATTTCGTTAAGGTATCATCCAGCTAAGAAAAGTAAGACCTGAGATTTGTACCACATTACGTTGTACTTGGGCTTTGTTGCACGTAGCCGAAATATGCCCTTGAAAAAATGTTTTAATTTTTTATCTCTTCCAAAAACTTGTTCAAAAAATAAGGGATAGTGCAGATCTGCAACTATTCAAAGTGCTATTATACTGAGCACCTTCTTGAAAAAGATAAGTCAAAAATTTAATGATATATATTATTTGGTATTGACGCCTCATAAAAAACTAAATTTTGTTCATTACAAAATGTGAACCACTTCTTCAAGCAAACATCGTACTGTTTTATTGAGTTATCAAAGTCAAGAGTTATTGAGTTAAAGAGAGGCTAACATTACATGTGTTGACTCTTGTGAGAACCCTTTTCCAAACATCGAGCTCCTGACAATACTCCGGCAACCAAGGTAAGCTGTCGGTGAACGTCGAGTTCAGAAATTTTAAGTTGATTAAATATGGGTACCACGGCTGCGTCGGCCAATATGGGATAACAAGAATACCTTTAGCTTTGTCGTTTGCAAATTTTTATTTTTAGAATGAGAGAAAATGGTGGAAATCCATAAAAGTAAAAAATGCGACCATGGCACTGTCAAAGCGAATAGAAAAAACATCTGGATCTTTGTGCCATGATATATATTTCTCGCATTTTTTTTTTTTATTCGACTATCGAAGGTACCTATTTTGGGATATCCAAATTTAGATGGTATCCTTCTAAGGCTCTATCGGAGAATTCCCACTCGATATCTGGATGTATAAGTCTCGACTCAGCATCCGCAACAGCATTATCAGCCGAACTTATATACGATGCATATACATTTATCTGTCGAGCTTCACACCACTGGCATAAGTCTCGACGCCTGCGTCGGGTGGGGAAACTGTACACCGCCTATACGATTAACGTATGCAATCGCGGTTGTACTATCGATAAGTAATATAATCTGACAATTGTGACAGTTATGGCGAAAACATTTAACCCAAAATAAACTGCCAAGATCTCTAATTCATTAATATGTTTCAATTGCTCTTCCACACTCCACAATCCACTAGCAATCTCTCCATCGCACGCGGCCCTCCATCCCCCCTTAGTTGAGGCATCGCTAAAGATTTACAAGGAGTAGAATGGTCTATTGACAGCTGCAGACCACCAATTAAAATCACTAGAAAGATATTCAGTAAAGCCAGCTGTATTCGATAGCTGGGCAAACCAATGTAAGCAGACCCAACAATTTTGCAAATTCGCAAACTTTACATCTTTTTAGCTTGCGGAATTTTTGTATCTGTTTACGTACCTTACAAATTTTTTCGAGAGACAACGTCACTTGAAAATTTTCGGAATGTATAATGAAGCCTAAGAACTTATGATTAGTACTTGGCTTTAAGGTACTTTTGTCACAATTTATAATGAAACCTAAAGCTTGCAACAAGTATTTTGTATCATTTAGATTATTTAAGCATGCTTTATAAATAGATTCTATAAGACAGGTCATCAAGAACGTTAAATTCATATATTTCTTGGTCCCATATGAATTTTAAGTACTTTTTTGATTTATTACATATTTTAATTAAAAAATATGCTTTAAAATCTTAATCTATGTCTTTAAAATCAAATGTACTCATGAAACAGTTTTTTGTTATGAGTTTTAACACTACACATATCCTATATACACATATTTTCCAGTACACATAGCTATAATGAATTTATTGTCATTTTTTAGGTTTCGAATAAATCTATAACTACCGTTTGGTTTTGGGGTTAGAAAAATACTTGATATGTATTGGCCCTCGCAGGGTTGGCATTTAGAAACAGCACTAATAGAAATTAAATTACTGATACTGATAACTTCTTTATAAAGTGTTTTTTCAGCTTTAGAATAAGATGGCTCTAAAGGCGTCTGGTACCGTACCACGGCCTGTGTAAAAAGGATCTCATATCATTTTTTCCATGAAAGGATAGTTGGGTCATCTGTGATTTTTGACCATTGATCATAGAAGTAAAAACAATCTGCCGGCGTACTTTACCATGTTTAGCGACGGCTCGAGGGTAGGTCGGCTGCGAGGGCCTCGATGTGCCCGCGCGCTGCGGCTGGCTCCTCGAGAACTGGGCCGGCCGCGGGGGCGGTGGCGGCGGGGGGTGGGGCGGCGGTGCAAGCTTGCGTCATAGATGGTCGCGTCATAGTACTATGCTCGACTGCCTGCCTGCGACTCGGGGAGGCGGTTTCCAGTTTAAAGACCTGTCAGGTTGAAAGGGCTTCATATTTGATGGTGGAGGCTTCGCAACGTAATTTTACGAAGTGGCGGTTAAATCAGCTCCGGATTTATTTATTGCCTTTGCAGTTTTCAAGGTATCAGCAAGGGCCTTCCCAAAAAGGAGATTGCCAATGCTAGTCTTTTGGACTTGATCTTTCAAATCCTTCTTTAAAGTAGAAAGGACAAAACTGCGTCTGTTTATTGAATCCGTGTGTTGTCCGTCACACAAAATCCGACCGACATCCATCAGTAACTGCAAAAGGGCGGTATTTCTTTCTTCCATAGAAAGCACTAGGGTGATTACTTCTCCTAAGCAGGCAATCACACTAGCTATTATTCTGTCTCTGTTAGTGTTTAGTTCTGTAAAAGCGGCCGCCATCTCCGGATTCAACTTTGGAGCATCAATAAGAGAGCAGTTGCCTGGTACTAGATACTTACTAAGTAACTCTTTTCGGATTTCTTTCGTTATCCCATTCGTAGATATATAATCAAAACGTACCGCAATATCGTTTTTCGGATCCGCAAAGACAGATCCTCGCCTATTATTTCTAATAGTTTAGTATCAAGACCAGGTGTCTCGACCGCAGCGACGGTTTCATCGTTTGAGCCGATATTCGCATCTCCGTGCGTAGGTGATGCGCCGCCACCCCGTCGTCGCGTGACGTCACTATTTTGTGCCACTGATGCGGTAGCAACATTGACGGCAGAACCATTTCCATCTTGTATTACGATAATCTCGTCCGCTTGATCCTCCATCACAAGATTCTCGTGATTGTAAATTTTCGCTGCCAGTAGTCGAAAAATAAACGATTTTTCTTCAGCGAAAAAAGACTAGTCGGTAGGCTAGTGCCCACACCGATAGTAAAGAAACAGCCCAAAGTACTGTTTGCAATACTATTTCCAGGTAGTGCAATTCCAAAGAAAAAACACGCAAACCTGTATAAACTTGTCTATTGATTGATAACAGAGATGGTACAGACCAAAGTACTGTCCGAGTATCTGTTGTATTAATTATGTTGTTGATAAAACTGTAAACGATTTTTCTTCAGCGAAAAAAGACTAGTCGGTAGGCTTGTGCCCACACCGATAGTAAAGAAACAGCCCAAAGTACTGTTCGCAATACTATTTCCAGGTAGTGCAATTCCAAAGAAAAAACACGCAAACCTGTATAGACTTGTCTATTGATTGATAACAGAGATGGTACAGACCAAAGTACTGTCCGAGTATCTGTTGTTTTAATTATTTTGTTGATAAAACTGTAAAGGTTCACTACTTTTACACTCAAAAAATGTTCACCTGATAGGTGTATCAGCGAAGGCGTACAATTCCGTGAACCTGCGGGTGAAGGCAAAGTGGATTCTTCTGTTCGGTGTTTGCGACGACCTTTCTTAATTTTTCTCTGCAATTTCTTCAGTTTATGTGAAATATATTCTTACCCACTATGATCAGAATGCTTTCTTTTAAGCATTTCACAATCTTTACGGTTTCAAATACCCGGGACTTAAAAAACGTGCGGAACAGCCGAGCACTAAAATGTGAATGATGATCGGCGGTCGGGACAGTAACTACCTACAGACAAAAAAAAAAAAATGTAGGTAGATTGTTTTTTTCTTTCAACTATAGTGCAGGAATGGCCACACGATGTGTGATACTACATGTGTACTTATATCTAATCTCGAGGACGAAGCACGAGTATAATATATTGGGACAAAATTTCATGAACGGGTACGAGAAAGCCCTACTTAAATATACCTCAAAATGTTATTTACAAAAAAAGATTCGTTTCGAGTCAACTTGTAGGCGGAAAAATCGATTCACGATGCAAACTACAAATATTTTTTTCACAACAAATAAGCGCCATGTTTTTTTTTTTTTTCTTTAGTTGCTTGGACGTTAGTGTGGGCTGCGTTCAGTTTGACCGCCGGACGATGCCCGCCTTACACCGACAGCAGGATAGCATATCATAAATTTTAAGTGTTTAATGGTTTTAAATATATAAAATCAACAAAATTAATCTATTTTCGTTATTATTATTGCAATTAAAAAGTGAGGCAAACATCTCTACATTCTGAAAAATTGCAATTCATTTTATATTTCTTTATAAACTGGCCGCTTAAAACCTTATGATCACCAAACTCGTTAGTCTCCTAAAAACATAAAAAGAAACAGTTCAAAAAAATTAACATATATTATATGGTATATAAGGAATTTTCATAAAAATTTTACTAAATACTTATTGAGACACTTACTGGAGACTTGAAATAATTCTCCAGGATGAAGTACTTACTGGCTGCTGAGAAAATTATATTTCCTGAACTATAGATAGATAGATAACTTCTTTATTCCATTTCCACAGCATTACACGACAAAGAAAACAAAAAATACACATTTAACAATTAAACAATTAAAAAAGAAAAAAAATAATTACACAACTAAAACTAATAAATAATGTAAGTGCTGTGGTAGTGGAAAAGGTCTTCAACTCAGCATAATGCAGAGGCAAGCCACTGCGCTGATTTTCAGTTGAGGCCCGTTTACAAAACCATCTCTATTTGCGGTATTTCAACGATTTAAAATATAGCCAGTATATCATAAGGTTTGGTTTGGTGTCGGTGGACTGACACTGCCACCGGCAAGACTAAAAATTTGGCTTGTAATGCCGTGACAACATATTTTTAGGGCTTCGTACCCAAAGGGTGCCAAACGCCAAACGGGTCCCTATTACCAAACCTTCACTGTCCGTCTGTAACGGAGGTCTATATCTTCAGCCGTTTTATGTAGCCAGTTTCAAGTTCCACACAATACGTGTTACAAAGGCCCTACACCACAAAAAATTAAAAATTTAAGCCCCATACAAGAAACTTCAAAAAATTTGCATTTTTAACGTTTTTTGTTTGAGCTCTATCTTAAATATGGAAATACAGAAGTTTCACATTTTGTTACATTATTGAACATACTATAAAGTAAAACAAAAAATAATAAGTATTTGTGTTCCAGACTCAGAGGTGTTGTATTGTCCATTTTAGCGCCTTGATTGGCATCTATATTTTTGTTATTTACCATTGGTTATTTACCCACGTACGCGTGTCCAACGTAAACTTGGTTAAATTATTTAATGTGTAATAACCAGTTACGTATACCAGTTAACATACTCGTGTAATCTCTTGTTCCAGGCGTTTGAGGAGCTGGAAGCTCTGCTGACGAGGAGTGGGATCTGCATTGCCGTGAAAGAGAAGCTGGTGAAGGACTCTGGAGTCGCCCACGAGACCGCGTACGACGAGATTGTGCACAAACTGCTCACCAAGCCCAGGGCTAGAGGTAATTATTGTGCATAAACTGCTCACCAAGCCCAGGGCTAGAGGTAATTATTGTGCATAAACTGCTCACCAAGCCCAGGGCTAGAGGTATTTATTGTGTACAAACTGCTTACCAAGCCCAGGGCTAGAGGTTTTTATTGTGCACAAACTGCTTACCAAGCCCAGGGCTAGAGATACTTATTGTGCACAAACTGCTAACCAAGCCCAGTGCTAGAGGTACTTATTGTGTACAAACTGCTTACCAAGCCCAGGGCTAGAGGTAATTATTGTGCATAAACTGCTCACCAAGCCCAGGGCTAGAGGTATTTATTGTGTACAAACTGCTTACCAAGCCCAGGGCTAGAGGTTTTTATTGTGCACAAACTGCTTACCAAGCCCAGGGCTAGAGGTACTTATTGTGCACAAACTGCTTACCAAGCCCAGGGCTAGAGGTACTTATTTGTGTACAAACTGCTTACCAAGCCCAGGGCTAGAGGTTTTTATTGTGCACAAACTGCTTACCAAGCCCAGGGCTAGAGGTACTTATTGTGCAAAAACTGTTCACCAAGCCCAGGGCTAGAGGTACTTATTGTGCACAAACTGCTAACCAAGCCCAGTGCTAGAGGTACTTATTGTGCACAAACTGTTCACCAAGCCCAGGGCTAGAGGTACTTATTGTGCACAAACTGCTAACCAAGCCCAGTGCTAGAGGTACTTATTGTGCACAAACTGCACACCAAGCCCAGTGCTAGAGGTACTTATTGTGCACAAACTGCACACCAAGCCCAGTGCTAGAGGTACTTATTGTGCACAAACTGCACACCAAGCCCAGGGCTAGAGGTACTTATTGTGCACAAACTGCACACCAAGCCCAGTGCTAGAGGTACTTATTGTGCACAAACTGCACACCAAGCCCAGGGCTAGAGGTACTTATTGTGCACAAACTGCTCACCAAGCCCAGGGCTAAAGGTACTTATTATAAACTCTAGAAGGTGTGTCTCTTCAACAAAATGCTGTACTAAGCCGTTTCTATTTTTCTTTTATGTTACGGGATAGAAATAAAAGATAAATAAAAATAGCACTTATCTCCAATATCTCGCCGCGCCGTGAAGTTTGACAAATCATTTATTTTTTACCTATCAAATCCTTTATGATATCTGCGTTTGAAGAATGACTGAAGTTAAGAATATTATTTTGTACTATTTTGCGTTCTTCAGATCGTCGGTCGTTAAAGCCATTTAGCAATACACACTGATATCAACGTTCGATCAATGTCGTGTCCGTCGATATTTGTTCGATATTTTAAGTCATGGATGGCTTTTTTTCGTGTAAAATATTTTATCTTGCAACTTCGAAAACATTTTTTTTGTACAGCATCTGTAACATATGCACAATAAAACAATAGATTTTGGCAAAACGAACAGGAAGCGTGAGCCTGGCGCTGTGTATATCAGCTGACTAACTTCAATCAGAGGTTGCCCCCCCCCCTCCCTCCAGCGCCTTATACGTGCCACCGGTGCCACCTCACCCCGCTAGCTATTACAGTTATGCCCGACGCAAGCCCCCTGCCATTTATTTAGGAAAAACAATTGTAATATAGGTATCTATCTATCTATCTATCTATTCTATATAAATAAAAATGAATTGCTGTTCGTTAGTCTCGCTAAAACTCGAGAACGGCTAAACTGATTTGGCTAATTTTAGTCTTGAAATATTCGTGAAAGTCCAGGGAAGGTTTAAGCGATGAGAAAATGTGGAAAAATTGCGAGGAAAATACTAAAAACGACAATTTTATTTTCCCATACAAACTGTTCTTACCTGTCAAACATTTGATGTTCGCCCCGTCGCGTCGGTTCATTATTTTAGGAATAAAAACATGTAGATCCAGATTAAATAAGGGTTTGGAATTGACAACATATATCCATAATAGTCTGATTATCGCGTATTTAGATTTAAAACATGTAAAATAATGACACTATAATGACACATGGTTGTTGTGTTGGGTGCGTTCAGAAATATACTTTGAAACAGTAAAGTTCGCTATACGATCTGAAATTGGGTACTTCCCTAAAAATCAAATCAGCGACTCTTTATCAAATGTCAAAACGCCCCGATACTATGAAATTTGTATGAAGATTTACATTATGACGTCACAGTTTTCTGTGATCAAACTGCTTCCTTTTTTCTTAGTTTTTAGCAATTATAAAATTGTCAAACCCTCAAAAAAATTCTGATTGAAATTATCACCTGAAAAAAGATTCAAAACTTGATTTATCATTCTGATACTGCTTACAATGCCGAGGAGAAAACGACCTTAAATAGGTCGTCGTAGTCGATCGAATGTGCGACGAGCTACCTCACGCGCTAATCGCACTGATGACCAGCGAGAGACTGATAATGATAACAGTCGTATTGGTATGGCAGATTTGCATTCTAGAGTGAATTACAATGAAGTGGATAATAGGCATAGAATGGAACGAGTTCGGGCACATCGATCACAACAGCAGCGAGCACGGGAAAATGAAATTTGATCGATTCCGCAGACGCAATGTTCATGTGAACCTGGCACGAGGAGCATTCTCCTACGATCAAGAAATAGATTATAGTGCCGACAAATCTGTAACTATTGGGGAAATGTCAATCATTTGTCAACATTGTAAAGCTTTACAGATAAATTTTAAGCTAAATACAGCGGTGAATTTGCAGGATTATGTTGTGCTGGTGGTAAAGTAAAATTGCCACAATTAGTCCCACCACCTGATCCATTAGACTCATTAGTTTTTGGGATGGTTAATTAATTGATTACAGGTGCTGAAACCAACAAATAAGTCAGTGCTATGAATTTTTATTCAAACAGAATCCGTGAAGGTGAAGTAAATCACATTTTGATGTGTCAACGACTTTTTCATCAGTTTACTGTTGACATGTATGTCAAAATTGAGACTGAACGATTGTCGTACATCCGTCTAAACCAACAGCAGCTTCGATCTGAAGAGTACATTCATCTTCGCGATGCTATTAATGCCTATGGCAATGCAAACAATGTGGGAAAAATGACAATTTTGCCGGCCACTTACATTGGAAGGCCGCGCCACCACGGTGACGTGCATTTGGTTATATTTGTTGTTACTAATACATATATGTCTGAAATAATATTCAATATGATACAATTCTAATATTTTTTATTAAAGATATATAAATCAACCTTCACGGTAGGAACCATATTTTCTAAAATTTCCGCGATTGACACCTGAATCGGCAACATATCAATTAATCTAACAGCAAATGCGAACCATGCTTGCTAAAGATGTCTTGACTTGCCTCGCCAGGACTTGACGGCGTGGCGGAAGGCCTCGGTGACTCGGACAAATCTGGTAGAACCAGAATATTGCCGATGTTGTGCTCATGACTTTCTTAAATCTCATCCAAATCCTTTAGTTCATCGGCAGTTAAATTAAGTTCTGAAAATGTTATTCCTTCAGATGATGACACAGATGATGATGATGGCATTGTTGAGACGAACTTCGGTTTTAATAACAGTTGTTGTTTCACTCGATTTTTTTGTTCCTTAGCCCTATTAATTCGTATTATTCGGCTCAAATTGTGACCGCACTTTATACAAAACTTGAAGGTATCAGCGGTTACTGTGAAACATTCGTCGCATCTTTACAATTTGTTTGTGCAACTAGGACAGGTACTTCTGTTGTTCTGCCGTTCTATCCACTTTTTACAAAAGGGACAATGCATTGTTAAAAGTTAACTATAACTTCTTAAAAATAGTTTTGAAATATCAATTATGTTTTCTTGGAAAGTTCGGTGACAGTGACACTGACAGTCAGTGTTGGCAGGTTACTATTACGTTTAGTAATTTGTCGTAAACGATACAGACAAAAAAAATAGGCTGGTAACTTCTATAATCTAATATATTGTCTCATGCAAAATAATTATGAACATTAAGCTGAACATGTGTGCGTGATTTGCCCACTCTTTCCGCCCACTATGGAGCCGATACTTAGACTATCTGATGATGCCTTTATAAAGCTGCCGGCTCTGAAATACATACATATGGTTTAAATTAATATGGTTTATATTAAGAGGTAAGTGATACGAAGTTCACCGGGTCAGCTAGTATTTATATATAAGTAATCGCGTCGTCTACAGCATCTTTCTATATTCAACGTATAACTTTTACGTTACTACATTACTTACTTTTTCTTCTTCGTCTCTATAATGTTATTAATTACTTATTAATAGTGATATTAAAGTATGTATTTGAAATTATACCTGTATAAGTAAAGTATACATTTATATAATATATGTACAAATATTGATTATTGCAAAACGGCTCATCTCAATAACTATTTTTGATCGGAATAGCCAACCGGTTTCAGCAGATTCAGACGGCCTTCTTCTGGGCGAGTGAAAACGCTCACACGACGACGTTGCGCTTAGTGAAACTGGTCGGCTATCCGGATCAAAAAGAGTTATTGCAATTATCATATGTATTTATTAGGTATTTATATATGCTTATTATATTTAAAATCCGTATTATTCAATATTTACATAATGTAAGAATAAATATTGTGTTGTGAAAGTCTTAAGTCTTAAGTTGTACATGCTTTTCACCAACCTGTTCAGTATAATTCATGTGTCTTTCACCACAATACTGGTTGGCTGGGAGAGACCTCTTGTAGGGGTAAGCTTGCCTAGGGACATATTTAAAAAAAATTTGTTATATTTGTTTAATACTACTATTTTAATATTTATACTAGTGCCAAAGTACACAACAACGAAACTACGAAGAGTAGAATTAACCTTAAATATATTGTAAAGTAACAAATAGTATGAGAGCTGTTATAATTGAGTCAATTAGTGCAGTCCTAGTTTAGTACAAGTAACCTTCCGGTAACTGTAACCAATTGCCAGTGGGTGTTACGGAACATTCAGCTAATTTAATTTTCGTTAGCTCGTGGGCATATTCTAAAATTAGTAGACATAAGGATAAACTTCAAAAGGACCCTAAATGGTCCCAACAAAGGGTTTCACATACTCGTAGGATCCTTCAACAGATTAAAATGTTTAACTTTGCCTCGTGACGATGTATTGTGTGTGGAATCCGTTCAAATATACTTTTAATTACGAATAGTTTATTTAAAACTAGCTTATGGATTTGACTTTACTCGCAATGAAAACTTGTTTGAAACTACAATCATTTGAATGTTTAGTGTTCCGTACCTCAAAATGGTAAAACGGAGCCCTTACAGGATCACTTTGTTCTCCGTCTGTCTGTCTGTCAAGACCCTTTTGCTTGGGCCCTGTATAAGATATCCCCTAAGTGACCCCCTGAGTCACCTACACAATTTTTATCAATTTTCATAATTTTCTGAGAAGTAAGGCGTATTTTTTTATTCTTCATTAAAACAAAAATTCTAATTGATGAGAATAATGTACCATTCATTTATAAAGTACTTCAACCATATTGGGTTTTACGCGAATAAACGTGCATAAATTGGTGAATGCATTTTCGTGTAACTACATTCTCCAGAATTTTTAATATTGTTACATTTCACGTTTATTCGTGTCGAAAGGAGTTTTACTGAGTTGTCTTAAGGTTATTTACTAATATTAAATATTTTAATTAGAAAAGTTATATAGACAATAATATAGACAATATCAACAATGTTTTTAAAAATATATCTAATTTACTTACGCACCAAGAAACTAAACTAAAAATAACGAAGTACTTACGATATTTACTGTCGACCAATAATCACAAAAAATAAATAAGAAAACTAAACATACTCAAAATTGCTGATCTTGTCATGTCGCGCTTTTTTGTAGAATATAATTATTTCATAATTTTACATCTGGAATTTATTTTTCTTTCTGCCGAATAATATTCTAAAAGCTTGATACATAACGGGTCACGTAGAATTTCTCGACGAATATTGGTATAAAATGATTTTTCGCGTTTATCAGAATAACGGTGTTCCATAAAGGAATAAAAACAATATTATTTAGTAGATTAAAAAATTCGTTGAATTTCGATGTAAAACTTACTCTGTTAAATCCGCTAAAATAGAATTGAGTCTATTTAATTTATCCTTTATAAATGTACTATTATTCGCGGGGGCCATCGACATAGAGTTTAATAGATGTTAAGTGTCAAGTTAAGTTGGTCCTTGAAAACTGCAAGTGGAGTTATTTACCATAATTTTATTAGGACTCCATGCCCGTATTGTGTGGTGGTACGGACCCCTTTATGCGCGAGTCCGGCTCGCACTTGGCCGATTGGCTTATGGGACAATTTTAATGCAGCTTACCTCACTGTGATTTCCTTAACCGTTCACAATTGGTAAATATATCAATATTTTTTACATAAACAAAATACTCATTGGTGCATTGTCAACCAGCAGGATTTTAATAGTCTGGGCTTCTATCAACTAAGTCACTGCGGTTTGTTCCAAGAAATTAGTTGAAATTAAAATCCTAAGAACGACAGACAAACGAAGCATCACCGTGTTTCACCCTAAGTATGCGTCTTTTTGGCTGGTTTGAATAAAAAGACAGCTTTCCCCGAACCAATTTACCTTTTACCCGAAATTCATCAGCATTAAATAAAGCCAAAGCCCTTTATTAACGATTAACGATAAAATCAGCCATCCAAATGTAGCCAGCTAGCGCTAAAGTAGCTAACCGGCGATCATCTGCTATCGGCTCTCACAGATTCAATTTGTGTAACCACTTTAGCGAAAAATTGTTTCTAGCGGCACAGCTGGCTATCGAATCCGCCACGCAGAACCTCTCCCCCACATACCCCTCAACAATTTATCTGAAAGGAATTGGCCCAGCACAATTTTGTAACGTGAAACGCACGCAACCTTAGTTACTATTTTGTGACCCGATATTCGTTAACGACCTTTATTTGGGCTTCAATCAAAATGTGGCATACTTTATAGTGATATGATAACTATACGAATAATTAGCTAATTACGATATATGTCATTTATTGGGCTGACGTACTTCTTTCTTGACCTAACATACATATACTCACACCTGTCTCCCAGAGAGGTAGGCAGACACGACAGATTTCTATCTGCTACGATCTTGTTACACCTCTTTCGCCTCTTCCACATCCATTAAACTAGATATACATGCTCTTTTATTCCGGTTATATTTGACTTTGCCCTTCATTAGTATGTCTCCATTTTGGTCTGCATACGTCTTTAGGCCGACCCGGTCGTTTACCAAGTTTAATAGTCTATCGGCAGGCCACGATTTTGACAAAAGTCAACGTGTTCATGAAATTCAATAAATACAGCACCTTTGCCTGAATGGCCAATTGGGCTTTTCATTTTCTACTTGCGTAACATACATTTCTTTCGTCACTTTAGTATCATTCATCCCTTCAAACCATCGAAACATTTCTTTTTTTATTCTAGTTACTACATATTCTTTCAGGCCGCTTAAACCCCGTAATTTCGATGTTTTTCACTCTATAAACCACACATATTCTGTAAGGAACACATTTTCACTGCATTCACTCTACTTTGATTTCTTGAACTTCTTTTACAATCATAATTTTCTTAAGATGAATTATAGGTGCCCTCAAAATTTAACAATTATACAATTTTTACTTTCATAGAAAAACTTTTGAAACCCCGTAGAAAATGAATGCAAATTCAAATAGTTTAATTTAAAAATTGGGTATACATAATACACATTTTAGGAGTCAAATTTAATCTTATAAAAATATATATAATGAAATAATAAATGTACATGAACTAAATTAAAGGTTTATTTAATTGATGTAGCAATATATATACGATTAAATTATTGGTCAAATCTATATTTAAACAAGGTGTAATCCAATCAACCGCCCGAACGAACCCATACCGGAGATCCGGCCAGGGACCAGGAACAAGGATCAATGATCACCAACCGAGCCCCCAGCACGAATCCAGGCGGCCGACCAAATCATAATCCTATATACTACATACTAATAGGTTACATGGGTATATAAATACATGCCTACCTCCGCCCATTCAATTAGTCTTGCTAAGAAGAAGGGCAAGAAATTTAGCACGAACATGTCTTTTTTTAACATATCAGTTGCATACTAAAACTTATACTTAACAAATGACTTATATCTTCTTTAACTAAGGGATAAGAAAATATAAGACCGCAGGAATTTAGGGTAATGAAAAAAAGAAGAAAAACGTATTTAATATCTTTGTCTACCTTTCTCATATAGTTTATTTCCTTTTACAGTCTGTAATTAATAAATGTTAACTCCTTTGAGGAATCATTAATTAGGAAATTATACTAGGCACTTAATTAAATTATACTTTCATGGAAAATATCATTATCACTATAACACCATGCTTCACCATCATCCAAATATTCATTTATTTTATAATATGCCTTTTTCAGTAGGCCCTGCTTAATATACAGTTTAAACTTATTCTCTGACAAAGTAAGGACCTCCTTTGGAAGTTTATTGTAAAATCTTATACCATGTCCTACGAAAGAGGTATTCACCTTGGCAAGTCTGATTTTTCTTTATTTTTTAAATCTTTGTGTTTTCGATCCAGTAAGAATGTTATCTAAATGGTGACCGTTCCGCTGCTGGCACTCTTCTAATCTGGAACGAAGATTCATCATGAAACTAAGGACCGATTATTCTTTTAGCAGACATAGCGGCCCACACAACGACCTTTGGGCTGTGCAGTGGTCGTTCATGCTTTCATCTCGGACTCTCCCCTGCCCAGTACCGACAATTCTGTTTATTAATATGACCATTTAGGTGGAAGTTTGCTTCGTCACTAAACAGTATGTTTTCAAAGTTGATGAATCACCACAGCATTTCGTTCACAAAATTCAATCGATTAGCGTAGTCCGTATCCTTCAATTCTTGAACCAATTGAATTTTATAGGCTTTTAAATGCAAATCTTTCTTTAAAATCGAATGTAAGGACAATTTTTTTATGTTCAATGCTTGACTTCGCTTTTGGATGGATAAAGACGGATTTTGAGAAACTGACGTCTCTATTTCTTCGATTGTTTCGTGGTCACGGACTGAACGAGGGCGACCAGAGTTTTAAATTTTTACCGTATTATACCCCTGTATTTTCGAACATCCGAATCCATTTTTTAATGCAATCGCCACATGGTGCATTGCGTGTACGATATTCAGCACGATACAAACGTTGAGCAGTCACTATCGAATCAGCGTTTCGATAATACACTCGTAAGCAAAAAGCGTGATGCGTCCCCAAGTACTGCTCCATTGCGACTAAAACTCCACAAAAAGGCGGACTTCGTGATCCCCTCCCCGCGCCCCTCCGCCACTCCGTTCCAACTTTACCGATAAAACAAATGCCCGATACTCTTTTTGGACACCTTGTATTAAATTTTAAACATCGCGATTCTGCGCTGTGAATGGCCCAATTTATAATAACAGCTCTAGAGAACCAATCAACAACAGCGGCTTATTTCTTAAGGACCCCTTATCCCAGACATTCACGTAGCATCAAGTAGAACCAAACTCTATGACGTTTGTTTCATTATCGTTTAAAATAGCTTGCTCTAAGCCTAAGTTTGTAACGACAAACGAAACATCGCGTGCTCTCGAAAAACACTTTATTAACCCAAAAAATGTGTTTGCAGTGAAAATTTCAAAAACGTACTTGTGAAGTTACTTCCAAAATGCCTTTTCCTGTAATTATCATACAATTCGGTAACGTAAATTTTATATAAAACTAAAAAAACATAAAAAAAATCGACTAAGTTTCAGTTTTTTTTTTTTTTTGATCAAGCAAAGTATAACGTATCGCTTTTTGAACCGCAAGATAATCTGCAGAAAAGATGCATCTTACATATTTTCTTTTTCGGACATAAAATATCACAATAGCATTGTTTAAAATTAATTTGAAAAGCGTGCTTTTCTAGACTTAATTCGGATAAGCCCTTTTTTCTCCTTGTTGCTTTTGATTGGCTCTCAGGCAGCAATACCAGGCGCCGCACCTGAGGTTCATGAAAGAGTATTGTTCTTCTCATTTCTCGTGAAATTTTAAATCATGTAACGTGAAAATTATATTTTGTTGTTGGTAGTCAAAGTATTGTGTGCAACTAGGCATAATACAATTGTTTTGCCACGGTATATCTGGACTGAGCGAGTCCCAAACAACAATGAAACTTGAGAGCTTGTCAGATCAACGCTGTCGTATTATTTGCTTTTATTTTATGTCCCAATGATTTACATTCTCTGAACCAGCTGACGGTATCCAGCCTTTATTTACAGCCTCCTCTTCCTGTTTACTGCTTATCTTTTTAGGGTTCGTGACCCGAAACCAAATGCCGCCATTTAAGAGATAGTCAATTTCAATGAAGATAATTTTCGTATCTGGCAATCGCTGTCCTTTATTTGTGTGTTGGTACCTAAATAAACACATTAGGGTCCTTTATAGCCAATAAAATATAACCTTTTCGGATGGAAGTCATTGAGAAATCAGTTACTTTTTATGAACTGTGTTCTTTCTCGACTATTGAAGGTTTCTTTCCTGGAAGTAGGTATTGCGTTTTTTTACGACTTAGAAAATGAATATTACAGTGTTTTTCTCAAACGAAACAAGCACTTCTGAAGAAATTCCTCATGAAAAAAAAAAAACGCGCCACTTTGTACAAATAGTGCTGTTGTTACGATAAAAGCATACCGTTGTAGATATACTACCTATCTAGGTATATCTATAACTTAATTAAAAGGAAAAAAAAACCGTGTCTGTACATAAAATCATCCATCCATCCATCAGCCTAGTTCGTCCACTGCTGGACATAAGCCTTTCCAGGATTTTACATAAAATTTTTCAGCTAAATTTTCTCAATTTTTGTCCCTTTGTACAGATTTTGAAGCCGTTCTCGTTATTATCATCCTGATCAACATATAGGTGCATAAAAAGTCTAAAGGCGGTTCATAAAATAACCGCCAAACCTAAAACTGTCGATACTAACCAAAGATTTAACCTACATTTATCTTACGAGCAATAATATATTTGCACAAATCTATGTCTGTGTTTATTTCTTAAGACACTTAAATATTCTTTATTTATTCAATAGACTATGGTATAGTTTATAATTAACATTATACAATTATACTTTGTATGACTAGATAAAAGAGTTTTATCTAGACATACAAGCGCTTTTCTTTTCCGAGTTCTTTTGACTTGGCCTTTCTTCTGTATGTCGCCAATTTGGCAAACGTCTTCCTAGGATATAGTATGGATAAATGGTAGAGTAGATACTGGGTTCTGTTGTGGAGGTATCACCATTGTACAGGCAATCGACCGTCCATGCTGCTACGTTACGGCCTAATAACGTCCAGCATGTGCGTCATGTTATTATTTTACTTTTAACTTTTTTTTTATTCATTGGTACTTAGCCACCGTAGAGATTACAGCTAGATAAATCTAAACTTTACTCTAGAATAACTACCTTTAAACTACCAGTCTGTTTCCACTTATTACACAACTTATTTACAACACTTTATCTAACTACAACAACACCGTACGGACCTGACCACATTGACTATATAACCGTCTTAATCGCAAATCCCCCCAAAGTTATTCGTAAGAGGACATCTCTCAAACAAGCACAACCGGGTAGCCCACCATGCTTGGAATCCCCAATTGGCGGCCCTTATAAAATACTGGTAAAGTGCAAGTAGTATACTATTATATATTCCGTATATATACGGAACACTCAAAGCCCGAGTCCTTCTATGAACAGATTGACCGCGCGTTTAAATGCCGTAGTTTAGTCCACGTACTTTGGTAGGCACGTACATATTTGTGCCCCAAGTACGGCGATAGGACTCATCACTGAGGACGTTATCGAAAGTAAAAGGTTGCATGACTATCATTTCTCAGTTCATACTCGAAAACACCCCTGAAACCCCTTTATTCATGTCATGTGATCATTTATTATTGATAATTGCAATATTTACAATTTGTTCCCAGGGGCGATCATCTTCGGATCAGACCAAGAGGTGGCGGGCGTGATGCGTGCGGTGGAGCGCGGGAACGCGACCGGCGCCTTCTCGTGGGTCGGGTCCGATGGCTGGAGTGCTCGTGCGCTGGTCTCCGACGGCAACGAGCGAGCGGTATGACCACTTCTTTACACCCTATAACATGAATTGTAAGCACACCTCGACAATAGTAAAATACGCGTGACAATAATAATACCGAATTCTGTCAAAACTCTTTACATTGGTATTTTTTGATAATTTGTGTGTCAGAAGCGTAGAGGAAAACCATCTTCTCTGTGGTCAGAAGTTACTATTCTTTATTATTTAGAACACACACAGAGAAATATAAAACATAAACAAAATTAGACTGAAAAGAGATCCACATTGGCGAGCTTACCTCTTAACAGATTTTTGTTAGCATAACCATGACTATTGCATGACACAGTCCACACCACAGAAGTCCACACCCATCAAGCTGGAACATAGTAATCGTTGATGAACCGTGGGTGTACGAGTGTGCACTGAGACTTCAATTTCACAGTCCATACTCAAAAACAACTCTGACATCTCCTCAAGGGTTCATGTCGTGACATGTGGTATATTTCTGTCTGAAGGTAGAAGGCACGATCAGCGTCCAGCCCCAAGCGAATGACGTGCGAGGCTTCAAGGATTACTTCCTCGGCCTCAACGTGCGGAACAACAAGAGGAACCCTTGGTTTGTGGGTACGTAGTTTACATATTGTGTATCATTTATGTATATGTATTAGTATGTATTATATAAATTCACATGTACAGGCTGTGAATGCAAAACTAAGAATCTCTTTGAATTTTCACCAAAAATGATAATATTTTTCTAAGATAGCTACGCGCTCTTATCAACGCAGTTCATTTGCCCGTAGCACAGTTTTATACTGTGCCCCAGTGGCGTGCACAGAACTTTTTGCTGGAAAAGCAAACAATTGGTCAAGAACAACAATAAAAAAAACATGAAAAAATTTAAATATCACTTTGGAAAAAAAAATTGTATGACGCCAGGGTAGACAATGTGTACCCTAGAGTGAAAATTTCCTATACAAACTTTTTTTTTTCAAGGTAATATTAAAAATTTTTCATATTTTTTTAATTGTTATTCTTGACCAATTGCTTGCTTTTCCAGCAAAAAGTTCTGTGCACGCCACTGCTGTGCCCGTAGCGCGGTCTCGAACGATTACATTGAGTAATTTTGTTCAACGACCAGCGGAGAGCGGGGGGGGGGGGGGGGGCGGGGGGCAGGGGTGTCTACGGGATAAGTGTATTTTATGTTTAAAAAATTGTCTTATTTTGCGGTACTGGTACATTAATTAAAGTTGCCGCTCTTTTAAAAACTTTGTTTGATTCGTACTAACATACCCTGCCTTTGCTTTTACATCTTGTATATTTTATAATTTTATTGTTTAGTTAGTAATGGTATCTTCTATTGTGTGGATTATATTTTGGTTTTATTTTAAGTTTAAATAAATCATCTTGATATCTTCACATCACCAAAAGCTTAATGGAAGATAATGCTAACTAGCATCAATTTTTCCTTTTGTAAAAGTTTTGTGTGCAATAAAGAATGTTGTTATTATTATTGCGTATACACAGTGTGTTTGGCTAAGATCGGCTCGAGACAGGAAATTGTAGCTAAGTAAATAGGATTTGCGTTCGTACTACGGCGTAGCGGGTCCACAAAGCAGGAAAACAATGGGATCGTAGCACTTGCTACGCCGCGCCCCGTAGCAGGTCCACAAAGTGGGAAAACAATGGGATTGTAGCACTTGCTACGCCGCACCCCGTAGCAGGTCCACAAAGTGGGAAAACAATGGGATCGTAGCACTTGCTACGCCGTGCCCCGTAGCAGGTCCACAAAGTGGGAAAACAATGAGATCGTAGCACTTGCTACGCCGCGCCCCGTAGCAAAGATAAAGATTTTATTTACAATTGATGAAATAAGGCTGAAAATGGCCTTGCGTTTGATTTTATTTGAAAGTATTACTGCAGTTTTATTTGAATTTAATATTAACTATTCAATAAAAGTTAAAGCGACAATGTATGTGTCTCAGAGTTAAAATTTTTATGGTATATATAGTGTGAATTTAATTAATGATTTTACAAAAAAAAAATATCTTAGAAAAGTGAATTAAGAAGTATGAAGTGTTTGAAGATTTGAAGATGTTTTCTAATGCATCGAAGTATGTTATATTGTTTTTTTCGAGTTCCGTCCGACAATGGCATAAATGGTGCCGTGTGTTATATATTAGGAACAACTTTTACAAAAAAATGTATGGTGCGTAAGACAAAGATACAGCTCGATGAGGCTGCACCACACAAAATGACGTACGCTGACCAAATTGGCGACATACTGATGAAAAGCAATGTCAAAAGTACCCGGAGTAGAACAGTTTGTATGACTAGATTGATGGATGTGGAAGAGGTGAAAGAGGTATCTCTGGATCGTAGCAGAGGTAAATCTAAAGTCTCTGCCTACCTCTCCCAGCGTCAAGCGTGGGTATATTATAACTTTTACTATGGAGACATTCCCAGAAATCACGAAAATATAATCAGCTGTTTCTCATAGAAAAAGGTACAAAAAGAAAAGGTACGAGTACTAACTTGACTGAAGCCTCTTTTTGATGTCCGCAGTTATCAAATGTGAGCAACATCGTGATATAAACATTCAGTATTACTTTGGGGTATCAAACGATTGCTCTTGCTTGGAAAGAGTTTCAAAACTAATTTTAAGGATTTTTTCATTCAAATTGAAACGTGTTTTAGGGTTTCGCAGTACCTAAAAGGTACAAACCTTTATGGTGATACTCCGTTGTCTGTCTGTTTGTCCGTATGTCACAGCCTCATAACTTTAGCACAGTTAAAGATAAAGACTTGAAATTTAACACAAAATTAGCATCAATTTGCTCAAATAGCACGCTGCAAGATAAAATTGAATATTTTTTCAATTTTTTCAATTTTTTCCAATACAAAAGAGAGAAAAATAAAAAAATATCCTAAAAATACAATATGGGTAGGTATCAAAATGTAGATATTAAAAATTGATTGTATAAATATTGAAAAACCACAAAAAATGTATGTCCCCCCTTATCTCCAAATCGGTGGAACAAAAATTCCAAAAAAAAAATGGATTATATGTAACAACTGGCTCATTACAGGAAAACAACACTGATTTACAAACTCAACTGTTTGAGTGTTGACACAAAATAAAAATGAAAAAAAAATTAAATTAATAAACAAATATTTTATAAAAGTACAACCTTGGTATCAAATTAAAGAGCTTATTGGAAAAATGTATACCTTGACTATATTTATTTGCATCTATATCGAGAAATTCTCGAAAAACAAAAAAAAAATTATGTCCTCCCGCCTTATTATCTCTCCAACTGGTACACCGAAAAATATCAAAAAAATCATGATACTATTGTGCTAATGTAAAGAATACAGGAATAATAAAGCAGTTAAGAAATTCACGAAAACAAAAAGAGAAAATTTCCAAAATTGTCGAATTGTGGAACCCTAGGTACGCGAGTCCGACTCGCACTTGACCGGTTTTATTTTCTGTAGTAATTCAATCACAAATACCTTTCAGGATATATATTTTTTTCTTTAAACTCGTTTTTCCTAATTCAAGTATTCACTAAAAACATCGGCCACCTCTATGGTCTGGTGGTTCGAGTACTCGACCACTAACCCTGAGGTTGCGAGTTCGAATCAAATCATCAGCTGGTAATTTATAAAAAATCGAGGTAAAAATTGTTAATAGCGAACATTAACATTAATGAATTAATAATTGTTTAAGTTCATCATATAATTTTATTTACAAATTGAACAAAATTAAATTTAAAAAAAACCGGCCAAGTGCGACTCGGACTCGCGCACGAAGGGTTCCGTACCATTATCTATAATAATACAGATCGCGCCAAACTTCTAGTCCGCTCGGAAGTTGCTCTTCCCAAGAACAGCCCATACATTTTGTTCCTGCTGATGCGAATCGCCCCGTGTTTAGAGGGGACTTAAAGTTTGGCGCGATCTGTACTCGTTAACTTGTAAAGCCTGCTTAGCTGTGATAGTTTTTCTTTTAATTTCATTATGTATACTACTGCCGTGATTTTTCCACGTCTCCAAGTTCAACCGTTTTGCTGGCAGGGGGGGACACTTGACTCTAACAAAAATTAATACTTTTAAGTTTAATATTTTGCAAACGGGACCTTGGATCGAAAATGGTCTTCTCACAGCCTCAATATTTTTTAATTACCTATCCAACGACACCCCACACTAGGGGATAGACTAGAAAAAAAAATCATCCCCACTTTAAAAAAACAAAAAAAAAAATCTTTTTCAAAATTTTACTGTACCACTTTATCGGCGTAATAAATATGTATACCTATGCCAAAGTGGACAGACAGACAGACAGACGGACATGGCGAAACCGTAAGGGTTCCTTGTTGTTGACTACGGAACCCTAAAAAAGAATAATAACTACAAAAAATAAATTATTAAAATAAATAAAACTTGAAGATAATTACACTACTTATTGAGGTGAGCTTAAATGTTTAATAAAGTAAAACACCTTCAGATATTTAATGTATTCAATTATGGATATTGTAGAAAACGGCAACAATCTGAAAAAAAATTTTATAATAAAGACAATTAAAACGAGGGTATTCAGAGAAATCTGTCTCGCTCCAACGCTTTCATTTTACCCTTGTCTACCCTGCTCACCCGAAGCGGACCGCGTAAAACTCGTGGTTTTGAGGTGTTTTTATTAGTTTGCAATATTTATTTAATATTTACATATATTGTTGTCATAAAAAACCAGCATTACTAAATTATTTCTCTTGATATATTTTCGATTGCAAAACAATACTTTTACAGTAAATGAAACTGTTTTTAGCTGAAAACTATATTTATACTATTAGGTTTACAAGTAAAAGTACATATTGGGACTTGAGTGAAGCGGAGTGGAACGAGGCGAACTTCAATAGTTAACAGAATTACTATATGCCGAGGCAAATAATTATAAAATACCGAATTCTACTAAGATTCGTCAAATTGCAAAATAGCGAGCGTTTAGAAACTGAGGACGCCGTTTGTAAAATGCTGAATTTTACTGTTTGCCTGCGACAGACATATCATGTACAACAGAGGGCTCTAGAATGTTCCTTTGTAGGTGTTAACTAAACATTAAAACGATCTATTATTCCATCCCAGTATGATGAAGGGGTGGGCAATTTGCCGTGCTTCGGAAGCAAAACTATTTTAAAGGGCTATGATACCATAGAAAGGTACATTAATATTGCTTTTGAAACATGTAATCAAACGTCTGACACAGAAAGAGACAACAATACAATAGATACAAAAATACTCTATCTATAGGTAGTAAATAATTTCGTCTATAGTTTCACGGTTATTGTTTAGCTTCTTGGAAGGTTCATATGGCTAACGCTGCTTAGTATTCAAGTTACGAGAATATCGGGAACACTAAAAGATATCCGTTTTAATTAGAAAAGCTAATTTGTGGTGACATTGATTGATACAGGGAATTTATTATACTAGAAATTAGCCCGCTTTTGTTTGTTTGTTCTTTATACGTATATTATTAACTGTTCTAATGCATACATACATACATGTAAATGTTACCTTTTTGTCTTCAAATACATGTTTAGCTATATTTGTAGACCGAATAATGTTAGTATTCAGCATAATTAAAATAAGAACTTAAGACCGGCTCCCTAAATTGCTGACTTTTTGCATAAATACGCTGAGTCAACTACATACTTGATCAATTTAAATTTAAATACAATGCAAGCCAGTTACCTTAATTGAATAATTTCACTCGATAGCTTAAATTTTGAAAATAATGGTTTTTGTAATGATTTTAAATTTTTTCTCTAATGCGGCTTGAGGTTTAAACACGTACCCTACTCACAGCAAAGAAAACATAGTTTATTAAAATCTGCTTCATCTATGAGCCTAGTTCGTCCACTGCTGGACCTGAGCCTTTCCAGGACTTTGCCACTTCCGGCGGTTGTCTTGGAAGAATTGCCCATACTCACACACGCTGGGCAGGCGGGGTGGTGAGCGCAGTGCCGGAACCCTTGCACCACTACCTCACGCCGCTGCCCGTCACCAGTCTGTTCCATATAAGGCCCGGCTATTAGGGATGGATATACCGCCATCCATCGGTCCCACGCATGGTGGGCCTCCTGGTTTTTTGCCTGTGAGCTGTCCTCTTACTCACCCCTGAATTACTTCGAGGGGGTCTCCAAGTAATATGGTAGTACCTCCACAGTCGAGCCCGGCATCAGCTCTACCACCTGAGCTGAGAGCTGAATCTTGAATTACTCAGACTCATTTTATATCGTTTCGCGCACATTTTAGCGAACGTGATTTTCAAAGTCAGTCTCTGTGTTATAATAGCAAAACTGCTGTGCGCTTAAGGAAGTCACTGCCTATTTGTATTAATTAACTCCTACAGCTAAGCTTTCAAATTGTTTATTTATTCTTTTAGAAATAATCTTTGAGACATATAGTCTTTTTGTTTATATATTAAGTTATAAGTAACGAAAAACGTAATGACTTTTTATTTCTTATAAAAAATATATTGTTTTTGGTGCAATAAAGTGTTAATCCATTAAAGTGGGTAATAAGAACACGCCCTAAAGGCATAACTTTTTTATCGTTTTACATGCACATTTGGTTATTTTTCATTTAAGTACAATAATTATATAATGTGAATCAGAAAACTATGAGGTCTCATTTAAAGTCATCTATCTGTCTGTTTGCACCCATAAGGAACATCTGAAGAAGTGTACCAAAATCGTCGTTGATACAGATCAAAGACACTGCCTCTCCCCCCCCCACCCTAAGATACAGACGTGAGCATGATCTTTTGTCTACAGAGTTCTGGGAGGACCACTTCCAGTGCCGCTACCCGGGCAGCCTGCGTACCCCGTACAACGGGCAGTACACACGCGCCTGCGAAGGAACTGAGGCTCTGACGTCACAGAACATGGAGTTTGAAGGGCAGTTGCAGTTCGTCTCCGACGCTGTGATGGCCTTCGCTTATGCTATCCGGTGAGTCACTCATGTCTGTTTTAAAAATTCACACATGCGCTATATATTCGTCGAACAACATTTCTTGCCTGTCGGTTTTTTCAGGCTCTATTTTGCAGAAAGTGCAAAGGAATTACACAACCTGATTCCTTCATCCCCGTTTTACTTACCAAATAGTCGACACGCAGCAAAGTTTCACTCATACTATGTTGTGAATTACATACATTAATATGTTCTGTGGTATTGCGACAGCTTGAAAACAATGTTTCAAATATTCGTAAACCTTTTGTTCAGCTGAGATGTGAAACTCCCTGCCAGTGTCCGTATATCGCGATTGTTATAATCGATATACTTTTAAAAGAAGAGTAAATGGTACCTTGTGGCAAGCGCTCTTCATCCTCGTCAGGGCCTGTAATAGCCAAGCTAGTAAAGTACACTGTTATATTAAAAGTCCCACAATGGAAAAGGTTGCATCTCAAATTTGGCAAGATTACAGGCTGACAGCCAAAAAAATAGTGGAAATTTAGTTCCTCAATTTCTTGAAAATAATTGAGTTAGCATAATATGTTAATATGATGTTGCGGGAACCGGAAACTGGCGATAATACTCATCCATACGAACAACTTTTACTATGGTGCTAACCCTCGCATCGTGAAATAAAAATCAGCTGTTCCATAAAAAATTTATAACACGACCAAAATGTATAAAACAAATGAGTTTTTTTTCTCAGTCTCTCAATTTTTTTTTACGAAAATTTGATCTTTTGGACTGGTACTATCACAAGTTTCCGACTTACGCAACTTAATATAAGCAACCTGTATAAACCAAGTAAACAAAATCTTCCTAGTTTGGGTTAAATCTTTTTTTTACAAGGAATAACATTTAATCATATTTAACAAAACAACGCCCCAGCCGTAAACAGGGCAGAGGTTGAATAAACGCAGGTGAAGCCGCGGGCGAACGGGTAGTTGGAACAAAAAAGTTTAAACTTAGTCTGGGGACTAATTATGAACTGAAATTCGATTACTAAGAGCGCCAGATGCATCTCTTGACAGTTCCCCAGTTTGACGTCTTTGTTCCAGCCTTTCCTTTTGGACATCTTCCTACTTTTCTATCCTGTCCTTAGTATATTCTACTACCATCTACGGGGCTGTTCCTACTCGACTTGGGTCATCTCCAAGCAAACAAGGCCAGCGTTGACTTTTTCTACATGTCGTGGGCGGATCGTAGAATTGGGCAGACCAAAAGTCAATATTAGGTGCAACGACGAGAGAAGCGAAGCGGAGTGAAGTGAAGCTTTTTAGGTTGACACGTAAATAAATTTTAGGAGCCAAGCAAAGTTTTAACAGAAATATGACATGCCCAGGCAGATCATGATATGCACAATTCTACGATGTGCCGACATAATACACTTTTACAAACCGGTTATTTCATACTCAAACTCATACTACAACTTAGTTGCCTTTTACTAGACACAGCAAATAGGGAGGGTACACTCATATAACTGTTCTTAGAAATAGAGAAACTTACCTTTATTACATCTTACCTTTATTTCATATATCTTTCGATCTATCTATAACATAAGAGCTACGCTCTTGTCGGTGGAGAAAGAGCCAATCTTCTCTATCTTCTGCTAACGATTTGACCACTTGATTATCAACTTTCTCCTTCGCTTGAGTAAAGTAGGTGCATCTAGGTAGCACTAATATACCGGTCGACACGCAACCTAAAACATGTCACTACTTCTAGATCAAAATACAAAAAAAAAACTAAATGGACAAAATGATCAAAACCTGTTTTGTCTTTGGGTAATTACATATCCCATCAAAAACATAAAATGTACAAAAATGGCAAGTCTCGCAACGCAATCCTTCCACCGTAAAAAGTCGTGAGATCTTATGTAAAGCCAAGTCTGCTATTTTAGTTTTTATGGAAGCACCTTTTCATTTAAGTTAGTATGGGAGCACCTATTTAACAAATTTATCATTAATTATTTCCTATTTAGTTACCTACCAACATTAAGTGACCGTATTAATATTAGTCATCTTTATTTCCTAATAAAATATAGTGACTTCGCAATCGCACAGCAACATATACAACATATCAGCTACCTAATACCAATTTATTAGCGATTTGAGAAGATATTTCTACGCATCAGTGCTTTATTTGTGCTCTGCGATTGCAAAGTCACCATATTTTATTAGGAAATAAAGATGACTAATATTAATACAGTCACTTAATGTTGGTAGGTAACTAAATAGGAAATAATTAATGATAAATTTGTTAAATAGGTGCTCCCATACTAACTTAAATGAAAAGGTGCTTCCATAAAAACTAAAATAGCAGACTTGGCTTTACATAAGATCTCACGACTTTTTACGGTGGAAGGATTGCGTTGCGAGACTTGCCATTTTTGTACATTTTATGTTTTTGATGGGATCTCATTTCTTTTTGTAGGTAGTCCTCCTTTTTTTCTTCTCGGGTAATATTTCTTGCATGTCAGCTGCGGATTTTCTTAAAACGCACTCCCTTTAACTGATCATTAGGACATACTCCTGAGAAACTAGTATCGTAAAGGAGCATTTCATAATGACCACCTAAGAAACTACCAGAGAATCGTAAACGTTTCACTGGCATCCCAGGATCGCCACCGAATGATCCTCTCAAACGGCCATTTTCGTAAATGGATACAAAGCGGTGGCTGCCATAAGTTCGGATACGGAACCGTAGGTGGTAGTTTTCATCATTGCTGTCGAGTACATGTGTCTCCACGCTCGTCACACGTATAAAGTTGCATTTCGTCCCAATGCGCTACCACATACTCGACTACCGCACACCCTAATGTCATATGACGACTCAATGTTCCCATACATAGAGAATGACAAAGAATGGAACCAACATGAACCATCTTCATAGGGACAACTAGGTGTGGACAAGGATTTTCATTTATGTACAATATTTCAGGTTCCATTGCAATATTAATTTTTACTGTAAGTTATTATTACTATTATCCACAATTTGTTTGTCAGGCGCTACCGTTTTATTGCTTTGTTTTTTGTCGCCTTGATGGTGCTATGGCATCTTTGTTGTTGCAATTTACTTTTAGGGTTCCATACCCGTATTGTGTAGGGGTACGGAACCCTTTATGCGCGAGTCGGATTCGCAAACTACCGTTTTTTTAGTGACTTAATTACGAAATGTTGATATTTTCTTCTTAAATAGACTAATATTGTGAATGTGTGGAACATTATAAACCACCCTTTTTAGGGTGCCTTATCCAAGGAACAGATTATTGTAACAAAGGCTCTATCTTTAGAACGGTAATACAACATACAAGTAAAAGTTTAAACTTTGGGCAGTCTGTAGTAAATACTTTAAAGTAAAATAATGAAAATTTGGGTTCCGTTCTAAAAAGGTACCGAATTGTTTGTCAGGCGCTACCGTTTTATCGCTTTGTTTTTTGTCGCCTTAACGTTGCTATGGCATCTTTATTGTTGTTATTTACTTTTATTCAAATTCAAATAGTTTATTTTGCAAAGCAGGTATAGATACATACACATTTTACACGTCAAATTTAATCTAATAATGAAAATATATGTAATAAAATAATAAATGTACATGAACTAAATTAAAGGTTTATTTAATTTATGTAGCAATATATTTACCATTAAAATGATAGGTAAAATATATATTATACAAGGTAAAATCCAATCAGCCGCCCGAATCCATACCGGAGACCCGGCCAGGGAACAGGAACAAGGTTCAATGATCACCAACCGAGCCCCCAGCACGAATCCAGGCGGCCGACCAAATCCCATCCTATATACTACATACTAATAGGTTACATATATAAATACATGCCTACCTCCGCCCATTCGATTAGTCTTGCTAAGAAGAAGGGCAAGAAACTTAGCAAGAGCATGTCTTTTTTTTCAACAAAAAACTTATACTATACAATATATGACTTATATCTACTTTAACCAAGGGATAAGAAAATACAAGACAGCAGGAATTCAGGTTAATGAAAAAAAGAAAAACATATATATCTTTGTCTACCTGTCTCATATAGTCCTTTTCCTTTTACAGTCTGTAATCAATTAATGTTTACACCTTAGAGGAATCATAAGTTAAGAAATTATACTATTTAATTAAATTATAACTTACTATCATTATCACTGTAACACCATGCTTCACCATCATCCAAATATTCATTTATTTTATAATATGCCTTTTTCAGTAGGCCCTGCTTAATATACAGTTTAAACTTATTCTCTGACAAAGTAAGGACCTCCTTTGGAAGTTTATTGTAAAATCTTATACCATGTCATGAAATATGTCATACCATGAAAAGCCAGTTTATGCTTATTTCTGGTTTCCTTACAATGTTGTTTATGGTTCCGTACCCGTATTGTGTAGGGGTACGGAACTCTTTATGCACGAGTCAGATTCGCACTTTACCGGTTTTATTTTTTAGTTTTCGCACTTTAACTTTAACGTAGAATTTTTCGTTTTAGGTGTCTTTAATGCAAAGCAGCATACCACCAACGTCATCTAGTGTCATACAAATTTATAGATGCAGCTGGAAACATAGATTTTGTATAGACTTTGTATAGAAATATTAAATTACCAACCGCAAATAACATTTTTATATTTTTTTTTGCAATGTACACTTAACACTAACCGCATGCAAAATTTCAAGTTTGTAGGCCTGCTAGAACACCTTTAGACTTTTGATGATGTGTCAGTCAGTCAGTGACAAAATAAGGGAACTTTGACTTGAGATATTTCGTAATCGAATATAGGTACAAAGTTGTAATTTGGGGTCAGAAGTAGGATCAGTAAGTACTCTTGGTTCCTGAAATTTCAGACTTCTAGCTTCACCCACAACAAAGATACAGGGGGGTTGAAAGTGCCGTGAGTTGCTTCGAGAAAAGGATGGTACGGCCGTTCCGTGTTTTTTCTGCGAGACTTTGCGGGGGCACTGCCGTGCCCCCAGATAAAAAGAACTTAGTGTTCTACAACCTTGTTTATGGATTCCACCTACAAACTTTTTCTCTCGTGTTAAAGATCGGCTTTAAAACATTTTTTTTTTATCTTTTCTATTATTTATATTCAAGTTATTCTTGGTATAGATTTTTTCAACAGTAACTTAAACAATAAATAATTTGCGCATTTTACTCTCAGAATGCAACAGATCCCCTTAACATAAATGAAACCAGCTAATAAATCTGAAAGCAGCTTTATGAAGCTCATATCGTTTAATATGCCAGTAACAATAACACTAGCTTTTATCTTTGAATCTTCACAGGGCAGATTGGTAGTTTAATAACTTCCCAGCTTCAGTGAATACGGGATCTAAATTAAACTAGGTTTTATGACCGGGTTTATCTCGTTGTGTTTACGAGATTTGTTTGCACTATTACATACCTTTATTGTCTCTCTACAATCAACAGTACAAAGTTCATGGTGTACTTTTAGCGTAAGCAGTTTTATATTTTTTCAATGCATGTGCTCGTAAAGGCCCACTTTTTATGCATCAAAACCGAACAGAAAGTCGATTATTTTGCCCTAGGGCTTTTTTTTTTTTTAATTATTTGTTTGCAATGGTTGGCTAACCTGCAGCCTTTCCTGTGTACCATAGATGTTATACTTTTTTTTCCCATTGTTTAACGGCTCTGGATACAATCCTTTTGAGCCAGTCATAATTTAAAGTTCACAAGATTATATTTGTTTTCATTTCCTCACACTATGCATTGAAAAACGTAGTATGATACACGGGCGTAAAAGCAATAAATTACTCGGTTACGTTTAAAACACTCGCTACGCTCGTGTTTTAAATCGTCCTCGTACTTTATTCCTTTGCGCCCTTGTAGCATAAACTACTATTATATCAGTGAAATAAACGCACTCCACATTCAAATCAAATCAAATCAAATCATTCTTTATTTGTTAACATAGGTAATTGTAACATACAAGTTGGTGATTGTTTAAAGTAAGTGCAGTATGTTTTGCCTGTGGATAGGCATATAAATTTTTCACTTATTTACTAACATGCGTATTAAAAATAAATGTCACATAGGATCTTGTAAAAAAAACATATATACGAGTATTAATCATTACAAATAATTGAAAAGCATTAAAATTAAAGTGATAATAACAATGAATAATAGTAATAAAAAGCGCGTCAAAGAATATCATAAAAATCAAGATCAAAAAGTAATTACCTATATAAATTTATCATTTAAAAATTCATTTACAGAATAGTAAGACTTTTCAATCAACAGTACAAAAAGTTTCTTTTTAAATAATACCATATTTAGGTCTTTAATGCAATTCGGAATTTTATTAAAAATCTTCGGTGCCATACAAAAAATACTTTTATGCATCAATGCCGTTTTCGTTTTTTGCGAATTTAATTTATGTCTATGTTGACTTCTAATTGAGCTGGCATGATGCGTTTCGGACGCCTTTACGAATAAGTATGAATTTGTCTTTACAAAGATTGCTACTTCGTATATGTAAAGAGAGGGAAAAGTAAGTATCCGCAGACTAATAAAATGGGGTTTGCAACTGTCTTGTGGCTTTAGCCCACATATCGACCTAACGCACCGTTTTTGTGCTTTAAAAACGTTATCCTTCTCAGTGGAATTGCCCCAAAAAATGATACCGTATATTAACGTATTAGCGGTTGCTTTCATCAATTATACTCCGCTCTTCACTCAGTCAGCAATCAATATAACAGTAGAGAGCAATGCCTACTTCCTGCTATTATATTGTCTGTGTTTGTACAGAGCCAAAAGTATTTAGCATGCTCTCATAAAAAATTCTGTTGGTATTTAATAACAAACTAGCGGACGACCCGCAATGTTGCTCGCTTGGATTCCATTTCTCACGATCCTGAAAGATTCCAAAAAAACCGGCCTTATTCCTTGCTTACATTATAAAGATAAGTTCTGTGCAAAATTTCAGCTTTCTAGGTCCAAGTGTTATGGCTAGGCGCTGATGAATCAGTCAGTGAGTGAGTCAGGACTTCTCTAAATAATGATGATGACGCGGTCTTAATCACGATCACGATGACGATGATGATTAATACATAGTTATGATGACGTGAAGCACCAAAGTGGTATCAGAAGTGCTTTCGAATGTGGACTGTGCAGTGCAAGTCACAGACCACACGCGTGCACCCACGCTTCACCGACAGTTATTGCGTCTCAGCATGATAGATGGTGTGTCTTAATGCTGTACATTAGACACAATTATGGGACCTTGTGTGTATCCGAAACATGCAGACTGAACACAAATTTGCCGCTACGGGATTTGAACTCAGATTAGAAGGCGAGTACTTGATGGCGAACTAAGATGGCACAGAGAGTATTTCATTAATTATACAAATGTGGAATGAGGAAAGTGGTGTTGTATTTCTGCGCTTTTACTCCTAAACGCGGATCACAAGCGTAATAAATATGCCAACTCGCAGCATGGCTCAAACCTCTACCCAATATAATTAATTTCAAACTCTAAGAAGATTGTGGAAGAAGAAAGCTTGGTGAAATGTAAATGTTATTCGAGTATTGTGCTTCAGTTGTTATATGACTGGCGATACCTTTCACAATGCTACTCGTATCAATCTTTATAATATATCTATAAGAGAACTAGCTTTTGCCCACGGCTTCATCCGCGCTGATTTAGTTTGCATTTTTCTGGGATATAAAGTAGTCTATGTCATTCTCCGGCCCAGAAACTCTTTGCAACAAATCATGTCGATCCGCATTTCTCATTTATAATAAGGGTACGGAGATACGGATACCCTGATTGACTGGACTGATCTATCAACACCCAGACCAAACGCCTGGACCTAGGAACATGAAATTTGAACTGTAGGTTCCTTGTGTGGCGTTGACATCCATTAGGAAGGGATTTCAGGAAATTCTCACGAGATCAGGAGAAGCGGGATCTACGCGATCAACGCTGCGGGGCTTGCGCTAGTTTGTTGAAACTGAATTATCGTCCACGTGGACAAAGTAATGGGTAAAAGTAACGGGGAAAATACTAAAGGTAAGCCTTTAGATTTCTAACAAAATCATAAGGAATGGAGACACCTATCAGAAAATATACAATTTTGTTTTTTGGGCGTTTTATTTCGATCTCGTTCTACAAATGAACCCTTGAGTAGCGAGTTGCAAAAAAAATGAGATTGATGAAGCTCTTTGAAATGTAAACCCAACTCTGAATTTTGGCACCTTTTTATTAATGAACCTTCAGGCGATAAACGAGATATAAATTAAACAAATATTTTACTTTTTCGTTATTAGAATGAAACAGGCAACGTTTTGAAGAGTTTTTTTTTTAAATATATTAATTAAATTTTACTCTCTTCCTTTTCATCAATCTTTATTTAGCCCGTCTAATTCGATAGGGTGCAATCGCGCTCCATTGTCTACTTCGATAGGGTGTAATCGCGCTCCATTGTCTACTTCGATAGGGTGTAGTCGCGCTCCATTGTCTACTTCGATAGGGTGTAGTCGCGCTCCATTGTCTACTTCGATAGGGTGTAGTCACGCTCCATCATCAATTTTTCTTCCATTATTTTATCTAATTTAAAAACTGGACAAGTTCGCCCGTGGCTTATCACAATCTTATCTACGAAACCACCAAGCAAATCGTTGAGTTCCCGAAACCTTTATCGAAAGAGTGGATAAAGGAAGTTGCGTATTATGTAATTTGTCATCATTATAATGTCAGTCAGTCAGTCAGTCGTCCACCAGGCACCTTTCTTGGAGGGTAGTAGGATCCGAAGCACGGTTCCCGCAGGCTGATCGCAGGTTATAAGGGCTCAAAGAGGTTAGTAGCCACTTCTGAAAGGCTGCCCCATCGCCTTGTAAAAATATTAAAACCCTCCTCCTGCATGTGGGTAGAGTACCGACCGGACGATAGGACCTGCAGCCCTAAAAAGGCCAACTTGGGTGAATCATGAAATGATTTGAAAGTAGGATAGAATCAGAGTTTCGTTATGCGTGCAAAAGAGACGGCATTACAACATAATCAATATGATTCATCCAAAGCGGCCTTTTTAGAGGACCAGGGTGGCTATTCTCGCAACATTTTTCGCACGCTTTGTGTTTCATACGACTTCGCTAATCGCGGGATAAATGCCTTGTGATGATAATACCAATAAGTAAAACTTCCTAAAAGACATGTAAAACATGTTTATGAATCCAGGCAAATGGGTTTTATTTTAAAAGCTTGATACGTTTCTGTGCAAAAAGCATCTAAAAATCACCCGCCTTGGCCTTCGCAAATTGTCGCATGTGCCAGAATTGCCGTCCTGGTTGCTATCCTAGAGATGGTTTGGGCGTCCTCGTAGTTTCAAACCTGCCCCTCATTGTCTTTCAGATTCACATTATGTTACACGTCTTTTAAGGAGTTTTACTCAGTTGCAATTATTATTTATTATCACACATAAATTTATTACGCGATTAACAAAGTCGTATGAAAATGAAAGCGTGTGAAAAATGATACAATAATAGCCGCCCAGAAAACAATATTTTAAGAATTTTTTTCGTCCAATCCTTTGTGTACAAGAAACCTTTGCAAGAAACACACGACAAAACTTTTTACAGAGAAAGTTTTGCAAGTAACTTAGAATCCAAACTAAAACCGGTACTGAGGCACGTATGGAAACAGGTGACAGACAAGTTAAATAAAAGTTAAGCAGGTTTACACGTATTATCAGATTATTTAGTTGGGTATTGGAGAATCGTACTTTAAGTTGTGTCTGACTCTGATTTTGAAATCTTTAACTAGTTATTAAAAGTTTTAACTCTTGATGTTATCCTGATTGTTAGTTTAAATCTGTAGACTGTTAATCACTGTGATGCAACAATTTTGACATTGGCTAGGTTTTGAATAGATGACTATAGATAGATTTTGGGACAACATTTTAAGAGGATGAATGAAAGTACAGTGACAAAAGAAATGAATGATGCGCAAGTTGAAGGTAGAACTCGACCAGCCCATTCTGACGACGTATACTAACCAAATTGGCGAGATAACATATTGAAGAAGGGCAATGTCAAAAGTACCCGAAATAGAAGAGCTTGTATGACTAGATTGATAGATGTGGAAAAGGCGAAAGAGGTGTGTCAAGATCGTAGCAGATGGAAATCTGTAGTATTTGCGAACCCCTCTAGGAGACAGGCGTGAGTATATGTAAATCTAAGTCACCTTATATGTATTTATAGCTAAATTAATACTGGAGGCTTAGTAAGTGATCAGTATGACGAATCGATAACACTTTGGTAACCTAATTTCGCAAAATAAAATGTTAGTAGGGGTTTTCTTGACTTGTACTTGACATATGCGACGTATCGGTAGATATGAGACGTATCGGTAGATATGAGACGTATCGGTAGATATGCGACGTATCGGTAGATATGAGACGTATCGGTAGATATGAGACGTATCGGTAGATATGCGACGTATCGGTAGATATGCGACGTATTGGTAGATATGCGACGTATCGGTAGATATGAGACGTATCGGTAGATATGCGACGTATCGGTAGATATGAGACGTATCGATAGATATGAAACGTACTGGTAGATGTGTTGAACTGTTTCACTTTATTGAGCCAAACCTTGCCGTAAAGGTGAACTATAATAATAAGTTTTTACCAATGAAATTGCTGAGATTTTCTTAAATATTCATGAGTTCATAATTCCTGTAATTTAATAGCTATTTCAAAACTTGTTTTTTCTTTGAAAGTTTTTTCAAGGTTTTATATATAAGTATTAAATTTTGTTTTTATTTTCAGTTTAATTATAAAAATTAAATCTTCAAAAACAGTTCGTCCTAAATGCCATCCATTTCCATGATAAGATTCGTAATAATTGTTTACAGTTAACGCTTTTCAAAAAATAAATTAATGTTGCTGTTAGCCTAATGTTGTCTCATTCATACACAAAAGAAATTACATAATTTGGATTTGTTATTCCTAAAAAAATGTAAATATGTTAGTACTGAAAATTGAGTTTCCTTAAAATTCTCTATAGAAAACGGCATTTTCATATGTAAAGACCTGATATTATTAAAACTCACCTGCTAAATTATTATTACATACGGCTTGTATCGGTAAAACGGTTGGCATATAGTCAACAACAATCGCACGCGAGTGTTTAATAAAAGACGTATCGGTATTTCGTTAAAGAAATAGATTAAAATACCAAATAATCAGTAGTTTTGACAACACTGTATCTGAAACTTACAGAGAGCTAGATATTGCATTTTGCATCGAGGTCTCAGACAATATGTATGAAGTGCGAACGAGAACTCATACATTATACAAGATGCAGTCTGCAGCCGAGAGCAAAGAGACCATATTGCAGCTAAGTCTACGTTATGAGGAACTGAGTTTATTTTTCACAAGTTACAGGATAAACTTGCAATTTAAATGACGAAATTGGCAAATTCTGTTGTTACAAATATTTAGTTACAAAATTAGTAAAGGTCTAGTTGATCTCGGTGGAAAAACTGGATTAGTCGCTGCTGCGCGATAGGCCAGCCTAGAGATACGATAGATATACGGGTTTAATTAGTCGCTGCTGCGCGATAGGCCAGCCTAGAGATACGATAGAGATACGGGTTTAATTAGTCGCTGCTGCGCGATAGGCCAGCCTAGATATACGATAGAGATACGGGTTTAATTAGTCGCTGCTGCGCGATAGGCCAGCCTAGAGATACGATAGATATACGGGTTTAATTAGTCGCTGCTGCGCGATAGGCCAGCCTAGAGATACGATAGATATACGGGTTTAATTAGTTGCTGCTGCGCGATAGGCCAGCCTAGAGATACGATAGAGATACGGGTTTAATTAGTCGCTGCTGCGCGATAGGCCAGCCTAGATATACGATAGAGATACGGGTTTAATTAGTCGCTGCTGCGCGATAGGCCAGCCTAGAGATACGATAGAGATACGGGTTTAATTAGTCGCTGCTGCGCGATAGGCCAGCCTAGAGATACGATAGATATACGGGTTTAATTAGTTGCTGCTGCGCGATAGGCCAGCCTAGAGATACGATAGAGATACGGGTTTAATTAGTCGCTGCTGCGTGATAGGCCAGCCTAGAGATACGATAGAGATACGGGTTTAATTAGTCGCTGCTGCGCGATAGGCCAGCCTAGAGATACGATAGAGATACGGGTTTAATTAGTCGCTGCTGCGCGATAGGCCAGCCTAGAGATACGATAGAGATACGGGTTTAATTAGTCGCTGCTGTGCGATAGGCCAGCCTAGAGATACGATAGAGATACGGGTTTAATTAGTCGCTGCTGCGCGATAGGCCAGCCTAGAGATACGATAGAGATACGGGTTTAATTAGTCGCTGCTGCGCGATAGGCCAGCCTAGAGATACGATAGAGATACGGGTTTAATTAGTCGCTGCTGCGCGATAGGCCAGCCTAGATATACGATAGAGATACGGGTTTAATTAGTCGCTGCTGCGCGATAGGCCAGCCTAGAGATACGATAGATATACGGGTTTAATTAGTCGCTGCTGCGCGATAGGCCAGCCTAGAGATACGATAGAGATACGGGTTTAATTAGTCGCTGCTGCGCGATAGGCCAGCCTAGAGATAAGATAGATATACGGGTTTAATTAGTCGCTGCTGCGCGATAGGCCAGCCTAGAGATACGATAGAGATACGGGTTTAATTAGTCGCTGCTGCGCGATAGGCGAGCCTAGAGATACGATAGAGATACGGGTTTAATTAGTCGCTGCTGCGCGATAGGCCAGCCTAGAGATACGATAGAGATACGGGTTTAATTAGTCGCTGCTGCGCGATAGGCCAGCCTAGAGATACGATAGAGATACGGGTTTAATTAGTCGCTGCTGCGCGATAGGCCAGCCTAGAGATACGATAGAGATACGGGTTTAATTAGTCGCTGCTGTGCGATAGGCCAGCCTAGAGATACGATAGAGATACGGGTTTAATTAGTCGCTGCTGCGCGATAGGCCAGCCTAGAGATACGATAGAGATACGGGTTTAATTAGTCGCTGCTGCGCGATAGGCCAGCCTAGAGATACGATAGAGATACGGGTTTAATTAGTCGCTGCTGCGCGATAGGCCAGCCTAGATATACGATAGAGATACGGGTTTAATTAGTCGCTGCTGCGCGATAGGCCAGCCTAGAGATACGATAGATATACGGGTTTAATTAGTCGCTGCTGCGCGATAGGCCAGCCTAGAGATACGATAGAGATACGGGTTTAATTAGTCGCTGCTGCGCGATAGGCCAGCCTAGAGATAAGATAGATATACGGGTTTAATTAGTCGCTGCTGCGCGATAGGCCAGCCTAGAGATACGATAGAGATACGGGTTTAATTAGTCGCTGCTGCGCGATAGGCGAGCCTAGAGATACGATAGATATACGGGTTTAAATAGTTGCTGCTGCGCGATAGGCCAGCCTAGAGATACGATAGAGATACGGGTTTAATTAGTCGCTGCTGCGCGATAGGCCAGCCTAGAGATACGATAGAGATACGGGTTTAATTAGTCGCTGCTGCGCGATAGGCCAGCCTAGAGATACGATAGAGATACGGGTTTAATTAGTCGCTGCTGCGCGATAGGCCAGCCTAGAGATACGATAGAGATACGGGTTTAATTAGTCGCTGCTGTGCGATAGGCCAGCCTAGAGATACGATAGAGATACGGGTTTAATTAGTCGCTGCTGCGCGATAGGCCAGCCTAGAGATACGATAGAGATACGGGTTTAATTAGTCGCTGCTGCGCGATAGGCCAGCCTAGAGATACGATAGAGATACGGGTTTAATTCCCGTCTGAAGTTGTTTCTAACAGATATTTGTGTCTTTTAATGCATTACAATAATATTTATAATTTCAAAATCGATAGATTTCACTTTAAATAATATACTCTTGGCAAATATCTTTTATGATATTAAAAATCTCAAGCAAATAATTTTCTTATTCCCGTTTGAGGTTGTTTCTAACAGATATTTCTAACTTTTAACGCATTCTAATAATATTTAGAATTTCAAAATCGATAGATTTCACTTTAAATCATATAATCTTTATGATATTAAAAATGTCAAGCGAATAATTTTCTTATTTCCCGTAACTTATTTACAATACATAATTGTTCCGATCTTAACATAATGTTGTCAGTATTGATGTAATTATAAGAAAGTAACCCCATCAAAAACATTTTATGCAAAGCAGGTTGCCAAGACTCATAAGCTCATAACGCTTTCACTGGTAAAAAATTATCAGATCTCATGCAGAGCCAAACCCTAATTTTATTAACCCTACATCTTAGTCAAAAGTATGGCTTTGCCGTTTTGCGGCCGTTTATGGTAAAAAAATCAAGTCGCTGTTCTTTATTATTATGTCATGCATTAGTTCCATGAAACAAGCAAATCATACTTTTTGAACAAGACGTTGGGTTTGTAAAGTTAGGGCTTAAAGATTGAGGCCTTGAAGAGTTAAGGATTTGGCTCTACATGAGATCTGACATTTTTTTAACAGTGAAAGCGTTTTGAGCTTATGACTCTTGACAACCTTCTTCACTTGGAATGTGTTTTGTGAAATTTCATTTCATTTCAACTTTATAAGACTTCCGGAAGTACCCTAGATAGAGGTTTTGATGATCAAGAGAGATAGAGTCATTCAGTCAATCAGTGAATCAGTCAGTGACGAAATGGACGTATTTTAGGTATTCATAAAATCAAAAGTGTAAAAGCTAGACAAATAAAACTGAGCGTATTTCATGAGTCTGCTAACTGAATCTTATCCAAAAAGTTCGAGCTCTCTTGTGTTTTCTAGGCCAAAGCGATGAGTACGTAGTGCTCTATTTCCTTCGCTTCGTCTTGGCGGGGGCACTGCCGTGCCCCCAGATATTAGAAATTAACTGTTTTGTTAACCAGAGCTTAATTTTAAAAAATGGTTCATTGGTTTGGGTGTAAAATAAAAAGATAAACATAGATTTTCTTTTTATATTTATGTTTCAGGCTCAGTTTGAACTAAATCTCTGTTTCGATTTAGTTATCATTACGATAACTACTTACCTAATACCACAAAAATCTACGAACCGTGTGTTATGCTTGATAAGTTGATCGCTTCAGTGACTAACAAGTGATGCCAGATATTACAGTAGCTAATAGTGATGGATTCATTACAAAAGTAAAGAACCGTGAAGTGAATAATTATCCATAATCATAAAATAATACAAAGGACGAATTGGCCATTTAGTTACTGCTTGCCATTACTGAGTGCGTATGATTAAATCCCATTTTATTATTCCGATTATTTATAGTAAAAAGCTTCTTACAAAAGCTACACACAATTAAAAAAGTTTTCTAAAATAAAATTGAAATCATCCTTGTACAAAATAATGGTTAAATATGTAAATTGATATGTGATATCCAAGACAGGTAGTAGATTCAGACATATGTATTTATTCAACCTACATAATGACAGTAAAACTTAATTATCTAACATTTGGATTCGAATATCAATTACAAGCAGAAACGTCATTCTCGTTACACCAACAGGAACGGACATCATGACTCGACCAACTAGTTGAGGGCGTCGCCAAATGTTACACCAACAGGAACGGACATCATGACTCGACCAACTAGTTGAGGGCGTCGCCAAATGTTACACCAACAGGAACGGACATCATGAATCGACCAACTAGTTGAGGGCGTCGCCAAATGTTACACCAACAGGAACGGACATCATGACTCGACCAACTAGTTGAGGGCGTCGCCAAATGTTACACCAACAGGAACGGACATCATGACTCGACCAACTAGTTGAGGGCGTCGCCAAATGTTACACCAACAGGAACGGACATCATGACTCGACCAACTAGTTGAGGGCGTCGCCAAATGTTACACCAACAGGAACGGACATCATGACTCGACCAACTAGTTGAGGGCGTCGCCAAATGTTACACCAACAGGAACGCACATCATGACTCGACCAACTAGTTGAGGGCGTCGCCAAATGTTACACCAACAGGAACGGACATCATGACTCGACCAACTAGTTGAGGGCGTCGCCAAATGTCATACTGTTTCATTTAGCTATAAGGTGCACGTTCCATGAAACTTGCGAGAACAGTACAATCGTAACGATTTCATCGCGGGCGTAAAATGGAAAGCTTGTTTGTTTGAAACCACCTTTTGGCAAGCTTGTGGACGTTTTCAAACATTATATTTGATTATTATTATTTAAGATATTTTTTTCGATGTTTGACTCGTATTTAATTTTTGATTTTATCTAAAACAATAAAAGCAAAATGGTAAAATAAAATAACAAAAAGAATTATTTCTGGTAAAATAACCATAAAATGTACGTAATTTAGGGTTTTGTTGTTAAGATAATACTAAAATTCCACGATTTTTAGTTCAACTTAAACATAGATCTACATAACGTTAATAGACTCAGCGTAAAATATAATAATAACATTCCATAGACAACCCATAATGTGGTGACAGCGTTTGTATGGAGGTTTGCATGTGATCACGCCTATACCTATAAATATAATGCATATATATACAAAATTAGCAACTTAGTAATAACAACAACATTTACCAGTGCCCCTAACTATTTATAATAAAACATTAAAAATAACATGTAATACTAGACTTGAAAATATTGAATTTAAGTAGAAAAGAACTAAAATTTAAGATTAAATAATTCTTTAATATATTAGAAACTAAAACAAACTAAACACCTAAAAATAAAGATATTATACAAACTAAACTAAATTAAAAAAGACTTATTTATAAAAAGGAGAGTTGAAAATATATAAAACTCGTACATTTATTTATTACTACAAATAAAAATCTCAATATAACACCCACTACAATATGAGTATGGTCATAAAATTACAATAAACTACTATTTGCCACTATAAACACCCACGATTTGATCACGACCCTCAACAAACGTCAAAAATAAAGATATTATACAAACTAAACTAAATTAAAAAAGACTTATTTATAAAAAGGAGAGTTGAAAATATATAAAACTCGTACATTTATTTATTACTACAAATAAAAACCTCAATATAACACCCACTACAATATGAGTATGGTCATAAAATTACAATAAACTACTATTTGCCACTATAAACACCCACGATTTGATCACGACCCTCAACAAACGTCAAAAATAAATATATTATACAAACTAAACTAAATTAAAAAAGACTTATTTATAAAAAGGAGAGTTGAAAATATATAAAACTCGTACATTTATTTATTACTACAAATAAAAACCTCAATATAACACCCACTACAATATGAGTATGGTCATAAAATTACAATAAACTACTATTTGCCACTATAAACACCCACGATTTGATCACGACCCTCAACAAACGTCAAAAATCGTGGGGAAAAATTGGCTGTCAAACGTGCAGCTAAATTCAGGCCACTATAAACCACCATGGTATGTACTGTGGTGGTTGGTTTATTTGGTTTATTCTGATTATTTACATAATTGACTTACCAACGACAACTGAGTGTGTTTATTTTGTTTAATCTGATGACCACACCCTATGTTTATAAAGATAGGTAAAGTTTTAAATTAATACTGTCAAGTCAGTCTGAACTACAAACTAAAGCGCCACAAAGCTCTTTTGGCGCTTGGATTGGTGGTGGCCAAAATCGGAACTTACGCCGCTATCTTATTAAAACGTAACCTTTGTTTCACAGCTGCGCCCTCCTGTCAATGTCATTCAAGCGCCAAAAGAGCCCTGTCACACTGTATTATGGTTTATATGTCGTTGGCAGTGCCTTGTGCAAGTGACAGTTGCTCGCGAAGCTCACGGTATATTGAACACGTAGAGCAAGATTGAACATGATTGTTTAAATGACAACAAATTAAACGGTCGACAGCTTGACAGGCCACCTTATTGCGGCATAAAGCGGTTGAAGCTAGGGTATTCATTTAGATAAGTCAGTCCTGTGTTGCTAGCACGCACCAGAGATACAACGTATATCTATCCTACTTGCGCTCTAACGCATACCACGTTTGTTACTGCACGAGAGAGCAAGTATGATCGAAAAACACTGTATTTACGGTGCCATGCTAGACACCCTGATCCAACTAGTCTATCAAATAGTGAAGTAAGTACTTTATTTTTTTATTTTAAAATTTGAAACCATGTTATCTATAAATTAAACACAAAATAATACGACGTTTATCCGAAAAACATGAATACCTTCACTTAAAAACCATTTACAGACAGGGAGAAAGAACTTAAGCCGACTGTACCTACATTGAGGTGGCGCCTTACTTCAAAACCTTCACAATTAGGCCAATGTCAAAGACTTTATCAGCCATTGATAAAGACGACTATTGGTTGGCTCATTAGCCTTAATGTGATGGTCGGGTGATAAATTTTCTAATGAAAATTGAATCTTCAATTTCAAGATTAAAATTGAAAATTTTCCAATATAGAAAACTTTTCTTATCACACTTTTTTAATAAAGTAAAGGTAACTTAAGATGCAATCCCGCAGTCCGCCAAGTTTGAAGAATAAAAAGGCGGTAAGTTTTTAAATTACTTTTTGAAATGGCACTCTGATAATATTAGTCATCAAAATTAAACTGTTTTTAGCGTTTCATGCCTCATCATTGAAATACGGAACCCTATTAAGAACACTAGTTGGATGTATGTCCGTGTGTCCCTTATCTCAGAAGTGGTTTGAGGTATCGAGTTGAATTTATAATCGAATAGTAATATTAATTATAGTCTCGTGTATAGAAGTCGAGTTTCGTGTTAATCATTATAAACGGATACAGTTTTTCAAAGTTTATTGTCATGTTAATCATCAAAAACTATAGGGTAGTTTCGGTGAAAACATACGTCTTTAAGCACAAGTGAAAGAATAAATCTGAAGATTATAATTTTCATATCTTTTTGTGTATATTTATATTCTAATTCTACGTAAAATAATACTTGACAAACTTAACTTTGCGGTTTCTTTTATACATATTGTATGTAATGAATGAATGATAAGTTCATATCTTTTCAAAATATTCAAGTCTACTAAATTATTTATTGAAGCGGTACGAAAACGTTACGAGTCCTAGTCACAATTCTTGGCCGATATTTTCCTTCTTACCCGTTTTTTCAGACTTTTCCCCGAAAGTCTTTTATATCCGATGATACTTATATCACTTTACTTCAGCCAGCTGACCTGTATTCCGTATTGTGTGCCTCGTCACCACTCTGACATCACTCACTCGCTCAATCGCGGAGCCTCTTCACCACTCTGACATTACTCACTCGCGGAGCCTCGTCACCACTCTGACATCACTCACTCGCTCAATCGCGGAGCCTCTTCACCACTCTGACATTACTCACTCGCGGAGCCTCGTCACCACTCTGACATCACTCACTCGCTCACTCGTGGAGCCTCTTTACCACTCTGACATCACTCACTCGCTCACTCGTGGAGCCTCGTTACCACTCTGACATCACTCACTCGCTCACTCGTGGAGCCTCGTTACCACTCTGACATCACGAAGGCAGGCCATGGGCTTTGTTTCTCTACTGATACTCACTTTATCAGAAATAATACATGTACGTATTGCGCCGAGCATATGAGACCAATAAATATTTATTTATACGTCAGAAGAAGTTGTTCAGTATGGTAACATTTATGTGTCTACTGAGGAAGGGCAAAGTTAAAAGCACCTGAAATAAAAGAGCTTGTATGATGAATTGATGAATGTGGAAGAAGCAAAAGAGGTGTATCGCGATCAAAATAGATAAACATAGTCTCTGCTTACCCCTCTAGGAAACAGGCGTTACATATGTATGCATGTTAAAACATGTTCTTTTCGTAAACGATGAAGATCTGTCAAGAGTCCCAGAGTCACGCAAAGAGCAATTCTATCACGTTCTTTTTGATGACTTGACATATAAAACGGTGAGATGACGTCACGTATTATTACGGTGAGATGACGTGGCTGGCTCATACAAGGCAAGTACTCCATACCTGCCTGTCTTTACGTTTTATTGTAAACTGTCTCAATTCGGGTTTTACTGTTGACTGAAGCTACGAATGGGTGCTCAATGTAGCCGTAAAATGAACTACAAAACAGAAGCGAAATTCTCCATTTTGGCCGATATGGTAAATAGACAGCGATTATTTGTTAACTACTCACACTCATTTTCCACGGTAAAAACGGTCTAATAATCGTAATAATCTGTGGTGAAAAATGGGTGTACGAGTGTTGAGTGTGGACTGTGACTTGCATTTCACAGTCCACACTAAAAAACACCCCTGACACCTCCTCGGTGATTCATATCGTGGCAATAAGGTAAGGGTACAACAGATGTTTTTTTTCTTGACGAAGTAAGTTTCAATTTTATAAATTACTAGCATTTTTCCCGCAGCTCCGCTCGCGTTTATTCAATCTTTGCCCCGTGTCCACGCCACCAGCGTGACGTTCGCGCATGCGCAGAAGTAACTCGCGACACAGCGCGCCGGATGACTAATTTCGCAACACAGCGCTGGCGCCAACTGGCACGCCAGTGATCGTTCTCTTCCGCGCGGGACGTCTACCGAAACACACGTGTGCACACTCGCGCCGCTGACACAACAAATATCGCGTACCTACCAGTGTTGTGTTCACATTATATACCAGTGTTGTGTTTACATTACTCCACGAACCAAGACAGTCCCTGCTCATCCCTGCCCAAGGCGCCAAGACATTCTGCTCATCCCTGCCCAAGGCGCCAGCTCCATCAGCCCAACAAGGAGGGACGCCACGCGGCGCATTCGCCGACAACAATCCAGAACCAAGGTTAGTTCACCCACAATTCTCCCGTGTCAACTCATCCATTTTACTCAAATCCCATCAGCTCTGCATTCCTGTAACCTCGCGGTTACATTTCTGGTCCTTCGAGTCCGTTATCGAAAATTTCGAAAATTTCTGGTCCTTCGAGCGGAAAATTTCAAATAATTTCGAAAATTTTTGGTCCTTCGAGTCCGTTATCGAAAATTTCTGATCCTTCGAACCGTTAGTGAATCAGCCCCCGTCGATTTACTACAGTCCATTTTCACCCGGTTACATATTTTGGCCCCCTCCCCGGCCCTTTTTCCGGCAAACAATATTTTGTGGTCTCGAATACCTATTTCGGGTAGGTCATTACCGCGACCGCGCCGCCTAGAACATTCCATTTATCTGTATAGAACCGCCCCCCCCCCCGCCCCCGCCACAGAATAAACTCACTTTCATCCCGTTTATTATTATTATTCAGCTCAGATAATATAATTATATCCATTCAGCCCAATTGTTTGTTACAGTCCAGTATATTTCTTTATTAAACCCCCCCCGTCACTCCCAGGGATTAATTATCAGACCTTATAAAACCCATACGTAAAATTAATTAAACTCATAGTCAGCTTTTTGCTCAACATTGTTAAGTACCATTGTTTATATGTAACTCCCAACCCAATTTACCAATTTTTACCCGCGGAGAGGTGTAAATCTACCCACTGTCAAAGATAGTTTTTGTATTTTGCGAGTATTTTTTTGGTGCGAGTATAAATTCGCTTTATTTCGTGCACTTACATACGTTACATATATACATACGTAATTACGTTACGTATTACCAAAGCTTGATTTGCATCATTGGATTGTCCACTCATTTAGATCCGATTTCGGCCAGGTAAATACATTCTTTGTTTGTTTACGCACTCAAAGAAGTAGGTAGATATTTTGTTCTATAAATAGAACTTATCAGATGTTTTTGTTGTAAATGTACTTTCGTGTAAGCAAGAACTAACGCGTATTATCGGCACATGATTTCAAGGCAAATAACATTTTAGTGAACAAGTTCATCAGCCCTTTTCGATATTTTGTGTTACGGTAATCTCGTGTCGCAGTAATAGATTGCCGGACAGTTTTTTCGTGTTATTGCCTGCTTTTTAACCGGGTGCATATAGCACAAATATAGTAAACATTTTTTTTTTCTTCTCGTCTCTGCTCTTATTGTTTATGGTACACATATAGGGTGTTCCACGTTGGTCTGCTGTTATATCAATTATCATGTACCTCTCGCTCAAATGTTACAATATTTTTTTAAGTAATAATTCAATAGTCTGTCGCAATACTGTACACTAAACTTACTCTTTTTGTGTTTCTAAAGTGGGTATTTTTGTAAATCTGTGTGAATATTGTGCTTTGAGAAATAAATATTTTTGTCTTTTTTGTCTTTTTTGGTTTATCAGCTCATATACAGGTTGTTTAAAAAAAAAATTTTTTTTTTCTCTGTCGTGTTTATTTAAGAGTTCCGTGTTCCGTTTGAACATAAACTTTGTTACTTCGGCCCGCGCAAGTTACAAGCTATCCGCACGTTAGAGTTAGTAACGCTCAAGTTTTAATAACTCATTTTCAACATTAAAATGCCTTCAAAGAAGCAAGCGGCCATATTTCGCGAAGCAGTTAAGGCTATTGCCAACTTGAAGGAAATAGGCCTAGCTGTCGCGGCGGGCGACAGAACTAAGTACTGTGTCGAAGATTTTACGGGACGGTATCTTAGACTAGAGGCGTATCGGCAGAAACTGGAGGATGTGTATTACGACATTCTCGAGGACGAGGATCTGGCCAAAGATATTGAAGCCGCTTATACGGTGAATTATCAGACGGCGATAAATGACTACGAGGAGGTCGTAGTAGCATCCCAGCGGTTGAGTGTGGCATCAGCGCTTCCCGTCACAGCCTCTCCATCCAGCCCAAGTACCTCAAGCCTATCGTCGACGGTCTTGCCCAAGATCTCAATGCCCAAATTTTCGTCCAAAATAGAAGATTGGCCTTCATTCATAGCCATTTTCCGAAGCCTCATCGGAGAAATGGCTACTGTTTCTGATGCCGTCAAGCATCATTATCTGCTCGGCTCTCTTTCAGGTGAAGCACTCAGCATGGTGTCTCACCTTCAGCCCACTAATGAGAATTATGCAGTGGCGATGGAAATTCTCACCAGGCGCTATGAGAACCGTCGTGTTCTCATAGATCGATTTGTGGATATAATTCTAGGGCTGCCACAAATTGACGCTCGTTCAAATATCCGCGCTTTATTTTTAACACCGCTCATATCAGCGCAAAGCGCTCTTTTAAATTTAGATCTGCCCATGAAGGAGTCAGATTATGTCTTCGTATCTATAGTGGTACGAAAACTCCAAGGTGAGCTCCGTACTCTCTTCGAGCGGAAGTACGGATCTCAGCCAACTCTGCCCACTCTGGCTAACCTCATTGAGTTCTTGGAAGAGCACGCGTGCTGCAAAGAGAATGAGTCTTCGTCCCTTGCGTCACAGGATGCTCATTCATCAGCACGGCTCGGCCCGTCAAAAAGGCTCACTCAGCTCAATCAGCTGGTTCAGCCCACTCGAGGTACTCCACGTCAGCCCTATCAGGCTCATCAAGAGTTCCGCCCCATGGCTCCTCGGCAGGACAATCGCTCCCCCCGTCCTATTCGTCAACCATTTTTGGCATTTGCGACAGCGCCAGTTTACTCGGCCCAAACATCCCCATCACCCACTCGCCAACAAAATTATTCGGCTCAACCTTCTTCCCCTTCTGGTGGTATGCCATGCCCATACTGCAAGAATAGGGGACATAAGCTCATCGCCTGCCCACAATTTAATAACCAACCGGTTCAAGGTCGGTGGGATTTTGTGAACTCACGCAACCGGTGCCGACGCTGTTTGGGTCCTCATTATGAGAACGAGTGCAGGTCTACACGTGCATGCAAGGAGTGTGGGCGGACTGACCACCACACTTCACTGCATCGCCATGGGGCCATGTCTCCGACACGCTCATCTGCTCATTTGCTGCCTCCGTCTCTACGTGAGCAGCCCAGACAGCGCTCAGCGCATGAGCCTCAACACCATTCGGCACATGTTACACAGGCACACACGTCCCGTCCCAACCCGCCCACTCAATCGCGATCGCCAAGTAGGTCTCGGGTAGGTAGGCAACAATGACTACCTACAATAACAGAGCACTATGAAGGCGAGGACGACCAGCACTCAGCACACTCATCACATACACACTCAGCTCATTTTCACTCCATGACTTCAACTCCAACAGAGAATTCCTGTAACTCCGCACAAAGTGTAGTGAACGTCACTTTTTTGCCAACCGTCTCACTTAAAATAGCAGACGTACATGGTCAATTTCACTCAGCACGAGCCCTGTTAGACTGTGGAAGTATGCTGACTCTTTGTTCTCAGCGCATGGCCAGAATTTTAAATTTACCATTAAAACATACATCTCTAAAAATCGCAGGAGTTGGAAATCAGCACACACAAAACTCAAAGGCATCAATCACAATTGTATGCCGACCTACACACCGTGACACACCTACGATCACGGCCACAGCTCATATATTGAAGAACGTAACTGGGTACCTACCGTTAGAAAAGGTTCCAGATCTCGCTCAGTTAACAGGTCACCCACCGATTCCTCTTGCTGATCGAGAATATCACACACCAGCTCCGGTTGATCTAATACTAGGATCTGACGTTCTTGGTCAAGTGTTAGACGGAACCAAGGTTTCGCTCGGCCCTGGCAAGCCCATAGCCTTCGGCACGATATTCGATTTTACATTAATAGGACCTTTCGAAAGTTTACATACCTCACCCACGAATCAGGTCAATTCAGTTCACATTGTCGGCTCTCACACGGACTCAGAGCATTCCACTCATGACATTCACAAAAGTCTTGAGAGGTTTTGGGAATCCGAGGAACCCCAAACCTACAAGCATACTAGCCCATTAGAGGAACAGTGTGAGGACATTTTCCGCACTACAACTACTCGTGAACCATCAGGTCAATATATGGTTACACTGCCCTTTCTGCACAACGCGCCGACATTAGGTTCCACTCATGCTATTGCGCTACGCAGGTTTCTCAATTTAGAGAAGAAGCTGCTAGCGAACCCGCCCTTCCGCTCGAAATACGTAGAGTTCATGTCAGATTACATAAAATTGGGACGGAGTGACGGCTTGTATTCAAAGGTTCATATTCAATTGTCGGCACAGCCCAGATACACGGCGCTCTGGTCCGTTGACAGCTAATGAACGCAGGGACGCTCTGTTGCACTGGGTCCGCTCTGTTCAGCACAATGAGTTTGCTGAAGACATTAATCGTATCCAGACTGATAAAGTTTGTCCCGTTCGGCTCCAGCGCCTCTCGCCCTTCATAAAGGACGGCCTCTTGAGAGTCGGTGGTCGTCTCTCTCACGCGTCAATTAGGTATGACGCTCAACACCCACTCATTCTACCCAGCTCAAGTCCGCTCGTAGATCTCATCATAGACCACTATCACAAAATACACTGCCACCCTGGAGCTGACACATTACACGCCATATTACGCCAGCAGTACTGGATTCTGTCCGCTCGTCGTATTATTAGACACCACGTGTTTAAATGTATTAGATGTTTCCGGTGCCGCGCTCAGCCTAAGGCTCCGCTCATGGCTGATCTCCCAGTAGACAGAGTTACTCCTCAGCCAGTTTTTAGTCACGTCACGACGGACTTTGCTGGCCACTTCTTTGTTAAATCCAGCACGTTGCGGAACGCGAAACTCATAAAGGCGTATTTTTGTATTTTCGTTTGCCTCGCAACAAAGGCGGTTCATTTGGAACCAGTCTCTGCACTCACAACGGAAGCGTTCTTTGCGGCATTGCAACGTTTTATCTCACGTCGCGGTACTCCAGTTTTCATTCGCTCAGACTGCGGCACAAACTATGTAGGTGCTAGGAATCAGCTCATTGAAGTTCAGAACTTCCTCAGGTCAAACAATGATGCAATCACTCACAAGCTCGCGAATCAGCACATAACTTGGTTACTGAACCCGCCTAAAGGGCCTTGGTTCGGCGCTCTGCACGAAATAAACGTAAAATCCACCAAGCAACTACTTTATCGCGTGATAGGTGAACAGCACCTCACTTTTGAGGAATTCTCTACCCTTTTGGCTCGAATTTAGGCTGTACTCAACTCAAGACCGCTCTGCCCAATTTCATCCGATCCTACGGACTTTGAACCTCTCACGGCCGGACATTTCATTATTGGTCGTCCGCTCACCGCTCTACCTGAGCAGTCGTTTGACGACAGACCCATATCTGCTCTTAAACGCTTTCAACTCATTCAAGCGCTCTCTCAGCGCTTTTGGACTCTCTGGTCCAGATCCTACCTCCATACCCTGCAAACCCGCTCCAAATGGCTCTCCCCTTCTTCCCCTCCTCAAGTGGGTGAACTGGTCCTCATCAAAGAGGATGACCTGCCTGCGCTCCAATGGAAGTTGGGGAGAATTCTCCGCACGATACCTGGAAAGGATGGAGTGATCCGAGTTGTGGATCTGGACACAGCCCATGGAAATCTGCGACGACCTGTGTTCAAGCTAGCCAGGCTGCCGTTGGATTCAGCTCAAGAGGAGTCGCAGCCCCGGCCCCCCCAGGATGTTCACGCCACCAGCGTGACGTTCGCGCATGCGCAGAAGTAACTCACGACACAGCGCGCCGGATGACTAATTTCGCAACACAGCGCTGGCGCCAACTGGCACGCCAGTGATCGTTCTCTTCCGCGCGGGACGTCTACCGAAACACACGTGTGCACACTCGCGCCGCTGACACAACAAATATCGCGTACCTACCAGTGTTGTGTTCACATTATATACCAGTGTTGTGTTTACATTACTCCACGAACCAAGACAGTCCCTGCTCATCCCTGCCCAAGGCGCCAAGACATTCTGCTCATCCCTGCCCAAGGCGCCAGCTCCATCAGCCCAACAAGGAGGGACGCCACGCGGCGCATTCGCCGACAACAATCCAGAACCAAGGTTAGTTCACCCACAATTCTCCCGTGTCAACTCATCCATTTTACTCAAATCCCATCAGCTCTGCATTCCTGTAACCTCGCGGTTACACCCCGTTTTTGGCTTAGTAGTTATTTCACCAACACCCCTTATACTCGTAGGTACGTTGACCAGAGTCACTAAAATGATTATAAAGAAAACCGCACCTAAATCCGTTCGGTGGTCCTTGAATTAAAACGGAACCTATATACAGATAGATAAAAATTCTAAACATTGTAGTTTTGACCCCGATACATTACAAATAACGCCCTTCATTTTAAATTTCGCAAAAATACTCAATGTACAGACACGACTTTTTACTACTTTATTAGTTTATTCAACCTCTGTCTCGTTTTCAGCGTGGGCGTAAAAAAGAAAACCGCATCCAAATCCGTTGAGTGGTTCTCGAGTTGAAACGGAACATACTCGTACCGTACATACTTACAGACACACAAACAAACAGATAAAAATTCTAAACATGGTAGTTCGGCCTGTGGACTCGTATTGTGCAAATAAACAATAATGAACCTCCATCAGGCAGATGTTAAAAACGACACAAAAATTTTCAATTTTTAAAACTGTAACGGAAACGAAGCGATTTGAATTTTTGTCTTCGCGAATGGTGATTGAAAGTGTGGGCTTAGACAACGCTTATTAGAAAGAGAAATAGAAATAGGAATTAAATTGTTTTTTATTATCAGATTAACCTCCGCTCAATCGCGATACTTTGGAGACAATACGTATGTTATAAAAAAAGAAAAATGTACATATATTCAGGGACATTAGAAAACGAAAAAAAAATTAAAATACTTTTACGCTAAGCGTTATTCAAACCAGAGACCTCTTGATTACTAAGCTGACGCTTTACCAACTGAGCTACTGACGTGTTTACAAATGATACGAAATTTTCAATCTTGTACGAAGGCAATTGCTCTAAACAATACGCAAAAAAAAATTTTTAACAGATAATTTTTGAGACCTTGCTACATCGATTTTTTGCTACCAAAAACTCCTAAACTGTAAATTTAATCGAAATCCTTGGCGTTTTATAGAACCCAATTAAAAATAAATAAGTATAAAGAATTGCTCGTTTAATAGTATGGGATTATAATAATAATAATGTTTATTTGCGTAAAGAGAACTTAAGTCTAGTACATTCAAAATGATCTTACGGCTAGTGAAAATGATTTTTTGCCTAAACTAAACTACAAAAGTAGCCTGTATTTTAGACATAATTATCGCTAAAACAATATACCGCAGTCCACTTGAAAACTCAACACTCTGGCTGTTTTGAAGCATTCTAGCCTTAACGCGGGGGTAAAATTTCAAACGACAACACATTTTAATTCAAGCTTAAGTGGGCATAAAGCAGAGTGCGGTCGTTCCGACAAGCAATTCTTGACATGGTCAGTAATTGGTGACCTCGAGTTGTCGTTGGGCCTACAGCAGAGTGCGGTCGCTCCACCAAGCTATTATTTATTTATTTATTTATCAAAAATCATGCAATAAATGTACAATTAATGACAGTTAACTATAATCTTCATAACATATTAACAGACACATAGAATCATAAAGAAAACAATAATAAAAGTAACTAACATAAGAAATACATATTTTGGTCTCAGGCTTAGAATCTAAGGACATCGTTATTGAGGCTTCACTCTCACAGTATGTCAAGCATTCCCGCACCACATTGTCAGATACCATTTTGTCAGAGAAAAGATTACACAGTGGTGCTGTTACCAAAAGTGCATTGAGTTTTACCAGTGGGGACTCTCTCCACGCCACGGAGCATGAAGAGGACGTTGCCAAGAGCCTGTGTTAGTGGGCATGGAGATAACTATTTGGCAAAAAAAACTTTCGCTGCCAGCTCAGGGTAGGCAGATTTTCCCACGCCATATACTTGAAAAGATGAATAGCAATATAAGTAAACTCTACTCGAACAATGACTTGAAATAAAAAAATTGGAAAAATAATGGAAGGAAAGAAGATCAGAGAAACCAATTTATAAAGCAAATCAAATAAGAAAATAAGGAGATGTCAAGTTTTCTCTTTATTATTTAAATATATTTTCGATTAGTATAGTACAAAGAGTTCTGCATAAATGAATTCTGAAAAGTAAAATCCCATCAAAAACATAAAATGTACAAAAATGGAAGGCTCGCAACGCAATCCTTCCACCGTAAAAAGTTGTGAGATCTTATGTAAAGCCAAGTCTGCTATTTTAGTTTTTATGGAAGCACCTTTTCATTTAAGTTAGTATGGGAGCACCTATTTAACAAATTTATCATTAATTGTTTCCTATTTAGTTACCTACCAACATTAAGTGACTGTATTAATATTAGTCATCTTTATTTCCTAATAAAATATAGTGACTTCGCAATCGCACAGCAACATTATACAACATATCAGCTACCTAATACCAATTTATTAGCGATTTCGATTCTACGCATCAGTGCTTTATTTGTGCTCTGCGATTGCAAAGTCACCATATTTTATTAGGAAATAAAGATGACTAATATTAATAGAGTCACTTAATGTTGGTAGGTAACTAAATAGGAAACAATTAATGATAAATTTGTTAAATAGGTGCTCCCATACTAACTTAAATGAAAAGGTGCTTCCATAAAAACTAAAATAGCAGACTTGGCTTTACATAAGATCTCACAACTTTTTACGGTGGAAGGATTGCGTTGCGAGACTTGCCATTTTTGTACATTTTATGTTTTTGATGGGATCTCATTTCTTTTTGTAGGTAGTCCTCCTTTTTTTCTTCTCGGGTAATATTTCTTGCACGTCAGCTGCGGATTTTCTTAAAACCCACTCCCTTTAACTGATCATTAGGACATACTCCTGAGAAACTAGTATCGGGAAGGAGCATTTCATAATGACCACCTAAGAAACTACCATCGATCGCCACCGAATGATCCTCTCAAACGGCCATTTTCGTAAACCTCGAACGTAAATGGATACAAAGCGGTGGCTGCCATAAGTTCGGATACGGAACCGTAGGTGGTAGTTTTCATCATTGCTGTCGAGTACATGTGTCTCCACGCTCGTCACACGTATAAAGTTGCATTTCATCCCAATGCGCTACCACATACTCGACTACCGCACACCTAATGTCATATGACGACTCAATGTTCCCATACATAGAGCATGACAAAGAATGGAACAAACATGAACCATCTCCAGGTATAGGGACAACTAGGTGTGGACAAGGATTTTCATTTATGTACAATATTTCAGGTTCCATTGCAATATTAATTTTTACTGTAAGTTATTATTACTATTATCCACAAATAGATGCAACAGGCAGGTTAAAATTTCTTTTGATCATGAAGTGAAAGGCAGGCTTGTCAGTCTAAACCACAGAGTACATTATTATGTCTAAACCTCTCAGAATAATGAGCTAAACCTGGTCTTTTTTGAATGACACACGAGTACATAGACATTTCAATATACCTACATCATAGAGGATGCATATACAAATAAAACAACATTAGCCGCTTTATTTTTCCTTTAATATATTTAAAGCTTTACTTGATAAATAACCTTTTACCTTGATTTTTAGGGTTCCGTATCATTAGGTTCCGTGACCCTATTACTAATCCTCCGCTGTCTATCCATCTATCACATGGGTCTACAGCTTCAGCCGTTATAGGTAGCGCGTAAATATTTTCACATAATATATGTTACATTGTCCTCTATCACGGCAAATAATAATAAGGCCCCTATCACAGCATAAAAAGTTCAATAAATGGAAATCCAAGGGGGGTCTAATTATTCGATGTTATTTGTTTCAGCTCTATCTTTATAAAACAACAATTTTGGGCATATGAATATTAGAGTTCCGTATTCAAAAGGTGCTGATTTGTACGGAACCCTTCGTGAGCGAGTCTGAATTGCACTTAGCCGGTTTAATAGCGACTTATTTACGAAATGTTGATATTTGTCTTCTTAAATAGACTAAATGTGTTTTAGGGTTCCTTACCCAAAGCACAAATTATTATAACAAAGGCTCTATCGTTAAAACGGTTATACATACAAGTTGAAAATTTAGGCAGACTACTTTAAAGTAAAATAAGAAATAATAAAAATTAGGGTTCCTTCCTAAAAAGGTATCGAATTGTTTGTCAGGCGCTACCGTTTTATCGCTTTGTTTTTTGTCGCCTTGATGGTGCTATGGCATCTATGTTGTTGCAATTTACTTTTAGGGCTCCATACCCGTATTGTGTAGGGGTACGGAACCCTTTATGCGCGAGTCGGATTCGCAAACTACCGTTTTTTTAGTGACTTAATTACGAAATGTTGATATTTTCTTCTTAAATAGACTAATATTGTGAATGTGTGGAACATTATAAACCACCCTTTTTAGGGTGCCTTACGCAAGGAACAGATTATTATAACAAAGGCTCTATCTTTAGAACGGTAATACAACATACAAGTAAAAGTTTAAACTTTGGGCAGTCTGTAGTAAATACTTTAAAGTAAAATAATGAAAATTTGGGTTCCGTACTAAAAAGGTACCGAATTGTTTGTCAGGCGCTACCGTTTTATCGCTTTGTTTTTTGTCGCCTTAATGTTCATATGGCATCTTTATTGTTGTTATTTACTTTTAGGGTTCCGTACCCGTATTGTGTAGGGGTACGGAACTCTTTATGCACGAGTCAGATTCGCACTTTACCGGTTTTATTTTTTAGTTTTCGCACTTTAACTTTAACGTAGAATTTTTCGTTTTAAGCGTCTTTAATGCAAAGCAGCATACCACCGACGTCATCTAGTGTCATACAAATTTATTGATGCAGCTGGAAACATACATTTTGTATAGACTTTGTATGGAAATATTAAATTACCAACCGCAAATAACATTTTTATATTTTTTTGTTGCAATGTACACTTAACACTAACCGCAGGCAAAATTTCAAGTTTGTAGGCCTGCTAGAACACCTTTAGACTTTTGATGATGTGTCAGTCAGTCAGTGACAAAATAAGGGAACTTTGACTTGAGATATTTCGTAATCAAATATAGGTACAAAGTTGTAGTTTGGGGTCAGAAGTAGGATCAGTAAGTACTCTTTGTTTTTGAAATTTCAGACTTCTAGCTTTACCCACAACGAAGATACAGGGGGGTTGAAAGTGCCGTGAGTTGCTTCGAGAAAAGGATGGTACGGCCGTTCCGCGTTTTTTCTGCGAGACTTTGCGGGGGCACTGCCGTGCCCCCAGATAAAAACCGGTGAAATGCGAGTAGAACACGCGCCTGAGGGTTCCGCACCGTCTGATTTGTTGTTTAAATAATATACAGAAATTTAAAATTCCTAACTACTTTGGCCTTTAGATGGACCACGTGACAAAAATTGTCTAAGAATGGCAACTTTGATAGCCCCCCGTTTCTTTATTTTTGAAGATTTAAAAAAAAATGTATACTACCTCATGCTAAGGTAAGAAAAATGATTTTTTTTTCGGGATTTCATGTATGAGGGGGGCCTCATCAAATAATTTAGGTAATTACATTTTTAATTAATTATTCGGTTTTGGGCTGTTCTATGGTTTTTCTATGGTTTTTTCAACAATTTACATGACATATCAAAATGTCAGGTCTCTATCTTATTCCATCTAAGAGCTAGAGACCCGTGACAGAAGGACAGTCAGACAGACAGACGGACAGCGGAGTGACATAATAGGGCTCCGTTTTGGCCTTTGCGTTCGGAACCCTAAAACAAACTTGAAATAAATTGCACTATTCACTTTAAAAACCAGTTTCAAAAGTAAGCATGAAATTAAGTATTTCTTTATTCATTTTAGTATTTTATTAACTTTCTACATAAAATACTGAAATTTATAATAAATTTTTTAAGAACGTTCTTAAAGTTCTTAAGTAAATTTAATGAAATTGCTTGAATAGCTAAGACGTGCATAAAAAGCCTTTTCTGTAGTATTTCTAGGTACAAGTAAAGCCAAAAGCTCATTTAAATACAGAATTATGAAAGCGATATATTTATTAGCAAGTTATTAATTAAAGCAAAACAGCCGTATCTCAGTCGAAAGAACTCTCGTACTTGGGACCCGGGTTCGAATTCGTCAATCAAGCAAGCATCAATGAGCTTTTCGGAAAGTACGAGTTAGAGGGCGACCACACAATGTTAACAATTAGTATAGGTGAAAATTATTATAAGTGAAAATCAGTATAAGTAAAAATTATAATAGTATAAATAGTCGCGGCTCAATGACTTAGATCTGCTTGATCTTTTTTTTTATTATTGAGATATAAAAGAGATTTAAAAACTTCAGCTAATAACACCACAAAATCCACGAAGGTTTGTCCGTGGTGCTATTTATAATATTGTTTGTAACTGTAATGTTCTGTGTTTATAACTAAAGATATTGTTGGGATTTATTTTCTAACTTGTTAATGGATTCTACTTAATTTAGATTCAACTTATACTTGGTTCTAACTAACAGTTTCTAAATATTTTTAATATATTCTACCTATAGATTACATTATTGATGATTTTATAGGTAAGTATATCTTAATACTAGGTACATCTTAATAAAGGTCTCACACAACAAGTATATTTTTAGTTCATGTTTTCTATTCTTAGGATTCAGGGACATTCTAAGGTCATGAGTGAGATCGTTTATTACACGAGGTAAAGGAGCTCGTTTGTTCTCCATATATACCGGCTGTTGACGCACTTTGATTTAGAGTTTATTTTGTGTAACTTTTCTAGTAGTTATAGTGTGCTCTTTGTTTTGTTGGTACTCCTTCTAAGTACAACCTACGTTGTTGGTACTCCCACTAGGTACAACCTACATTGTTGGTACTCCTTCTAACTACAATCTACATTGATATAATAAACAGTTTGTGACTGAGTGACTGACATAGAAATATAAAATTAAGAGGTGTAAAGGTGCACTAAGAAAGGATTTTTCGAAATTTAACCTACGAGGGGGTGAAAAAGGGTTTAACATTTGGTGTCAAAAATACGTTCCCATATATTGACATGTTTCCCGAAGGAATGTACGGTGTAGTTGAACAAGTTTCGATTAACACGTAAGCAGTCAACGCTCATACACACACATTTCATCAACTGAGTAAGGGCTAAACCTTTCGCCTTATTAAGGCAAAAATACATCATAATTAAGGCATTTAGGTTTCATCACAGTGTTTCGCTACACCGTTCAGCAAGGTGTTAGTACATAAATACTTTGTATCTACATAAATTCAGAAAATCTAACTGGTGCATGCTCAACCGATAAGACTACAACCCGGGTCCCAAGGTTGAAGATCCGGCCTCCTGCCGACTCACCTGCTCCGCTAGTCGAGCCATGTCGCTAAACAAACTATGCAATAATATAAGAAAACTCATGTTTCATAGTTCCATTCTATATAAGTTTCTACACAAAGTGTCTCTTCTTGAATAACTAGTGCACGCTTTTCACAAACGTTCAAAGGCTTTGGTGAAGTTCGCGTAGGACTTTTCATAAAGCTCACGTTACATACACGCTTTTGAAGTAAGAGCAAGTTTTATTTAAATATTCCTTCCTTAAAATAAAATTGAATAAATGTTAATGTTAAAAGCGAATAAATTTATTTTAAAATCTGTGTGTCTAAAGCATGGGTCGAGTTTTCAGAGCATAGAACAAGGTGCTATAGACGGGCTGGATAAGTGAGTCTTCGCTCGCGATACTACAAGGGTAATTTTGCACTGAGAGGGTGTGAGGGAGAGATAGTGAAAGGTAATCTCTCTTACACAAGTCCTGCGACCACTTCGCACCCCCTTTAACACACTGGCCTCTAGCAAAACAAGTACGCTGGACTTGTTGTGCCATACAAAATGACAGTTCTTTTTTGTACTGATTCAAAGCACCTTCACCGAGCGCACTGGGAGCTAAAATTGACATTTGCTAATAATAGATAACGTCATTGTATCATCTTAATCATTATAATGTTTTCCACGTAGGATGATTTCCCTGACAGTTCAGTGTTAACAATAGCAGTGAGTTTCCTATAATAAATGCAAAAATGTGAGTGTACTGAATATAAATTGTTCTTCAAACTCTCCACACAAAACGGACATTTCCCAGGTTGCACCTAATATTCGTCGTCCGGGTGTCACGCGCGTCGGCCTTGCAGCAAGTGATGAGTCATACATAATGAGTCTTATATAATGAGTCATACACACGGGGATGGCGTGACACAAATTTTACACGAGCACCGCTGTCGCCACTTTTTGGAATAACGTTGTATTACCTAGTTAGTAAACATACGCGGCGCACACATAGATTCATCCGTCTTAATACACACAAAATAACACCGTATTTCTATGAAGCTTAGAGGTAAAATACCAAACACGTCATGGCACTGTGCCAAGCTATAACACATATGTGTTAAAAGCCATGACCAGCGGCCGTACTATGACACAGTTAGGTCCGTGTTGATAATGTTTGAAAAAATATACATTGCGGTGTTAATATTCTAACTAAATGACACTCTTTATAACCTGCAATGGACAAAATATTGTCTAATTTCAACGCTACTCGCTACAACAATAAATATTTCATGGTAAGGTTGAAATTTTATTTACCGCAAGGTTTATTCTGTAAATATCTCAGTAAATGCATGTTTAAATTACTTACGAGTTAAATGAAATTCCTTAGGATGTCTTATTTATATCTTGCGTTATTTGAAGAGTTAAAACAATTTGCCACGCTGCAATACACCATTTTTACTAATATGTTTGTTCTAACGCGTTCGGTTGAGAAATGAAAGGGCCGTGAGTTATGTCTCGACGTATTGATCAAATCAGTGCGTCGCAGTCACGGCTTTCATGGCCTTTCTATTCCTTATTAATATTTTTGTGGGGGGGGACATACATATTTTTGTAGTTTTTTAAAGATTTCTCGAAACCAGTGCCAGTAAAATATACTAAATTATATATTTTTACAATTTACTGTCTGTAATTTGATACCTATTTTGTATTTTTAGAATAACATTTTTTATTTTTCTCACTTTAATTTGGAAATGTTTTGAGCAATTTAAAATTTTTCATATGTTTTTTAATATGAGGGCAAATTATTGCTATTTTTGTACTAAATTTCAAGTCTTTATCTATGATGGTGCTAAATTTATGAGGCTGTGACATACGGACAGACGGACGGCCAACGGAGTCTCACCATAAAGTTTCGTTTTGTACCTTTCAGTTACTACGGAACCCTAAAAATTAAAACTCTTCAAAACGAGAAAATGTCATTAGCTTCACTTGTATGTGACTAACTAACTATTTAAACAAATTCAGGAAATCGATTTTAACCTACTTCTAATTGTAGTATCGATTCAAAACTTTGCAGTGAATGTAATTTGTGTGAAAATACAACAATTTGTAGTTTGTTCCTGGGGACATACACTCGCATGGGTACTACTAAGCTGATTTTGAAAAATTTTCTAATTTTTTAATGTTTAGACTCTTTACTTGGACAAAGGGTATAGTTTGTTCCCTAAAGTCAACTAATATATTTATTTGCGTCAGTAGTAAGTTAGTGTTATTTAAAGACTTAAAAGTGAAAAATAAGTTATTAAAAACCTTGAAAACATGCTTTTGTCATACTATATTGAACTTTTAAGTAACAAAAGCAGGTTTTTGGTTTCATTTAACTTTAATCTATATAATCCAAATAAAATTTAACTTAACTTAACGTTTCTTTAAGACTGTTACTATTATACATATCGTTTCGAGAAAAAGTGAAAACATTATGGATAAATTTTGTAAAATTTAATGAGTATGTACCTTAAGGTGATATATCGTCCGTGCAAAGTTCCCCGTTACTCCAGGCGGAAAAACCCGCAGTGCGAGAGGGACGGTATCGGGGAAAATTGTCAAAAAGTCGGTCTTTAATTAATACAAAATTATCTAAAACAGCTACGAAAATTTCCATAACCAGTAATTTAGGTATTGTTAAAACCCATCTAAATAAACATTTTTGAAGTCTGCGTGGTATCCCAATTTGTCAGAATATCAAAAAAAAGTGTAAATGTAGACCTCATTTCAATAAATTATTCCTATCTAGTGAAGTCCCTCCAATCGCGGTTCCGATAGCCCAAAATCTAGAAAAAGGTCCCAAAATTGTTATACTAATTTATTTTACTTGGAAATTCTTTAAAAGAGCAGATAAATAACTTCAAAAGTGAACATTTTCACGATATACCTTTCCAAGAAAATAAAAATATATGGAAATACAGTTGAAGAGAAATGAGCTGGGAATGACGAGTTCTTTAAAATTTATCTTTATTATTAGAGGTCCGTTTCGTTATATCTTTATCCTTCTTGTAACGGTTCTAAGAACTTATCTTTTTTCGAGCACAAATGAGATTTCTAGACGAGAAAACTATTTACTTTATCCAACCGAAGTACATTACTGTGAAGCACCCTTCTCAGCTATTCTTTGAGACCATTTATTGTGGTATTTGTAGCGGTTTCATTATTTTTGTTTTATTTAACATGCTGTGAAGTATTTTACGAGTATATAAAAGAAAACATGATGTAAAATAAAATATCATGTATAAATAAAATGATGTGGTTTAAATCGCTCTAATAGTGCAGCAGTTATTACGTAATGTATTTACTGAGTAGCGTGTACTTACCACAATTGTATATGCTTTAAAAGTCTTTAGGTATACTATATATATGCTCGGAGAATAAGCAGCTACATGATGTCCACGGTCAGAGAGGTAGCAGCTACAAGAAGTCTACGCTCAGAGAGGAAGCAGCTACGTGAAGTCTACGCTCAGAGAGGAAGCAGCTACGTGAAGTCTACGCTCAGAGAGGAAGCAGCTACGTGAAGTCTACGCTCAGAGAGGAAGCAGCTACGTGAAATCAACGCTCGGAGAGGAAGCAGCTACGTGAAGTCTACGCTCAGAGAGGAAGCAGCTACGTGAAGTCTACGCTCAGAGAGGAAGCAGCTACGTGAAGTCTACGCTCAGAGAGGAAGCAGCTACGTGAAATCAACGCTCGGAGAGGAAGCAGCTACGTGAAGTCTACGCTCAGAGAGGAAGCAGCTACGTGAAGTCTACGCTCAGAGAGGAAGCAGCTACGTGAAATCAACGCTCGGAGAGGAAGCAGCTACGTGAAGTCTACGCTCAGAGAGGAAGCAGCTACGTGAAGTCTACGCTCGGAGAGGAAGCAGCTACGTGAAGTCTACGCTCAGAGAGGAAGCAGCTACGTGAAGTCTACGCTCAGAGAGGAAGCAGCTACGTGAAATCAACGCTCGGAGAGGAAGCAGCTACGTGAAGTCTACGCTCAGAGAGGAAGCAGCTACGTGAAGTCTACGCTCAGAGAGGAAGCAGCTACGTAAAATCAACGCTCGGAGAGGAAGCAGCTACGTGAAGTCTACGCTCAGAGAGGAAGCAGCTACGTGAAGTCTACGCTCAGAGAGGAAGCAGCTACGTGAAATCAACGCTCGGAGAGGAAGCAGCTACGTGAAGTCTACGCTCAGAGAGGAAGCAGCTACGTGAAGTCTACGCTCAGAGAGGAAGCAGCTACGTGAAGTCTACGCTCGGAGAGGAAGCAGCTACGTGAAGTCTACGCTCAGAGAGGAAGCAGCTACGTGAAGTCTACGCTCGGAGAGGTAGCAGCTACGTGAAGTCTGCGCTCAGAGAGGAAGCAGCTACGTGAAGTCTACGCTCAGAAAGGAAGCAGCTACGTGAAGTCTACGCTCAGAGAGGAAGCAGCTACGTGAAGTCTACGATCAGAGAGGAAGCAGCTACGTGAAGTCTACGCTCAGAGAGGAAGCAGCTACGTGAAGTCTACGCTCGGAGAGGAAGCAGCTACGTGAAGTCTACGCTCAGAGAGGAAGCAGCTACGTGAAGTCTACGTTTGGAGGGGTAGCAGCTACGTGAAGTCTACGCTCAGAGAGGAAGCAGCTACGTGAAGTCTACGCTCAGAGAGGAAGCAGCTACGTGAAGTCAACGCTCGGAGAGGAAGCAGCTACGTGAAGTCTACGCTCAGAGAGGAAGCAGCTACGTGAAGTCTACGCTCGGAGAGGAAGCAGCTACGTGAAGTCTATGCTCAGAGAGGAAGCAGCTACGTGAAGTCTACGCTCAGAGAGGAAGCAGCTAAGTGAAGTCAACGCTCGGAGAAGAAGCAGCTACGTGAAGTCTACGCTCAGAGAGGAAGCAGCTACGTGAAGTCTACGCTCAGAGAGGAAGCAGCTACGTGAAGTCTACGCTCAGAGAGGAAGCAGCTACGTGAAGTCTACGCTCAGAGAGGAAGCAGCTACGTGAAGTCTACGCTCAGAGAGGAAGCAGCTACGTGAAGTCTACGCTCAGAGAGGAAGCAGCTACGTGAAGTCTACGCTCAGAGAGGAAGCAGCTACGTGAAGTCTACGCTCAGAGAGGAAGCAGCTACGTGAAGTCTACGCTCGGAGAGGAAGCAGCTACGTGAAGTCTACTCTCGGAGAGGTAGCAGCTACGTGAAGTCTGCGCTCAGAGAGGAAGCAGCTACGTGAAGTCTACGCTCAGAGAGGAAGCAGCTACGTGAAGTCTACGCTCAGAGAGGAAGCAGCTACGTGAAGTCTACGCTCGGAGAGGAAGCAGCTACGTGAAGTCTACGCTCAGAGAGGAAGCAGCTACGTGAAGTCTACGCTCAGAGAGGAAGCAGCTACGTGAAATCAACGCTCGGAGAGGAAGCAGCTACGTGAAGTCTACGCTCAGAGAGGAAGCAGCTACGTGAAGTCTACGCTCAGAGAGGAAGCAGCTACGTAAAATCAACGCTCGGAGAGGAAGCAGCTACGTGAAGTCTACGCTCAGAGAGGAAGCAGCTACGTGAAGTCTACGCTCAGAGAGGAAGCAGCTACGTGAAATCAACGCTCGGAGAGGAAGCAGCTACGTGAAGTCTACGCTCAGAGAGGAAGCAGCTACGTGAAGTCTACGCTCAGAGAGGAAGCAGCTACGTGAAGTCTACGCTCGGAGAGGAAGCAGCTACGTGAAGTCTACGCTCAGAGAGGAAGCAGCTACGTGAAGTCTACGCTCGGAGAGGTAGCAGCTACGTGAAGTCTGCGCTCAGAGAGGAAGCAGCTACGTGAAGTCTACGCTCAGAAAGGAAGCAGCTACGTGAAGTCTACGCTCAGAGAGGAAGCAGCTACGTGAAGTCTACGATCAGAGAGGAAGCAGCTACGTGAAGTCTACGCTCAGAGAGGAAGCAGCTACGTGAAGTCTACGCTCGGAGAGGAAGCAGCTACGTGAAGTCTACGCTCAGAGAGGAAGCAGCTACGTGAAGTCTACGTTTGGAGGGGTAGCAGCTACGTGAAGTCTACGCTCAGAGAGGAAGCAGCTACGTGAAGTCTACGCTCAGAGAGGAAGCAGCTACGTGAAGTCAACGCTCGGAGAGGAAGCAGCTACGTGAAGTCTACGCTCAGAGAGGAAGCAGCTACGTGAAGTCTACGCTCGGAGAGGAAGCAGCTACGTGAAGTCTATGCTCAGAGAGGAAGCAGCTACGTGAAGTCTACGCTCAGAGAGGAAGCAGCTAAGTGAAGTCAACGCTCGGAGAAGAAGCAGCTACGTGAAGTCTACGCTCAGAGAGGAAGCAGCTACGTGAAGTCTACGCTCAGAGAGGAAGCAGCTACGTGAAGTCTACGCTCAGAGAGGAAGCAGCTACGTGAAGTCTACGCTCAGAGAGGAAGCAGCTACGTGAAGTCTACGCTCAGAGAGGAAGCAGCTACGTGAAGTCTACGCTCAGAGAGGAAGCAGCTACGTGAAGTCTACGCTCAGAGAGGAAGCAGCTACGTGAAGTCTACGCTCAGAGAGGAAGCAGCTACGTGAAGTCTACGCTCGGAGAGGAAGCAGCTACGTGAAGTCTACTCTCGGAGAGGTAGCAGCTACGTGAAGTCTGCGCTCAGAGAGGAAGCAGCTACGTGAAGTCTACGCTCAGAGAGGAAGCAGCTACGTGAAGTCTACGCTCAGAGAGGAAGCAGCTACGTGAAGTCTACGCTCGGAGAGGAAGCAGCTACGTGAAGTCTACGCTCGGAGAGGTAGCAGCTACGTGAAGTCTACGCTCAGAGAGGAAGCAGCTACGTGAATTCTACGCTCAGAGAGGAAGCAGCTACGTGAAGTCTACGCTCGGAGAGGAAGCAGCTACGTGAAGTCTACGCTCGGAGAGAGTAAGCAGCTACGTGAAGTCTACGCTCAGAGAGGTAGCAGCTACGTGAAGTCTACGCTCGGAGAGGTAGCAGCTACATGAAGTCTACGCTCAGAGAGGAAGCAGCTACGTGAATTCTACGCTCAGAGAGGAAGCAGCTACGTGAAGTCTACGCTCGGAGAGGAAGCAGCTACGTGAAGTCTACGCTCGGAGAGAGTAAGCAGCTACGTGAAGTCTACGCTCAGAGAGGTAGCAGCTACGTGAAGTCTACGCTCGGAGAGGTAGCAGCTACATGAAGTCTACGCTCAGAGAGGTAGCAGCTACGTGAAGTCTACGCTTGGAGAGGTAGCAGCTACATGAAGTCTACGCTCAGAGAGGAAGCAGCTACGTGAAGTCTACGCTCGGAGAGGTAGCAGCTACGTGAAGTCTACGCTCAGAGAGGAAGCAGCTACGTGAAGTCTACGCTCGGAGATGTAGCAGCTACGTGAAGTCTACGCTCAGAGAGAAAGCAGCTACGTGAAGTCTACGCTCGGAGAGGAAGCAGCTACGTGAAGTCTACGCTCAGAGAGGTAGCAGCTACGTGAAGTCTACGCTCAGAGAGGTAGCAGCTATGGTATGTCTATGGTTGGAGAGTTAGCTGCTACGTGATTTCTATGCTCTGAGAGTTAGCAGCTACGAGATATTATATATTATGCTCTGATAGCTAGCAACTACTTCGTGTCTATGCTCAAATAATTAGCTGCTACGTGATTTCTACGCTCGGAGAGGTAGCAGCTATGTGCTCGGAGAAGTATTAGCTAAAACTTAATTCTTTCACGTTCTAGCACCCTGCTACACTAATGAGTAGAATAAAACAATTTTTATTACGATTTCTCAAGGAACCCTTATGATTTGTAGGACCTCTACTCGATAGGCATATTATATCCTACTTTAAATACAAAAAGCTGGAAAATATCCGTAAAAAAAGCTGTAAATATTGACACCTAAAAATTCTACCGTAAAGCTTAGAGCTCGTGACAATATTTATTTTGTTACCTGTCGTCAACTTGACTTGTGGCAGTCGGCAACGAACGACTATTAGCCATCTTAGTTGTTACTGAAGTGGTTTTATAAATACCTAGATCCACCTCGGCCATAGTAAAAACAAAATAGAAGAATAACCCTCGCGCACCGCGAGCACTGTATAATTTATACTGTTCCACGAGACTTTAGGGGCAGGTAGTCGCCAACGACCTTGAGTCGGCTTGTGTCGGTATAAATATCTACAGAAACTATATTAAAATAACGTCCATATCAATCAGTGCGCACTGCGTTACGTCGTCACAGGGTCTCCGGATAGCGCAAAATCGGGGAAAATAATACTTTGATTAATAATATTGTAACATTAAATAAAATTTCTGAAAGTTAAAGATGTAATAAATATAATATTATTAAAACTCCTGTGAGCTGACATACTAAATTATTATTACATACGGCTTGAACACCCACGTGTTGAAGCCGTATGTAATAATAATTTAGGATTATTATTACATACGGCTTCAACACGTGAATTAAAACAAATCAAGTGCATCCACCATCCCACCTCCCTCGACGACGCAGCCAACGCTCAGCGCACGAACAATGCGTGCAGCTCGCCGATCGGCGGCTGCCAGTGCCCGTTTGACAACGACGGTGAACGTCGCGTCGTCGTCCTAAGAACGATGCTCGCCTTGATAATGCCGAAATTGTATCGGTGAAACGGTTGGCATATAGTCAACAACAATCACACGTGAGTGTTCAAGCCGTATGTAATAAATACGTGATACAAAAACCTATTGCAATTGTTGTATGTTCAGGTTGATTTTATTTTTCATTATGTTATGTTTCTTTGGGAAAGTTAGTCAGTATGAGTTCGAGTGAAGTACGAACGTAATTTGTTTAGTTTGAGAATGTACTGTAACGATTTAATTGCCAATTTGTTTTGTTACAGTTATTTGAAATAAATATTGTACTTTAAATTTAAAGATACCTGTCCATTAACACCCGGCATTTTGTTGGCGTTTTCACCTCAGCCCGTTTCACACACTGGATACAAGCCTTTTCTCTATACGCCATTCTTCACGCTACAGTACTCATCTCATCTAAGGTATTGTATACTAGCTCCTTTTTCAATAGACAGTGTTTGTTCGCAATCGCAACTAAGAGACCGATCTCTTAGTTTCAAATCTGTGATAGACATACGTCCATCATATTATTATAGTCCGTCTTCAATTAAATTTTTAGGTTTTTACCGAAAACAATAACAGTTTTTTGAGTGAAAACTTCTTTAGGCGCGTTAAGCGATTTTTTCTAGGCGGGAAATCTTTTGGGTTTGTGTCACCGACATGCTAATGCTGACAGTAAAGTTTTCACTTCTGCCAGCAGTACCCATGACTGCCTGTGTTTTTTTTTGACACGCTTCATATAACAAACTTTATAGTCACAAACCTGAAGATTTTTGCTTTTTATGAAAGAAACTGTAACAATTTTAATATAAACTTTCGCTTCTCCATGTTTGAATGAGCCTGTGAGATGACAAGTATACAAATCTAGTGTCAGCTTGTTCACACGTAAACACGAAGGGTATAACTTCGTAATTCATCGGAGCATAAACCTTGGCATCCATCACCTCTCAACGCGGGTTTTACTTTTATCAGTTCGTATATTTTTTCGGAGATCTTTAGGAATTTAAGAACCTTTTAGGGTTGGAGATCTTTTGTCTTATAGACATGCTACTACCAAGCATCAGTTGTAGGTAAGCATCGTCTGGTTTAATTAAAAAATTAACTAAAGTATTTTTAAATCTGATATTTTTGATCTAAAGACGTCCCAATATAAGAACCTGTTGCTAAGATAATTCTCTAACTGATATGATATGAGTGATATTAGTTCTGTCATACGAGATCTAGCCCCCCCCGGTGTCAAAACTTTAACGGCCCGTATCTCCCAAACGGCTGGAGCTAGACCCATGTTCATGGTACTCTAAGAAAAGGGCTCGACGAGATCTTTCTGAAAATAAAATAAAAAAAAAAAAACGAAAAAAAAATTTTTTTTTTGCCAAAACTTTGATCGGCCATATCTCCCGAACCGTAAGTCCTAGCGAGTTGCGGTTTCGACTTTAGTGATCGGTTTGCCAAGCACTACCCGACCGCATAAAAAAATTTGACATTTGACAGAATTTGACATTTTTTTGACAGGTCCAAAAAAGTGCTCCGAATCACCTGAAACTCGGTATCAAGGGGCAGGTGGGGTCGCTGATTACGAATCCACTGTCAAATTTGACACTTTTTGACAACCGACAGGGACTTTGACACTTTTTAGAAAAAAAATTGGTCGGACGTTTCTTCGGATCTAATGGCGAGGCCAAAGGCCGAGCGTTCAAGTGTCTTTCTAGCGAGGCCGAAAAACGAGCATAGGAGGACGGAGAACGCGCCAGTGAGGCCGAAGGCCGAGCTGGCAGCGTTCGGAGTCCGAACATGCGAGTTTTTCGGCTGAGCACGACAACGCGGCTACCAGAGTCATATCTGATGTCATCCTAGGGAGGCCGAAGGCCGACCCCGGAGGACGATTCCGGAGGAATCGTCCGGAGGCCAAACAGTACCAAGCGACGAGGCCGGAGGCCGAGCCTGTGAGGCCGAAGGCCGAACCGAGTATAAGCGAGGCCGATGAACGAACATACGAGTCCGAAGGCCGAGTATGTGAGTTCATGAGGCCGAGTTCACTTTACCCCGAGAGCATTACAAGACAGTTTCTTTTGGACCTATCTCCTAAACGTTTGAGATTGGGCTTAGCGGGATTCGACTCCGTTGAAAGTTTGTTCCAGCACATTTCGACCGTTTACATTTTGGACTTTTGACAGCTGTCAGAGTACACAATAGCAAAATATTAGTCCACTTCAATTGAATCAAAGTTACCACACGTATTTCAACGCGCTATTACGGTTACGACGATGACAATTTTGAAAACTGATCATGACCGATGACTTTTTTTCCCACCCGATCATGACCGATGACATTTCGTGATACAATTGACTTCTGCCCATTACTTGAATGTCGTCTGATCACCTGTTTCAACTCAATTTCAGCTTCCAAACGTGTTTTAAACTCGAAACCTCCTCAATCCTGTCACGTTAACGAAAAAGTTAAAACAAAAGCTACATTACAACAACCAACAACAACAATAACGAAGTACAACTTGGAACAATTACAACTCACGCGGGCTGCCTGCAGCCCGCGCACCACGCAAAACACTAGTTCTGTCATATAAAAATACTTACAGACACATACACACCCTCTAACACACACTAACACACCCTCATGCAAGTATACAAAATTGTAATTGTTGAGTATAGGTAGATACTTAGTAAATGTGATGAAGCCCTATTTTCCTTAACACTTAATTTTAATATTTTTAAATCGAATAGCTTTCATATTTTTGCTTTCTTTTGTAGTTTTTATTACCCAATTGTAAAATTATATATGTCTTAGTTATTTGAGCATGTTTAAGTTAAGATTATATAATGTAAACCCGTTATTGGCCTATGTTAAGTTAATTTTTATTTACCTTACAATTGTTAATTTGAGCTCTAGGCTTTGTAAAAAATAAATAAATAATTGAATAAATAAATAAATTAACAATATATCATTGCAGTATAGAAACGCAGAAATAAAAGTAAATCTGGATGTGAGGAGCTCTGAACCGGGAATCGAACCCGGGACCTCTCGCTTGCCGGGCGATTGCTCTATATAAATAAATAAATATATTTTTTTTTATAAAAAATCTCCCTTTACCTATCTATTCATATAAAATAGTTCTGTGACTGACTGACTGATTGACCGAATGCCTGACAAACAATGCACAGGCAAACAGCCGAAGACACAAACATGAAAAAGGATGCATTATAAAGTCAGATTGAACACCTCTTTTTGTATCAACGAGAACTGAACTCTATGATGTTTCCTTTGACGTTAAAATAGCCCGCTCTGAGCCGTGGCTGTTACGACCACCAAGAAACACGCGCTCACAAAAAACTGAGTTTTTATTAAAGAAGTTTAGTATCGCCAAATGAGTACTTTCTAAAGCGTACTCCTCGTTTATGGTCGAATCAAAAATATTGAAAAAAATGTTTATGAATTATCAACTCTAAAACAATTCCCTTAAAGACCACCAAAACATCTTATGAAAAAAAAAATACAACCGAATGGTGTTTTTTGGCTTAAATACCCTACTACTCCTAAGTGGCTTGGTCAATTCAATTTATTTACATTTTGATTATTAGGTAATCTTGATAGATATAAACATAACAAAGGATTATTCAATCGAACAATCACGTCCATTTGAAAAGTATTATTTTCTCCTATTTCGCCTTATGAAGAGCGCAGTGAGCTTCGTTACAGCCACTATGCAATGCGCGCTGATATGAATGTTATTTCAATGTCGTTTCTATCAATACCCACGTCAGAGAATATAAAGTACACGGAGTCCATTGTTGACTTATTTTCAATAAAAAGTGCAAGGTTATATTTAACGCTATAAAATTTGGAAGTAACTTCGTATTTTTTCTATCGAGTGAACTTAAAGCTTATATACATTTTTGCTGAGACGTGCCCATCAGAAGTATAATCTACTATCTCTTTTATTTTTACTAAACCGATTGGCCAAGTTACGCAATCTGAAAGGCCATTCGAAGTTGTGCATTTGACATTATACGGACCCTAACAGGTGAAGATGAGCATTAAGAAAGGATTTTTTGGAATTCACTCCACATTAAACGAAGTGTAAACTTTCCCGAAAAAAGAGCACCAGGAAGTTAACGAAACGAATGAATAGATGACGTTAAGAGTAGGGTGGACTAAAAATCTTTAGGGACTTGAAGGATACAGCATTTTATCGCCAGCTATTTAGCCAACTGACCTCTAAACTTCTTATGAAAGTTTTGTATATCGAAAATGCGTTCCCAACAGGCACAACGAATCACAACATTATTTTTTTTGTAATTTAGGTAGTTATAGAGCATACACGTTTTACTCTTTAAACTGTAAAAAAACAACATTACTGAATAGTATACATGTAGGTATATCTAATAGTTTTACATAATAAATGAAAAACAAGGCAATACAAAAAAAAGTAAATTTAGGCTTACTTAAAATAAAATATAAATTAAACAAAATAATAAAAATAGAATGGGCTGTTTATCCCAAATCCACGCGCCAGAACGGGTGTGTTTTAGCATCACATAATTTTTGTCTAAAAACAAAATTATAACCACAAGAAAGCTGAATATATTGAATGCTTGTGTATACTGGAAAGGTTAAACATTCATTTGTGAGAGTCTTCACTCACAAAAGCTGAATGCTAAGTGTGTCCCACTGAGAGGAGATGGAAGTATGAAGACGTTGTGTTCCGAACCCATATGTACCGTGAGTAAACCCGTTTGTTTCAAGAGCAAATAAATGTATTTTCGTATTTTACAAGCATAATATAAAACACTAACCTATTTGATGAATAAACACACTTGCACTCATTTCACAGTTAATTAGCGTTTTTAACCCGACCAGTTTCGGTTTTACACCATCATCAAGGGTTTAGACTGATTAGATGTTATTCCGTGCAACAAATTATTAGTAGTTTATGCTACAAGGGCCAAAAGGAATAAATTACGAGGACGATTTAAAACACGAGCGCAGCGAGTGTCTTAAACGTAACCGAGTAATTTATTGCTTTTACGCCCGTGTATCATACTACTTTTTTCAACGCATAGTGTGAGGAAATGAAAACAAATATAATCTTATGAACTTTAAATTATGCTTGGCTCAAAAGGATTGTATCCAGAGCCGTTAAACAGTGGAAAAAAAGTATATCATCTATGGTACACAGGAAAAGCTGCAGGTTAGCCAACCATTGCAAACAAATAAAAAATAAAAAATAATAAAGCCCTAGGGCAAAATAATCGACTTTCTGTTCGGTTTTGATGCATAAAAAGTGGGCCTTTACGAGCACATGCATTGAAAAATATAATAAACCTATTAACTTTTTCCGTTACTACCTATATGTATTATGTTTATTGCTTAACCCTCTTAATTCGTATAATTGCTAAAACAATTAGTAAAGCAATATAACGCAATCCAGGTGGAGACTCGGATCCATCTTGCAGAATGCGACAAGTCACACAAAAACTGTTAACCCAAATATTTGTTCCAATTGTATGTAACCATACAACAATGTGCCCAGACTGATATTATTTGAAATGAACTCAAAATTGAATTCAATGTGCGTACCTTTCTAATAAAATAACCACGAAACTGTGTCCTATTCTGGTGAATGTCTAAGGGAATAACTGCGAAGTCCAAATTTTACGTAAAATGTAACGACAAACAATTTTCATTGAGGCTGTTAAACAAATTGTATAATAAGGTACTTGAGCATTGGGTGATGGTTCTCATTGAACGTAATGGGGCTTGTACCGGGCCTGAAGTTTTATGTGATAATAAAAAACATTGCTCCACAAATATATAAATTAAAAGTGATAAAGGAGGACGTAAAGGGAAGGTTTATTTTTAAAAAATGCGTACCTTGTCACGATATGAATTCCTGAGGGAGTTTTAGAGTAGGTAGTTTCCGTGCATGGACGTGGAGTGAAGTCACAGTCTCTCGTACACGCACGTTACGTTCGATTACGTTACGATTATTACGTTCCAGCGTGATGGGTGATGACTTGGTGAGCCTTATCGTCATATAGTCATATCGTGATATGGTCGTATCGTCATCATATCGCTGTATCTTCATATCATTGTATCGTCATATCGCTGTATCTTCATATCGTCATATAGTCATATCGTGATATAGTTGTAACGTCATATCGCTATATCTTCATATCGTCATATAGTCATATCGTCGTATAGTCATATCGTCATATTGTCGTATCGTCATATCACTGTATCTTCATATATTCATATCCTTGTATCGTCATATCATCGTATCGTAATATCATCGTATCGTAATATTGTCATATCGTCATATCGTAATGTTGTCGTACCGTCATATCGTTGTATTGTATCGTTATATTGTCGTATCATCGTTCTTTGGGCACAAAATATGAAACCACAGCTTAACCTGCCGTCTGAAGCACGCCAACCGAACACAAATGTGCTCTTACGGGATTTGAACCCGCGACCTCCGGATTAGTGGTGGAGACGTTCAAATGTTAGACCACAGATACGGTGTGTATTAATTAATAAATAGGGTTATCAATAAAATTGAGTGTTTCTTTCTTATTGTTTTGTTTAAAATTAATTTTGTTAGAATTTCTTTAAAATTAAAATGTAAAATAATACTATTTCCGACGCGAGCAAATTCCGTAAAGCAAAAATGCTGGAACTGTGTAATGAAAACACAGATTACAATACACTTCTTGACGTACTGCTTGAGTCGACTTGTGTCTGTACAAATATCGACAGAAACTATAGTGAAATAATGTTCAATATCAGCGCGCACTTCATTACGACGTCGCTGGGTCTCAGGATAGCGCAAAATAGGGGATAGTACAGATGGTTTCAAAGAAATAATCAATTTTACTTGTGGCTTACTGACCTTTTACCGTATAAGTGTGGCTTACAAGTGATAATTTACGCTCATGTCTTTCGTGCTTATTTACTTATATTAATAGTTTATGTTTTAAAGAATTTTGCATATTTTCAATTATTTTCTGTCGTCATCTTAGCATTTAATTTAACAAGTACCTTTAGGAACCTAATTTGAAATGTTTGTAATTGTTCTATGTTTGTTTTGAATTTAAGTCCATAGCAGTTAAGAGCGGTCATTAATAGAGGTACAGATAGGAACACGACCTCTGTCACTGATGTACTAGGATTTGTATAGAGTAGAGCAAATCTGCTTCCATTTTGATTTTTATGGTGGTTTTTACGGCGCCGAGCTGTGGGCGCGCGCCGCGCGCCGCCGACTGCGACCGCGCCTTCCGCGGCCCTAACACGTAATTCTGATTTATGTCAACTTCAAGCAAATGCATGCGAAATTCAACGCGTGCAAAAGAGATGGCATGTTAAGTGGTAGTCGCACGCACGTCAAATTTCAATCTCAAGTTGATGTTGATGAAAATCAGAATTACGTGGTAGACCCGCCGTATGCAGAAACGCGCGATCAGAGCTATTATTTATTTATTTAGGAACACCAACAAGAAATACAATAAACTTACTTAAATGGAATAATCATAAAATGTATACAGCTATTTGTTTTCTTAATTAAAGGCATCCACATCATGCACCAGTTAAGACAACTATGAAAAATTCTCATACTAATAGGAGCATTTACTACTCGTATATTCTATAAAATATGAAACTAAAACTAGGTTAACAAATTTTGTGCGAAGATTTTTTAAAATAACAGGGTGGGTACCTACTTATTTTATGCTTTGTGTTTATTTGTGCGTGTAATTTTTTTGGCTAAGTATTTACTGACAGAGGACTTGAAGGTGTTGAGCCCGGAGAAAATATCAATATCTGCTTTGGCGTATTTGGAAATAGCATTGTACTGGCGGCAAGATCTCGTTAAAGGAGCGTTGGTACCTAGGTTAGTCTTAGCATAGGGTATATTAAAAAGAATGTAGTTGGATCTTGGTAGCCTTTTAGGGGTATTAAATGACAGCTTACTTAAGAGATCTGGACAGTCAAGTGCACCGTTGACTAACTTATGTAGAAAAGCTAAGTCGTGGACCTTTCTGCGATCAGCTAAAGGGCACATTCGGTAGTTTATGCAAATAACACGGATAGAAACAGTGAAGCCGCATTTCAAATTTCTGAAAATAATTACACTACCATTTCTTGTCATCTTTCAGGTGGCGCTGTATACCCACGAAATCATCAGGTCATATAAAATACGTATAAGACCGCGTACTGGTGACGAGATCATTGGCGTGTATACACACTGTATTGGCACACTGTATACAATTTGTTATCTAAAAATATTTAAGGATCTCCAAATTTACAAATATCCAAATCCAAATAATTACGAATTATTCATAATGATGTTTCCTAACAGATACGAGTAACTCTAAAAATCAAGATCCTCGAAAAATAAAAATCTGGAGAAAGGAAACAAATCCATCCACCCATCCATCAGCCTGCGTTCGTCCACTGCTGGACATAGGCCTCTCCAATATTTCACTACTCTTGGTGGACCTGCGGCATCCTAATTCAGCCGCTACCCGCAACGTCCTTTAGGTCGTCGGTCCAGCGGATACTAGGTCGGCTACGCTATGCTGTACGTGGTCTCCATTAAATCGCTTTTCGGCCCCAACGGCCATCGTGTCAGCGACAAATATAGTCAGCCCACTGCCACTTCAACTTACTAATTTGGCAGGTTATATCGGTCACTTTCGATCTCTGATGGATAAAATCTAAAACGAAGAAATTCGTGCAGCGAACCGAACCTTCTACCGGAGGGCAGGTTAGGGCAGTTGGTAGATTAGTCTTTTAGCCTCCACCAGATGGTCCTTCGTCTCCAGCAGAGGCTTGGCCGAGGGGGTGTCAGAGTTACATATTTCCGAGTATAGACATACATCCGCATTTCACAAACGATTATTACGACCCAGCGTAATTTGTGGTGAGCCCTATTGCCATACCTCGGGTACAAATATGGACCCACAGTTTAACGTGCTTTCTAAAACACGCAGACTAAATACAAATTTATGTGCCACTATGAGATTAAACTTCAATTACTATTTTATTACAAAAATGTTCACTAAACATTCCCTACCCTGTGCTCGTAGAGTGTCCTCAAAACATTCAACTTTCAGTTCAGAGCATGTGCCTTTTATGTCGCTAGTTTCTTCTGTTAATCGTTTTTTAGTCGCAGAACTCTCTCGAGACTTTGAGATAAAACACAACTTTCTTATTTATGACGATTCTTTCTCCGTATCAGCTGCCACGCAGCTTTATTTCGAGATAAAATATATACATCGCCAAGACCATTAATCACTGGGGGTGTCAGGGGTGTTACTAAGTATTGGTCGTCAAATGCTAGTCATAGTCCACACTGTTACACCCACTCACTCACTCACTCACTCACTCACGCACGTTTCGCCGACTATTACGATTACGTACCGGTGTGATGAGTTGTGGACTTAGAGTATGCTTGTAAGATATAGAGCAACTGTTTCTAAGTATGAACAGTACGCACAGGTAAGAACCGTATTCTTGGGTCTGTGATCCGTTTGAGACCTCGATCATCAAAATTCATCAGTCGACGACTGAGCTCCGAACGGTTGTACTTCTAGACCTGTAGCTATATTTATCGATAATTGCGTTTGCGATGCTCAAAAACATGCCACTAACCCCTGAAGTGTGTACCAGAATTCTGGCAATGCTTGAGGTCGGGCGCAATCAGCGTCATACAGCGAAAACTGTAAGTGTGTTGCTATCAACCGTTCAAAGAGTGCTCCAGCGATTTTAAGAGACTGGATCCAAGTTCGAGATAGATACAGTATTTTATTAAGAGCGGTTTTGCAGCCGGATTGTGAAGAACCCGCCTTTTTCTAATTAATAAAAAGTATAGGAATAAATAATATTACAAAATATAGGTAAGTAATGTATAATGCAATAAAAACAACAAAGTTGATAGATAAATACGCTACAAAGTGTCATTTAATAGTAACTTTACTTTTATTAATGGTGGCACCTCTAGTTTTTTGGATTCTTCTCATTCAACTCAATTTCTAATTCTGAGTTATTTACAGTTTTCACAACTGCTTTTTTATTATTTCCTCTAAACCAGCAATTTTCTTCGGGATGGTAACGTTTTCCTTTTTTCTCATTTATACAAATTTGGCATGGTTGTTTTTCCTCAACTTTTTTGGATTTAGTGTCAGAATTTGTGTATATATTTTTATCATATTTGATTTTTCTAACAAGATGTTCCAATTTTCCTATTTCATTGTAGAGATCTTCCGTTGCTTGTAAAGTTTCCCTGTTAATTTTATCAGCCACATAATTAGGTAAACCATATGCTATAAGGTCAATAAGTGTTCCAGTATCAATAGATTTTCTTACTTCCAGTAACAATTTTTCTTTTTTTAATGCATATTCAAGTAACGAACCTACTTGATATTTAAAGGAAAGAGCGTATCTAATGGGCGACCATCCTTTGTTTGCAAACGTCTCGCAAAAATTATTTTCCCATTTGTTCCATTCTGAGTCTACTGTATGTTTCATAAGCATGCAGCTGTACCAATCAACACTGGCGTTCTCCAAAAAAATTTTTAAAATTTCAATTTTCTTTTTGTCTTCGTCAATTTGGAAGCGTTCACATTCTTTATGAGAGCTTATGAGAACGGTCGTTGTGCCCATAGTCAAAAATAAAACTGGTGACATTTCAGATAAAAACAACTATAGGCCGATCTCATTAGCTACTGTAATTGCGAAAGTGTTTGACGGCATGCTAAATTCTCACTTAAATAAAAGTATAACTCTGCATGATAATCAGTTTGGGTTTAGGCCCAAACTGTCCACGGACAGTGCAATTCTGAGTATGAAGCATGCCATCAGATATTACACGCGTCGCAATACGCCGATATACGCCTGCTTTCTCGATCTCTCGAAGGCTTTTGACCTGGTTTCATACCCAGTGCTCTGGAAGAAGCTGCGCGAGGCTCAAGTTGCACCGGAAGTAATTAACATCTTACAGTACTGGTACGGGAACCAGGTCAACAGCGTTAAGTGGGCGGAAGCCCTGTCTGACACGTACAGGTTGAGTTGCGGGGTGAGGCAGGGGGGTTTGAGCTCACCAACGCTCTTCAACCTGTACATTAACGAGCTTATCGTCGCGCTCAGCGGGTGCCATGTTGGATGCCATGTTGATGATGTTTGCTTTAACAGCATTAGCTATGCAGACGACATGGTGCTGCTGAGCGCGTCGATAGGTGGACTCAGAGAACTTATAAACAAATGCGAAACTTACGCCCATAGTCATGGCCTTAAATACAATGTTAAGAAGAGCAAACTTATGGTTTTCAAGTCTGGGTCAAAATGTCCGACAGAGATCCCGCCAGTCAGGCTGTATAACGTGCCCTTAGAGCGGGTACATACTTTCAAGTACCTGGGTCATATTGTGACACCCGACCTGAAGGATGACGATGATATTGAACGAGAAAGGAGGGCGTTGTCGGTGCGAGCAAATATGATAGCCCGCAGGTTTGCCCGTAGCTCGAAGGAAGTAAAAATTACCTTATTCCGAGCCTTTTGCACATCTTTTTATACGGGCACACTGTGGTTATCATACACGCAGAAGTCGTACAACGCTCTTCGCGTTCAATACAATAATGCGATGAGGGCACTGTTGCGGCTGCCCCGCTTCTGCAGCGCGTCGGGGATGTTCGCCGCAGTGCACGTTGACTGCTTTTATACCACCATGCGCAGGCGAGCAACTGCGATGGCGGGCAGGGTGCGGGACAGCGGTAACAGTCTCCTCAGTGTCGCCAGCAGGTCGGACGGGCCCTTTATGAAACATTGGCAGGCGCTACACACTCCGTCGTACCAAGTATGGAGCAGATAGCGTCAGCATCAACACTTTGTATTATTGTTTCTGTGTATTTCTTTTTTTTGTATTCTTTTTAAATTTTAGTATTTTAGCAATTTATTTATAAATATGGATTAATTTATCTGAAATAAATGAATATTATTATTATTATTATTATTATTAAATTCTTCAATCCACTGGTCGGCATTTGAGTTTCGGCCAGTGAATTTTTCAATCATGAATTCCTTTGCAATTTTTCCTAAATTTTGACTATCAGATCTGTTTTGCTTTTCTTCAAGTAATTTTTTCAACATTTCTTTTAAAGTTTGATTTGAATCACTAGTTATAGATTCAACATTATTTGATTTTTCCTGAATTTCCTCTAGGTAAAAATCATTAAACTGCAAGTTTTGTTCTTCATCTAAATATATTTTTGATATATCATCTGTCACAGTTATCCATATTTTCCTTGTTTGGTGTCTTTTATTTAAGGATTTTCTTACCTTGGCATAGTTTGAAGTATTCGTAATTACTTCATGTAGATTTGCAGGTTGGTACTCAGGTGGTATTTCAAAAACCTGTCCATTAGTTGTAGCTATCGAGGTTATGTGTATAATGTTTGATTTTCCATCCGGTGATGACTTCACAGCAAAATCAAACCTCAACTTCTCCATTTCTCTTGTATTGTTTACAAAAATGTTGTTTTATAATATTGTTATACTTTTTGGAGTCGATGGGAATATTGAAATAACGACGTAATTGTGTTTCTCTGTGAAAACGAAAGTTTTATTTATAATACGTCTTTTTAACATTTAACTAATAAGTAATTTTATAAACAAAATATTCACTCACCTGTGAAAACGAAAGAAACAACATTTAAAGCCCTTATTTCAGGTCTTGTTATTTTCTAAAGGAAAGTTATTTTCAAATCATCATAACCTTTAACTAATATTTTCTAATATGTTACAACTGCCAGCCGTGACATGGCAAATTCAAATTAAAGAAAAGCGGAGACACTAACCATAGAGGAAAAAGGTTCATCTACGTGTGTAGTGATTTTCTTTACAAATATATGCCTAACTCCGTCAATTCTATTAGTCCTGCTAAGAAGATGAGTAAGAAACTTAGCAAGATCATACATTATTTTGCAATATTCATTTATTAATTTTGCGAAGAAAAAATTAAATTACAATGTACAGTCGCCAGCATGACAGGCCACCTACTGGCAGTTATTTTGCGTTTCTTTTTATATGCAACTTTAACTGAAGACGACTGTAAAATTGTACAGACGCCTCAATAAGAACTGCCAATAGTTGGCTGTCACACTTTATTCCCTACGTAATATAGCTATCGTTTCGAAAAACGGCAATATTCACGATCGAGGCATTCCGAATCGTAATGAGGAAAATTCTAGATAGTTTTATTTCAGTTGAGTCACATCAAAACGAAAGCAGACATTGAAAGTCCGTTTCATTTCTACTACATTCCAGTTCGATGCTTGTGAATTTGAAAACATAAATGAACTTTTGAACAGCAGGCAATCCTAACTCATAATTTACGCTACATCGATGAATATGTTCTGCTTCTTGGTATGAAGCTTTATGAAGTAAATTGGAATAGAGGTGAATAACCAGGGCTGTAAAAGAGGTGAATAACTAGGGTTGTAATAGAGGTGAATAACTAGGGTTGCAATAGAGGTGAATAACTAGGGTTACAATAGATGTGAATAACTAGGGTTGCAATAGAGGTGAATAACTAGGGTTGCAATAGAGGTGAATAACTAGGGTTGCAATAGAGGTGAATAACTAGGGTTGCAATAGAGGTGAATAACTATGGTTGCAATAGAGGTGAATAACTATGGTTGCAATAGAGGTGAATAACTAGGGTTGCAATAGAGGTGAATAACTATGGTTGCAATAGAGATGAATAACTAGGGTTGCAATAGAGGTGAAATACTAGGGTTGTAATAGAGGTGAATGACTAGGGTTTATAATAGAGGTGAATAATTAGGGTTGTAATCAGTATTTTATCTCACAGTTTTCACTTTCCAATATGACAGAGGAAGTGCCTTCTCCCCTAGCTTGGTTGAAAAGTGCACGTATTTTAAAAATGCACGTCAAAGGGCTTGGTATCGCAAAACGGGTACATTCTAAAGCCTACTCCTCGTTTATGGCCAAATTAAAGTATTGAAAAGGCTTTGTTATGAATTATCAACTCTAAGACAACACGTGTAATATTTTTCTTTTTCATACCATCAAAACTTCAAATGAAGAAAAAAATGACCAAATGGTGTTTTTTGGCTTGAATTCATTCATGCTTCGAGTAATAGATGAACTTGATAGATATATACATAACATAGTATTATTCAATCGAACAATCACGTCCATGTGAAAAGTATTATTTTCTCATATTTCGCCCTATCAAGGACGCAGCGAGCATCGTAACAGCCACTATGCATTGCGCACTAATATGAAATATTCGTACCGACAAACATCGAGCTGCTAATTTGGCGACCCTAATCACCTTAATCTCAGTATTTTCCTCCGCCGGCGTCGTTTAATACATTCACGTAGATTTTGAAAAACTTTTAAATTCGGATTAATAAAGGAATCGAACTCTGGTCTTGGAATAACTGAGGGTACGGCATTTTACCGACTGAGTTTTAGCTGCATCCAACAATATTTATTTAAGAAGACTACATCTCGTACACACGTATCGAATTATACGTATTTACGGATGTGTTTGAATATCAATACATATAAGTATATGAATTTATAAACTTTTACACATCTAGAAATTATATACAAGTTATTCTATCTCACGAAGTCCGTTTGGCTATGTCTGTAGTTGTGACGTATACAGACAAGTGCGTTTTGTGTTTGTTGTGCACTTTGTAGTGCTCCCTATATTACGCACACTTGAAAAGTTGCGTTTGCACACACTACACAACCATAGCCAAACGGAATATCTGTACCATATCTGATACATTGGGGAGGCCTACTATGTCCAGCAGAGGACGAATACGGGCTGATGGATGGATGGATCTGATACATATCCGAACATTTATATTTCTTGGCCGGATAACAAGGCATTGGGATCGCAATGACATCTTATACTTCCATGATGTATGTAATTTACTTAATAGAGCCATACGTTGTAATAGAGTCATGGTATAAACTTGTATTCAAATTCAAATAGTTTATTTTGCAAAGTAGGTATATACCAGGTGACTTTTTGATCATCGTCCAAATTCATACTGGAGGCTTGATAAGTGATCAGTATCTTGGATCAGTAACAATTTTTGTGAAATTCGTATAATGAAATTTCGGCTTCCCATATAAATTCACTTCCAGTCCCGAGTGAATCACTATGGAGAGTCGAAATTTCATTTCACGAATTTCACCAAAATTGTTATTGATGCATGATACTGATCACTTACCAAGCCACCAGTATGAATTTGGACGATGATCAAAAAGTCACCTTGTACACGTTTCACAAGTCAAAATTTAATCTTATAAAAAAAATATATGTAATAAAATAATAAATGTACATGAACTAAAGATGAGATTAAAGGTTTATTTAATTTATGTAGCAATATATATATACGATTAAAATTATAGGTAAAATATATATGATACAAGGTGAAATCCAATCAACCGCCCGAACCCATACCGGAGACCCGGCCAGGGACCAGGAACAGGTTCAATGATCACCAACCGAGCCCCCAGCACGAATCGTATTCGTGGGGATATAAACGATAGAGTCTGGAAGTAATTTTTCACTTTATATTTTCGTACTTAGTTTTGTAAAAGCTAATAAATAAAATCTACAATAACTTATTTAATCTTTTATTAGATAGGTAGGAACAACTAGGTTTCTAAGTATACAATAAGCATACTTAGAAAGGTCGAATCAAAGGAAATATTCTATATTCTTTATGTTTTTGTTTTTAAAGATATGAATATACTGATAATACAAACGATATATACTACGGTAAATTGGTCTCAAGACATAAGATATTATTTATGTTATCGTTGTTTTAAAAGTTTTAATAATGGTAATTTTGGAAAGTCAAAGGAGGTATAAATTAACGAAACGTCTTTCGGTCTCTCTAACGGTACACATCAACGGTATGTTGATTTAATTACTGTATACACAATGGGTTATGATAATAATATAATGGTTGCCAAATTTTATACTTTATAGCAAGATACACCGAGGCATATTAAATTAACCCTTATTCTGTCACGTTTACATTAATTTTGCAAAATAAAACACGTTTTCACAGATAAAACAAAGCTATGTTACAAAGGTATCCATTAAAAAGCCTTTCTGTTCTCTCAATATTGAGACTACTTTAAAAGATTTAAATATTTTAAGACAGTCTGAGAAGGTCGTTACTGAAGAGATAAAGATTTTGTACAGATGTTCACGTTGGTTTTGGTTGTAGCTTGCGGGAGCAGATATGACGAAAGAAGTATAAAATGTATATTTACAAAAAAGAAGGAGGTAAAAATCAGATTTATAGACAGCAGCCTCGCTGTTGTCTATGTAGAGCAGGCACAGTATTGGGATACTTCCGTAGCTGGTGGTTGAAAATGAAGCAAAATAGTATAAAGAGTAAATCCAAAAGGAAAGGCTACTGACAGGGACAGCTACTGAGAAACTTTCCAAGACGTAACCCGTAGTAATCGAAGATCAGTTCAGTCTTAACGCGCTTTATGCTGCGGAAGAGCTGCCAATCTAGAAAAAAAAAATTACCTCTATACTTACTAGAATAAATATTGAAAATCTGCTTAAGTAAATGCTTAGATATAGCAATTAACTATTTTTAAATAGCATGAGCTAAAATTTCAACTTATGCCAAAAGCGCCCATTTTTAGGGTTCCGTACCCAAATAGTAACCAACAGGACCCTATTACTAAGACTCCACTGTCCGTCTGTCTGTCCGTTTGTCTGTCCGTCTGTCTGTCCGTCTGTCCGTATGTAACCAGGCTGTATCTCATGGAGCTTGATAGTTAGACAGTTGAAATTTTTACAGATGATGTATTTCTGTTTCCGCTATAACAAAAATACTAAAAAACAGAATAAAATAAATATTTAAGGGAGCTCCCATACAACAGACATGCTTTTTTTTGCCGTTTTTATAGATAATGGTACGGAACCCTTCGTGCGCGAGTCCGACTCACACTTGGCTGGTTTTTTTTTTTTAAGCGGCATCACTTTCGCAGCATGTAGCGCCTAAAGGTTTCGTAAAAGGTCAACTTGGTAAATCGGTTAATAAAAATAATATGAATAACAGCCTATACTTTAATTATGTCTTAGAAAAACGCAATAGCTTTGAGTTCACTTGATGAAAAAAAAATACGAAGTTACCTCTGATGCAAACTGAGGTGCATAATCTGACTTGTAAATGTAAAAACATATGTAACCTACAATGACTTGGACAGAGTTGTACATTGAAATGTTATATTTACATACATGCAGTTAGGCAGTCTTTTTACAATAGTAATGGTTCAAGACTTCAAATTGTATATTTATTTTAGCTTTTGCAGTAATATTTATTTTGGAAAATTCTCCAAGTACTCTTTTTTTGTCTTATGGCGATGGCTGCTATTTTAAGCGCCAATTTTTGCCAGTGCCGATGTCAGATTCTGACATTATTATTTAGACGCCTCACTATTTATTTATCAAGTTTCAAGAAAAATAAAATCGAATTTATTTAGATTTAAAAAGTTGTTTGGTATTAGTATACCTTAATATCTTAAAAAGGTATTTGTATGGTTCTTGCACTTTAATACAAAAAAATAAAATAGTTGTAGGAAATGATTTTCCATTCATCGCGTCCATGTGCAAAAGTGTTATTTTCTCCTATTTCGCACTTTCCGGAGCCCCAGCGACATCGTAATGAAGTGCGCGCTGATATGAACGTTGTTTCAATTGAGTTTATGTCGATATTTGTACCGATACAGGTCGACTCAAGGTCTTTAGCGGCTACACGCTACCGCGTTTCCCGGCGTCGCGTCGTCAAAACATTACATTAATAATTCGCGTAAATCAATACATTATTTAATATTGTAACTTTTTTACGTCAAAATTATGTTGAAGTCATATTCTTAATTCTGATAATAATAAATGGCGTATACATGTCAATATGTACTCGTCCGCACTCCTGCCTGTCGCGTTATGTACTCGTCCGCACTCCTGCCTGTCGCGTTATGTACTCGTCCGCACTCCTGCCTGTCGCGTTATATACTTACTTTATATATTTTTTTTATATCTTAGATCAATCAAGTTCATTTGATTAAGTTTTTGCAGTACATAATATTCCAATTAAGATTTTTCTTTGTAAGATTAAGTTACAATCCGGGCTGTTATTGACAAAAGAATACTATTATTCTGAATAAGCTGCAATACGACCAGTGGGTCTACCGCGTAATTCTCATTTTCATCAACATCAACTTGAGATTGAAATTTGACGTGCGTGCGACGACGCCCACCTAACATGCCATCTCTTTTGCACGCGTTGAATTTCGCATGCATTTGCTTGAAGTTGATACAAATGAGAATTACGCGGTAGAGCCCCGGGTTACTATTGCGTTTTAAATCCAGGAGCTTTCTATAAACTCGTAACAGATTTCGAGTTACGAGTTACGAGTTGGAACCGTATCACCGTGCCCATAGACAATACGCACAAAATAACCATGCAATACGTGCTAATCGCATGAAAGAAGAATAATACAGAACAGCTACACGAATAACTTGCAAACTAGTGATGTAGGTAGATGTAAATAGAAAGATGTTCTAGTTTTGTCTATGTAAACACCACACATTACACTTCTTGTTTATCTATGACCTAGGACTTACCGGGTCGGTGCCCTCAAATTAAAATGAAAAACGATTGGACTGCCAGGAAACAATAGTTATTTACAAGTAACAAGGGGCCAAAGTAATGTTTTGTACGACGAGGGCGTTATTTTGAATACAGAGCGAAGCGAAGGATTCTATAGTAGAATCATGAGCACAGCCACAGTGAAGGAAAACAAATGATCAACCCATATATTTGCATAAAAGCATATATTTGTGCCCAAAGTACAGTGATAATGGTAAGGTACAAACCATCACGTTGGGACATAAAACTCGTCGATGGAAACATTGTTGACTTTTTAAGTGACATATTTGAGTATTACACAGCTTTATATATCGGATGTTAATAGACAGGTATCTTCAATTAAACCACATAAGCTACTGATCATACTAAATACCGTTTCAAAAGAAACATACACGGGTATAATATAAAAAAATACATTGAAATGCCCATTCATACAAAACTCAATCAAGCTATTTAAAAGAAGTAAGGAAGCCTGAATATGTTTTTTCATTTCCGCATCACTATCGCATTTTTTTAAATTTCCGTTTGTTACCTTGAAAAAGTTGTTCAGTATGACTACTAGATGAAGCGGTTTCATTTTAAAATACCTGTCTATTTCGTGATGAGTATGCTTTATGTGTATATAAATAAAAATATATAATTATACTATAATAACTACTAGATATATATATAGGGTGGAAAAAATGAAAGGGCCCTGGAGGGGAACTACCTTAAATCCTTTAGTTAGCTCATTTTACTGAAAGGAAACATTCCTTTATTTTTTAAAAGAAACAAAACTGCATTCAAAGATCTTCTAAAATCTGCTTGTTTCACCCGGAAACTGAACCAACTAAAAATTAAAAAAATAAACCCTCGCTATTTTATCATACGAATCGGTAGGATTATTGTTCAGGATAAAATTTGTCTACTAAACTAAAGTCTTACACTCATCTGTTGTACGAGATACCCATGAAATTGAATATTTATTACAAGTTCTTTATTAACAATACCTAGTACTGTTCACTTGTAAAGTAATAATTATACGCTATTATTACAAAATGACAGCACGGAATGAAAGCAAAACAAAACAAAATTTGAATTTCGAACGAAATTTATGGTTCGAACTTAAAATTTGTTGCTCCGCGTTGCAAAAAAAATACATTCCTTTTTTTAACTTTTCGTCAGTACGCCTAGTGCAAGAAGTAATTGTGCTCTGCATACATTTATTATTACCATTTACCGATTTTCTTATTGAAGTCTTCAACAAGGTACTTAAGATAAATAACATTAGCAAGCTTATACTTCATACGATGTCTTTGGATGTAAGAGAGATAAGAAAATTAGAACGTTTCATTTACTTGTTACAAGTGAACAGTACTAGGTATTGTTAACAAAGAACTTGTAATAAATATTTAATTTTATGAGTATCGCATACAACAGATAAGTGTAAGACCAAATGTTTATTAGACAAATTTTATTCTGAACAATAATCCTACCGATTCGTATGATAAAATAGCGAGGGTTTATTTTTTTAATTTTTAGTTGGTTCGATTCCCGGGTGAGACAAGCGAATTTCAGAATATCTTTGAATGCAGTTTTGTTTCTTTTAAAAAATAAAGGAATGTTTCTTTTCAGTAAAATGAGCTAACTAAACAATTTAAGGTAGCTCCCCTCCAGGGCCCTTAAATTTTTTCCAACCTGTATATCGTCACTTTGAATTTTGAATTTTGACTAGATAAATCCCTGAGGGAGTGTCAGAGGTGTTCTATGGGTGAACTGTCAAATGCAAGTCAAAGTCCATACTCGGTCTACCCGCGTTTCACCGACGATTATTACGTCCCAACGTGATGAGTTGTGAACCCTATCACCGTTCTTCGGGCACAAATACATGCTTTCTGGGCATGCAGGTTTCCTCACGATATTTTTATTTACCGTTCAGCAAGTGGTAAGTATTAAATTCCACAAATACTATGCACATAGTATTTGTGAAACTTAATAACTACTACTTGCAACCTGGGATTGAACCTGGATCTCAAGATTGAGAGGCCAGCGTTCTACCCCTGAGCTACCGCAGCTACTTTATCCATCCACCGGCCTGTGTTCGTCCACTGCTGGACATAGACCTCACAAATATTTCGTCACTGTGGGCGGTCCTGCGTAACCCTCACCCAGCCGCTACCCAGCACGTTCTTCAGGTCGTCAGTCCAGGGGGCACGAGGTCGGTCCACGCTATGCTTTGCTGTTCGTGGTCTTTGTTCCAATGTCTATTTCTCCTTTTTGTTGTATTAAACAAATATATTTGTTTGTCTACAGGGACATGCACGCAGCAGTATGCGGAGGCCGGCCTGGTCTCTGTGATGTCATGAGGCCAGTCAGCGGGGCCGACCTTCTGCGATTTCTCAGGAAAGTCAACTTTACTGGTAAGAACATAAGCTTTATACCAAACATAAATGGTTTACTTTGATACTTTAGCCACATGAGCCAATTACATCGTTGCATTTTATAATTCAGCAAATAAGAAATCAATGAAACATTTAAAGATGTAAATGATTGGATCGAAATGTTTGACTTCAAGATCGTATTTAGAGTAGTAAGAAGGTAAACATACCCAAATTCGTTGGACCGACGGGTTGTGTTGGAGGTGGAAGGGGATTAAGAAGATCCTGATTTTATATTTTTCGCTTCTGTGTTAAAAGCGCGGTTGCTAAAGAATGGTTCAGAATAAAATTAAGCCCATGAAATTTCCTACAAGATTGCTATACATTATCCCGCATATTATATTATAGTTTCAGAGATAGCCACCTTTAAAAGCATTACTGTTAGATTTAGCCCCTAGAATTAGCCTTTGTATTCTCGCGGCTGCGTGACACGCAAAAGGATCCCATCTTAGGCAGGCAAGTGTGAAAAGAAAAGAAAAATAATAAATCACCGGTGTGTCGGCCTGATGCCTCCAATATGAAAGGTACAGGAAAGCACCCGAACTTTCGCGAAAGTAATCAGATGTGAAATATCTGTTTGCTTCCATTTGGAAGCAAAAAAGAATACTTTTTCAGTCGGCTGAATCGAGTGGAATCCTTTACTTTGCTGAAAACGCTATATATATATATATAAAGCAGTTGCAGGCAAAATTATGCGGAAATTCAGTAGAAGTTTAAATATTTTACGGGTGTGAAATTCTTTGTCATTCGGACCATAATGGTGTCTACCCAGAATGTTTTTAACGTTTTCTTGTTATAAATTGTCTTGATTACTTAGAACTTTTGCATTTCACACAACACACAGAATCACCTCTGACACCCCTTAGGGGATTCATGTTGTGACAAGATATATATATATAATATATTTTTCATCTGTAGGGCTGACTGGCGACGAGTTCCACTTCGACAGCAATGGTGACGGACCAGCTCGCTACAACATCCTCCACTTCAAGCAAGTTTCGCGAGGAGTATACCGCTGGATGAGGGTCGGACAGTACCTGGACGGCGAGCTGGAGCTCGATGTAGACGGTGAGTTTTGTTACCCAGGCTTTACGGTTCAGTTTTGCATTTCAAACCAACGTGAATGAGAATAATGAATAGTACTATATTTTTGCAATACAGACACGTCGTTCATACATGGTCATGGTAGGCTTCGGCCGTGGCTTGTCACCACTCTCATGACGAAAGCGTACCGCCAAGCGACTCGTCGTAAAGGCATGACGTCATTTGAATTGAATGAAACTTGAGGATAAAACATGATTATTGCAAAACGGGTCACCTCAATAACTATTTTTGATCGGGATTAGTCAACCAGTTTCAGTAGATTCAGACTGCCTTCTTTAAGGCGAGTGAAGACACTTAGTGCGAGGCGCAACGTCATCGCGTATTCACAAATTATTTTGTGGCGTAAGCGTCTTTACTCGCCTTGAAGAAAGCAGTCTGAATATACTGAAACTGGTCGGCTAATCCCGATCAAAAATAGTTATTGAGGTGACCCGTTTTGCAATAATCAACTGGAACTTTATTTCAAATTCCCTACTCAAAAGTTAAAAAAAAAAATAAACTCGAAAAAAATATATTTAAAAACAGTAAATTACCTACATACTTGTTTACTTGAGTAGAGATAGACTCCCAACTCAAAAATATACGACTTTCAACAAATTTTCTAATGAAAGTGTTTTCTTTTATTAATCAGAGATTCAGTTCAAATGGCAAGAACGTCGGCCGCCAGAGTCGGTGTGCAGTGCAGAGTGTGAGCTTGGTCAGGCCAAACAGTACGTTGAAGGAGAGAGCTGTTGCTGGCATTGCTTCAACTGCACGCAGTATGAGGTAAGTGTGAGCTGGATCAAACTAAGCAGTACGTTGAGGGAGAGAGCTGTATGAATCAATACTTCTTGGCTATTGTCGGCAACAGCGAGTGCTACCTTAGAGCGTCACTATTACATAAAGAGAAAATATTTATAGAATATAATGGAATCAAGTTTTTGCCACACTCTGAGCGTAGTATTAGCCCTCAACTTCACTATATATTTATAGGTATCAGAGTGTTTAGTGCAGTATTGTTAATATGACAGAGGATGATGCGAAGCAATTTCAGGTGTTTTAGACTCTTAAGACGATTAAAGTCCAGCTTATGTTGCTACCAAAGTGTTATTTTATAAAAAATCTAACATTTTATTTGTTTTTGACGCCAATTAATCAATAATAAAACAGTAGAACCCGGTGTGTCTGTACATTGAAGAAAAGTAATAAAAATAAAAAGGGGGTGACTAAAGAAGAGTAAAAAAACATAATTCAGCGATTTTGAGAATTCTTTTCTGTCGGTCTCTCTGTCTATCTGACTGTTTGTTCACGCACATCTCCGAAACAACTAAACGGATTTGGATGCGGTTTTTTTTTATTATCATCGTAGTGACCCTGTTCAATACGAAGGCTATTAGGGATGTTAATAAAATAACGCGCAAGCCAAAAACAGGGCAACGCACATACCTGCTATAATACTTTACACACTAATGTCTGAATCAATATTCAGTGAAAAAAAATCGGCCTGAATATTTTGCGGCAAAATTTTCTTTCGGTTATATCTTTGGAACGGAAGGTGGTAGACCCTTAAGGGTTGGACCATAGGGTGCCAAAAAAGGTTTATTTTTAATATTTTTTTGTGTCGAAGCTTTAATGACCTTGATCGTCTAAACGGCTTAAGCTAGCTACACCCATGTTGATGGTACTCTAAGAAGTAAGAAAAGGGCTTGACGAGATCTATACAATCAAAAAAAGACGAAAAAAAAAATTTTTTTTTGGCAAAATTTTGATTGACTGGTTTTGGAGACTCCAGATTTAAACTGTAATGATTGGTTTGACAGGTACTAAAAAGTGGTCCGATTTACATAAAACGCGGTATTAAGGGGCATTTAGGATCGCTGATTACCGTCCCGTATTCAAATTTGACACTTTTTAGCAACTGATAGGTTTTTTGACAGTTTTTCGGCATAACTTTGATTGGCTCTCCTACGGGCTCGGACTTTTAACTTACTCGTCCAGAGACCTCACTTACTGGTCTCTGCAGTAATGTACTATAATTTCAGATCCGATCACCATTTGTAGAAACAGCGTGCATGGAGTGCCCGCGTGGCACGCTGCCCGACCCCACGCGCACGCAGTGCACGCCCATACCGGAGGCATACTTGAGGCCAAACTCCGCGTGGGCCATCGGAGCCATGACCTTCTCTTCTGTGGGCATCGCACTTACCACGTGAGTACTTGGAGGGAGAAATAGCAGCTGGAACTCAGTTGGTAGTACGCTGCAACTCTCAATGTTGAGACTTGGGTTAAAATATCGCCAGTCAACGAGTCAATTTAGGAGAACCAATATGATTTTCGGAATTTATGTACGAGTGCATTATATGTACTTATATGCTTAGCACTTGCTGAAAAGTAAAGGAAAACACTGTGAGGTACACCTACAAGCACTTAAAAGCGTGTAATTGTGCTCAAAGTATAGTGACACGTCATGAGACGTCAAAATTGTCTACTCCAGTGACAGAATCACGGGTGTGACTGGGGACAATACCTCGGGTATACATAACTCATTATCACGAAGGGTCAGTGCAGGACATCGCCCCCGCTACGAATTTTAAATTTATGTCTGTATTTTTGGATACTTAAATTATCACCTCTATGAACTTCTTCTTTTGTATTTTACAATTGATTATAATGTTAGTTCCTAGTTGAAAATTATGTATATTTATTGTATAGCATAGTAAAATCCGTTATTGGCACTATTAGCTGATGTAATATTTAGTTAATGTTTACTGTATTTGCTGTGGATTTTTGTTCATAAATAAAATAAAATAAAAAATGAATAAAAATCAATGACTGAACGGTAGAACGTTCGCTTGCTTACCCAGAGGTCATGAGTTCAATCCCCGCGGTGCACAATAAATTGTGTTCAGTCTGCGTGCTTCCGTTTGTGCCCAAAATACAGCGATAGGGCTCACCAACCATCACGTTTGGGGCGTAATAATCGTCGGTGAAAAGCGAGTGTACCAAGTCTGACTTGTCTTTCACAGTTAATCCTTGGGAACACTTCTGACATCCCTCCGGGGATTCATGTCGTGACGATATGTGTTAAAATGTTACAACTACTGACTGGGACCTGGTGTTCAATGTTCAAAACAAAGTGCATCTGAGCGATGTGTGGATTGCAAGCTCAGGTCCTCTAAAAAGGCCGCTTTGGATGAATCATATTATGATTCTGTTCTAATGCCGCCTCTTTTGCACGCGTGAAACAGCTCTGACTCCATCCTACTTTCAAATCATTTTACGATTCACCCAAGTCGGCCTTTTTAGATCCCTGGGGGATCATGTAAACCTCATTTTCAGGAAATGAAGCTGCTAACATTTCCATGTACCTGTATAGGTATGTTTATTTACGAGGTAGCACTGTTCGTTCAAACAAACATTTATCTTTTCAGAAGAGTTCCTTATATACACAACAGGCAATTGCGAAGCAGGGATAAATTGTACCACGAAAAATTAAATACAGATATTTAAAAAAGTGTCTTAGCTTGGGCCGAATCATATATAATAAGTTACTTGAGGTGAACAAACAACTGGACTTGTTCCAATTTAAACAAAAATTACTTACTTATTTAATTGAAAAATGCTATTACAAACTTTCGGAATTTGTTACCATATAATAATAATTTAAATTGTTTTTATCTTTATACTGGCGATTGTCGGCACTTGGTGAAACTTGAAACACATCTTGAATAAAAACACATATACACATAACACAATAATGTTACATTAACATTATTAACGTTGCTCAGAGCTAATTCCTGGAGTCAGTGAAATATTTTAATTAACATTTTCCCTTGAAAATGGAGTAAAACCTGAAACCGGTTGGGAGTTAACATAAATAAAGTGAAACTATAACGTACAATGTGTTTTTAATTCAAGATGTTTTTATCTTATTGCATTGACTAAAGTGTTATTTAATTGATTTTTGAATATTTCTTCATTTTTTAATGTGACTGTTTTTTCTGTAATTTGTTGTTTTGTGGTGTTTAATTTTACTGTGTGTTATTTTATTACTATAACTTTTTATCTAAACTTGTTGTTAAAAAAAATAATAACGGTTTTTAAGAAACCATATTTGTATGTTTCTCTAGCAAAACATACTGCATCCTGAAATAATTATTGTCACAGCTATGTGTTATCACCTATTTTTACAAATAAATTAATATGATTTTGATTTTGGACTAAAACTAGTACAATTTTCAATTTGAATGGTTATTGACATTAAAACTTAGAATCGTTTCAAAATACTTGTCTAGATACTATAGTGTGGATGCGTTCAAGTATTGTAATAGCCTTTTTTCCCCTCCGTTTAGTTGGTAAGTATAAAGTTCGTGTCAAAATACTTATTACCTCAATGAATAAATACAAAAATGCCTTAATCCTTGGAACTTCTTTTGTGAAAGAACTTCAAAAGTAGTTTCCTGTATGTTCTTCGTAAATATCATTCTAGGAAATATTTTTATAAGTATTAGTAAAGATCACGCAGATTGTGATGAGTGCCTAGAAGTTTCACTTGAAATTATAATTGCTTTTGTAAATAAGCAGCAAAATTAACATTCATCTTTCGGTGAATGTTATTTGGAAAGATATTAAAATTAAATATAATTATCAATAAAGTGTAATAATATTATAGTAGGAGAAACTTGGAAACGTTCTCTGTTAATTCGACGTTCATTTTAAGAACATCAGTTGTTATGGTAAATTTATTATCGGCAAGTCTAAACGTTTTATTAATTTCTTTGGGAAAGTTGTTTAGTATAATCAGTAAATTATATGGTTTAATTTTATATACCAGGTGTAGACGGTGTCGATTTACACTTGGCATAAACTCGTAGATAAAAAATATGTTTGTCTCCTCTGTAACAGTTTCGTGTGGTCGGTGTGGATGCGTCACAGCGCGACGCCGGTGGTGCGCGCGAGTGGACGCGAGCTCTCCTACGTGCTGCTGGCCGGCATCCTCATGTGCTATCTCGTCACCTTTGCGCTTGTGTTCCGACCTACGGACGTGCTGTGCTCTATACAGAGGTGAGTGTGTGTGACACATGGCGGGCTGTGCTCTATACAGAGGTGAATGTGTGTGTCACATGGCGAGCTGTGTTCTATACAGAGGTGAACGTGTGTGTCACATGGCGAGCTGTGTTCTATACAGAGGTGAACGTGTGCATCACATAGCGAGCTGTGTTCTATACAGAGGTGAACGTGTGTGTCACGTGGCGAGCTGTGTTCTTTACAGAGGTGAGTGTGTATGTCATATCGATGAACTATGCTCCATACAGAGGTGAGTGTGTGTGTCACATGGACGCGCTGTCAGTGGCGAGGGGTGAAATGATGACGTTGGTAAATAGATTCAAAAAAGAAAAACACCGCTTGATGCAAACTTAATAAACTTCTAAGTAAACTTAATGTGTGTTCAGAATATAAAATGATTTTATTAACTTGATTCACACATTTAAGTACAAATTACTACACGTTACTACACGAATGAATGAACCAATTATTATCGCCTTTATCGAGAGAAAATAGAGTTTTCACCTCACTAGCTCAAAAAACGCGCCTTTTGCTCACTGGTCTTAAACAGTGAATAAAAGTGTTTCAAATTTAGAACGCTGTGAATTGTTCAAAAACTCCATATCCTTTGCTCAAAAGAAAGAGAGACAGCAAACATCAGCACCGCGGCTATCTCTTTCATACACAGCCCCACAGCTTGTCGGATACCATAGACAAGGTAAACTTCTCGAAATCCTGTGTAAGGCCTTCCAATGTGTATGGAATCCGTACCTTAAACAAAAGACTCCGAATAAACAACTGACCTCTATAGCAATACAAGTAGCCACGCTGGTTATTGACGACCAGATAATGATGAAATTCGATTATCGACATTTTGGTACTATTTGCTGCAGTGAATCACGTGAGCGTACTCGGAACTATGATAAAGATGAGAAAATGGCGTTTTCTACTATGACAAGTGTCAATTTTAGTTCCCGGTACAAAAAAGAACTGTAATTTTTTTTTCAAAACTTGTCCATGTATTTTATTGCTAGACTTCATCAGCGGTATAAACAAATTAACTTCTACCGAAAACGGATAGATAGAGTAAAACGCCCGTGTGATGGTTATGTTTTGCGTTTTTAATCGGTTTATCAAAGATTTTCACATTTTTCGCGGCTTTTGTAATTCTATTAACACTCCTTACATTTTATTTTAAGTTAAAAAATTTAATAAGGTGTATTGTTTAACACGTTGAATATCATGACGGACACTATGTGTCTGACAGCATACTTTCCCCCGGGGCCGTACCATTAAATCGAGAAATGTCTTAAAATCGTTGAGGTGTTTTTATTGCAAATATTGTCAGGAAATAACTCGAAAATAATGTGCGACTTACAGAAACAGCGATTTACTCATTATTTTCTAAAGTGGTCTGTCTCTGTCTGTCTACTCATCTGTCATCTAGCTGTCAAATTAGTATTAAGCAAATTATTATAAATTTATCTTGATAGCAAAGGACACATTTCTAAACAGCCATTACTCAAGTGACGTCACAAGAGGGCAAATGGAAGTTGCAGCCTTTTCGTAAAAATATTCATCATCATTAGGTTTTTTAGACCAAAACATCGAAAAAACGGCAAATTTAACCTAAATCTCGAAATGGTTTTCGAATTAACACACCTTAACATAATTTAATCTATGCCAATTTTCCGTTATAAGGGGTGGTTATTAAACAGACCACAACGTCATCACTGTCACTTGGCACTATCCTAAAGTTGCTCAATCCATAGAGAACCGGTTTCCAAGATGGAGCTAGCTGGCAACTATCATAGTTGAAGTTGGGATGACGACTTATCTCGATGGCTTCGAATATTTTGCGAGGAATTGTGTATTTCTCCTTAACTAATACCTAGTAGTTAACTGTGGCCTTTTCTAAACTGATAGACTGGGTCGTATCCGAACTTAGTGCGGCACGAACCGCACGTGCAGCTCACCGATCGGCGGCTGCCAGTGCTTGTTTGACAACGATGGCCAAAGCAGCGTCATCGTCATAAGAACGACACTCGCCTTGATAATGCCGAAATTGTTTTGGTGAAACGGTTGTCATTTAGTCAAAAACAATCACACGTGAGTGTTCAAGCTGCATGTAATAATAATTTAGTAAGTTTTAATAATATTAGGTTATAGTCCATTCTATTATCGATTTTCCATAAAAATTAAGCAACAAGAATTGTAGACCACGATTGCGTCTTCTAAAATTATATCGTTTAAATAAACAGCATTTTCAACAAAATAATTTCAAAGTAAAACTAAACGGATTTTCCTTCATTTCCACTAAGGTAAAGTCAATATTTACTGTTCAGCTGGTGAACAAAAAGCCCTCAAGGGATAAGCTACTCTTTATTGTTTGAAAAAAAAAGCTGTCAGGTAAATCTTACTTGAAGGGAGGTCCTAAGTGAGATTAATAGTCTCTTTGATTCACTCCAACACAAACAGTCCTTTAAATCGACCGACAACAAAGGTATTGTTATTTATTTAAAAAGGGGATAATGTATATATAAATGAACTATAAAAATAATGCTTCCCACTTTAAAAGGCTTAGCTTATAAAATAAATATTATGCACTATAATATGAGGTGCTTACCTATGAAGGTTCCGTTTTGTATATAGAATTTGAAAAAACTCAATTTTCACTTCAACTGAAATTTACGATTAGGCATTAAAATTTTACATCGGGAAGTGAATTTTTGACAAACTGAAATAAATTGTACCTACATAAAAAATGTTTCCCGATAAACACAGTATTCTTTGTGTATGCTGACAATAAACTGACCAACAGAATCAAGAACGTGCCGCCAATATGATGAATTAAGAATTAACCCTTAACCACCTACCTGTTTTTGTCACATTACCACCTAACTGCGGTCATGAGACCACATATCAAATGTCAAAAATCGCATGAGTTTTTTTTTTTGTTTATAACATGAATTCTGTTAAAACTAGGGACATCGCCTTGATCCACTCCGCTTCGCTCGGCTCCTTATTTGTATCTTACATGTGATCTTAACACGCTCCTCCCTGTTTCGCTCGTCGTCACACCTATTTTTGACTTTTGGTGTAAGATTTTCGGAAATTTCCCAATGCCGATAAATAAAAGATTACATACCTATTTAAAAATTTGTATGGTATGGTATGAACAACTATGAGCAACTAATTCAACACAATACTAATACTTGATTATTGTACAAAATTATTTTCAATAAAGAAAAATTTTTAAACTTAAAGTATTAAAATTAAAAGGCAAACAATTATTTTTAAAGGAGACAAATTTTAAAGTGTAAATGTTATTTTTAAAGCTAAGCCTTTCAAAGTTTTATTTCATTTATTATCTATATATCCCAATTAAATATTATGGCGAGCAAGTTTGTTTGAAATTGATTATGTAAAGGGCAATACCTTTTTTTTGCGTTGAGTTAGAAGCCTTATTTTCTTACAGCACAATGCGGCCGTAGACCTGTAAGAGGTATCAGTTTTACCAAGCAAAACAACAAAGTGAACCTACCAGGGTTTTGTTTTTACAATTGTTGAGGTTTGAAACCCTAAAAAATAACTATTCTAACATTGTGTCGTAAATACTATTCTATTCTAAAGTTTTAGTTTTTATTTTTAAATTGATTCCTTTTCCACAAAAAGCGTCTTACAGAGGTGATTTGTCAGACCGAAAGTGATTTTATATCAGACCACATTTTATGTTATTTTTATTTTTTGTTCAAAATGTTCAAATTTGTTTAACCTGTGGAGATAATTTAAAGGATAATATTTTTTTACAATAAATAAATGGAATGAACACGTATTTTTTACTGACCATTCTTTGAAATATCCTCCCATTCTTAGAGAAAAGCATCATATTTCCTTTGCCTCCGGCACACGTATCTAAGTTGTACTTGTTCAGCAAATGCTTATTATTTAGAAAACGCCAGGGAACAAGAAATAGTACGCGATAAATTGTGGCAGGCTACAATTTAGAGGCTCACGAACAATTACCTGGATTTATAAAAAGTTTTATAAGTAATTTAGCAGGCCGCACTCCGGCCGCTACGAACAACATTATATGTATGAACATACATTGTATGTATACTTTATAATATTACGAGTATGTAGGTATATTATGCATGTTTGAACAAATACTGATTTTTCTTTTTCATCGTGATATTTTTATTCTAAAATCGTCCTTAGGGCCATACCTGGTTTATTTGTCCAAGGACAAATAGTTTATGCTACAAGGGTGAAAAAGAATAAATCACGAGGATGATTTACGAGTGTTTTAAACGTAACCGAGTAATTTATTCCTCTTACGCCCGTGTATCATACTACGTTTTTCAATGCATAGTGTGAGGAAATAAAACAAATATAATCAAAGAAAACAATTTGATTATTACAGTTGAAAGTTACATTGTTACAATTTTGTGAGTTAATGATCGGCTCAAAACGACTGTATCCAGAGCTGTAAACAGTGGAAAAAAAGTATAACATTTATGGAACACAGGAAAGGTTGCAGGTTAGCCAACTTCTAGTAAACAAATTAAAAAATAATAATAATAAGCCCTAGAGGAAAATAATCGACTTTCTGTTAGGGTTTGATGCATAAAATGGCCTTTACGAGCACTTGCATTGAAAAAACATTTAAAGACAGTTATTTTCCTTTGAATGATATTTTACCACTGAACTAAATAATAATTTGACCCTATCTAAGTGCTAACAAACAAATAAATTACAGTAACATCTCATTGTACAGTGGAGACCGCATCAAGTAAGACACATTGGACTTTGTACCTATCTTATTTCTTCTCCGTAGGGGCTAATGTCGTACTGCAAGTGTATAGCTTGATGTGGTCTCCACTGTACATACTAGTTAATATAACGGAAGAAAACATGAAGTCAGCCATAACTGAATAACCGTTATAATTTAGTTTTTAGCGTGTGAGTGCTGGTGTTTACCTTGAGATAACATTTAAAAATAAGAGGGTCCACTTTTTACAAAAAGGGTTCGCCAGGTTTTGTTTTTTACAGAACCCAATAAAGCTTATTGGCGTCATTTATAGGGTTACGTACCCAAAGGGTAACCAACGGGCCCCTCTTACTAAGACTCCACTGTCCGTCTGTCTATCCGTCTGTTAGACAGTTGAAATTTTCACAGATGATGTATTTCTGTTGGCGCTATAACAACAAATACAAAAAAACAGAATAAAATAATTATTAAAGGGGGCTCCCATACAACAGACAAGTTTTTTGGCGTTTTTATAAATAATGGTACGGAACCCTTCGTGCGCGAGTCCAACTCGCACTTGGCCGGTTTTTTTCTTTTACCTTGAAAACGGAACGTAAAAACAAAAAAGGCTAGAATAAACCATTCACGATAACAAAATTTTAAAACTACCAACTCTCTCTGCCAATTCCTTAGTACTCGTTTCAGTAAACAACAAGTCCGCGATCTATTTTCAGTACTTGTTATGCAAACTGGAGCGGGTTTACTTGGTCATTCTCCAACATACAATGTCATTGTGAGGTGTCACGGTGGGACATGAAAAACACGAAAAAGCTAAAATAAATTTATAGAAAACAGATTCGAAACAAATTTGTAAGTTTCTTAGACGTTCTCACTTCTATTTTTACTTTGTTCCTTAGAAAAATCTTAGTCCAGAAGAAGGCTGAAGTCGTTTTTCGTTTGATTGACTTTTTATTTATTTTTATAACGTTTTATCGTTACGGACTGACTGCCAATAAAATTGATCAAATAGATGTAGCCCTAGCACGGACCTCGGTCTATTTTGTGCTGCTACAGTCACAATTTCTATATAAGTAAAGCAATGCATCAGTCAAACCCAGTTTATATACTATTGATCTGCGTTCTGCTTGTACTTAAGTCATTAAATTTTTTGATAAATAAATAAATATAAATAACGTACTTAAACTGTAACAAGGTATTTTTATAGATATTTTTAAATTTTAAAATTATTAAACTCGGGGTAGCCAAGACTAGATAGTCAGACGTTATATTACGTTTGGAGTCAATTTCAAAGCAAAAAAATACGCCACGATCGTGTTATAGCCATAACGATTATGTATAGGACAACCGAAACATCGCACGCTCTCGAATAACGCTTTTTCCAAAATTAATAAACATGTTTACTGTGAAATTACCTAAGAAATTATTCGCTAAAATACTTAATTAACTACCTTTTCTTAAACTACATGTAAATTTTACAGAAAACGAAAAAAGTTTTGAAAATCAACAAAGTTTCGGATTTTTTTCGATCGAGCAAAGTATCGCGTATTGAACCATAAAAAAAAATCTGCATCAAAGTATATATCTAAAATATGTTTCAGAAGAATTTTACTTTAAAAATAAATTTGATAAGAGTCAAAATTGGGACAAGCCCCCTTTAATTTCTATGAATAACTTGTATTTATTCTTAAAAACGGAAGTGAAAAAGCAATACAGTTAACCTTTATACCTATAAGCCGTGAGCGAGCATTCTCTCGCGCCTGTTTACTTACTGGGTGCATCCGCGATAAATCTCGAAAGTATTCCAATTTCGTCCACCTGCCGGGCGTTGGGTTGGCACCCCTGTCTGAACCGTTGTCTAAAAACGACACTAAAGTTTTGGAACCCTTTCGTTAAACAAATTAGAGAATAGCCAAAAGAAAGTAACTTTTACCAATTTTTCATTCAGGAGTGAATTTTCAGTCGGCCAGATTTTGTAGGTACTTAAACGCTGGCCAAAATAGCTACTCAACACAACGAACATTATTTACTTCTATAATAATTGATGTTGTTTTTTAGTATTTCTTGATGGAACATTTTCAGAATAATTTTCAAGTCCAACTGCAAAATTTTAAAAATGTATCGTATATTTAGGTAAATTCGGTTATATATGCCTGAAGAAGATGTCCTTATAACGTAAATAATACATAGCATTTGTTGCAGCTACAATTACATATTTATCTTTGAATCAAGTATATATAGGTAAAATTTTCTCAATAAATAAAACCAAAACAATCGTTTAATTATAGTAGCGACCAGGCGTTAAAGGATCACATTGTTTTATAATAGGCCCGGATAAATCTAAGTGCACGCGGACGAAGTCGCGGGCACAGCTAGTCATAAATAGAAGAAATGAAACGGTGAACCAAGTTTCAGTATTAATGACGGCTAAAATTTTAATAAAACTCTCTTTCACTACCTAAACAAGTGTCATAAAATAACATAACGGGTTGCATTATTGTATGAAACAAACATTGCAAATGTTGTGTGCAAAGCGTTGTTAGGAGGCTAGCTTCGTGCCAAAAATATACATCAACCATTTGTTTCTTCACAAAACAGATTTATTAAATACTAGCGGACGTTCTACGGCTTTGCCCGCGTAGATTTTTTTCCTCCCGATCCTATGAGAATTTCCTTAAACTCCTTCTTAGCGGATACCTACGTTGTACAAGAAACCTTCTTAGCGGATACCTACGTTACACAACAAACCTTTATTCCAAAATTTGTGTTTCTAGGATGTAAGGATTTCTCTCTACAGCTGTACAAATGATTGAATAAATGAAGAGCGGTATTTATAAAGAAAACAACCGCTAATGTAGAGTGCGTGTATTTCACTGATTGCACGATGATTGTTTGCAAATTAAGTAAACTATAAAACACTTACGCTAAAGTATAAAATTAATAATCTTTAGACAGTCGCTCGTACATACTGCCGAGAACAAAGAAGAATATAAATCTAGAAACTAAATTTTTTTAATTTCTTATTTCTAAATATTGAAAACCTATTTAAATAGTCTTAGGTACATAAAACTTCACTAATTGCACTTCCGGTGAGGTACTCTATTGTCTACCGTAGTTTTGTGCAGTGTCCGCGGCTGCGGCACCGGTATGTTCTCGATAACGGACGTCTACCATCATTCCCACGATAAGTACCGCCATGTATGATATTATGTATAAGTGGACATCGTGTACAGTGAGAGATCGAGTGGATTGCTGCTTCAGTTTTTCAATCTGGGCTCCTAGTCTATTTCAAATGATTGAATGGTCTTCTTGATAGTCTATGAAACTTGAAAGTCTAAAAGAAATTCGGAAGACACGTTTAGCTGTGGGTCCATATTTCAGGCGATAGAGCTCACCCACACCACGCTGGGACATAACAGTCATCGCTGAGACGTTGGTTTCACAATCTTAAGTCGGAAACACCTCTGACACCCTTTGGGGGATCCATGTCGTGACGATGTATTTGTAACATGAATATTTCGTTCCACTGGCAGGTTCGGCACAGGCTTCTGCTTCACAGTTGTGTACGCGGCGCTGCTGACGAAGACCAACCGCATCTCCCGCATCTTCAACGCCAGCAAACACTCCGCCAAGCGACCAATACTCATCTCTCCCAGCTCCCAGCTGGCGATATGTGCCGCACTCGTCTCTATACAAGTAAGCTGTTCGAAGGTCTTTGGGTAATTTCTGGGGTTAGGTAAGTAAGGTAGTTTTAAACATAATGCGGTGCAAGAAAGGAGCCTTCCTGTGTGAAGTAGTACAACGACTGATTATTCCAAACACGTCCGGTGCACCCTGCACAGGTAGCCCACGACTCAACTAACAGGCAAATTTCACTTTACTTTCGGCCGCAGTTTTTACCACTCTGATTACGAACCATGCCACCAAGCGACTCGTCGTATTGCCGCATGACGTCATAAAAAACCATACCTGGAGAGATACAGGCAGTTGCCTAGTTGTTAGTATCAGTCATTCGTCCGTTAACTGACTTCTGTAGATTTTACGGAAGAGCCTGGACATTTTGAAACGCCAAATTAGCAGCCCGATGTGAAAAATTATATCTTCAGTTAAATATTTATAGCATGATTTAACTACTACATTTTCTTTTTTTCCTTTTGTCCTGAATCCGATTCTTTTTTTTCGCTTGGAGTGATAGTGACAAAAATAAAATTCGCATAGCCTCTTAATTTGTGGTAGTGGTAATAATGGTAGTGGACAGAAACAAATATAAGAATTAAAGAATTGACAATATTTTCTAAGAGCAAGTTATCTGGTTGTTTTACCGAATCATAAACAGTTAATTGTCTCTACTATAGATGGGAATCTTGAAACAAGTAGAGGTATAAACACGGTATTTGAATTGAAAGGGCAATGAAGACGTCCGACTGCTTATCTTTATTACCAAACTCACCTTGAGTTGGCTTTGCTTGTCTACTCGGCAGCTATTACCGGTGTTTACTAAAGGTTGACCACTGCACCCCACCCACCCTTCTACCCTGCCACCCCCTCCCACCATCGGACTATCAAACGCCTATTTAAGGGTTGGCGCTTGGTCTCACGGGCAAAAACAGGGTTCAGCGTTTTCACCTTTGATGGTAGTAAATGTTACAATTTCGAAACAAAATAAATAATATTTGCTACTTGATAAGATGAAGTACAAGGATTTATAAGAAAATTGCAGTAAAATTTCATAATTATTTCAGAAAAATATCTGTAATTTCAAGAGAAACGCTCCTATATTCACGGTCGTGGCCCCCGGTCGCCCGCGAGCTGTCAAAGTGAGGGGTTGCTTTTTTCTCTGATGTAGCTATAAAATTTTACTGCAATTTTCTCACCAACCCTTGAACTAAATCTTATTGAGTAGCAAGTGTTATTTATTTTGTTTATAAATTGTAACATTTAGAACCATCAAAAGTGAAAACGCTGAACCCTGTTTTTGCTCGAGCCCGAGTGCCGACCTTTAAGAGCATACTCGTAGAACAAATAGGTCATAATATCGTCCCGACATACATCCCCGAGGGGTTGGCAGAGGTGATCTTGAATGTGGCTTGTCACTGAAACTGTTAACAAATTTAAATTCAAATTTCGACACTCGTTACACTTTCATATCACCGACGATTTGAGGGACGAGGGTCACATTTGAGGGAAGAGGCCATACAAAAACTGTTGTCATCTCATTTGTATGTACAAATTTTGTATGTTGTATGTACTTAGAAGTATTAAGCTCCAAAACGTCCCGTTTAAACATGATTATATTAGGTATGTCTAACTTAAGAACTTTTCTTTCTTGAATTTGATAATACTCAACTACCCCGTGGTAGTTCTTATGGAAAAAATGCAGTATTCTGGTATATAGGATAGAAACAAAACGTTATGAGCTAGGATTCGAAATCGCGTTATAAAATTAAAATAGGAGGTGAGACTTATCGCCGGACTTCTTGCACTAATACATACTTTACAGAGCATGCAGGTTTACCTCACAGTCTTCTTTTTCACACACTTGAAAACGGATTCCGATCCTGAATTCAGCATTTTTTTTATTTACTTGATATCTCGAACAAATTATGGCCACGATTTTATTCAAAACTATTTCAATTTATTATAAAATGCTTGAATTCAATGGAACAAATCACCTTGATGCCGTCCACGCGCAAAACAGAACGCTCTCAGTGTCACATTAGAGTCGCTGCGCACGCGGATCCGAGTCACATATTATGATTTCATGCTTACACTTGTGATTCTATACAATCATGGAATCTTTATTCAGAAACAAAATAAGCTTACAAACGTCTTGTCACACGGGCAAGACAAGATCATGCTTCGATTTCAAGTTACACTAAATGTAAAATGTAATGTAAAACTTAATCTTAATAATAAAAAAAATAGAAAATACAACAAATTTAATTAAATTTTTTACCGTTTGGGATTTTGCGTTTTTAATTAACTAAATAACGGCCGTTGGCTATAACAGCAGACAGTTGAGAGGATAAGATAAGAGGAATTGGGATAGTCAAACGAAAAAGTTAAATAAAATATTGTTCAAAAGAAAATGAATAGATTACCATCTACCCCGCAAAGATGGACCAACGAACACTCAGGGTTCCCGTTTCTTGACAAAACCCTTAAACAGTGAAGCTTAAAGGTAGCTTTAATAAAGTTTATAAATTACTAGTATTTCATCCCAGTTTAGTGCATCTTGCCTTCCTCTAACCTACTTACTGTACCCCTTTATTTCATTACCTGCCCTTTAAAAAGACTGAGAAATGTTTCACGATTTGAAATGCCATAACGTCAGCAACATAGTAATGTTGGCTTCTTTGTTACTTAATTAGATTATAATGTTCCTCACTTCCTGCACAGTTTCTCCTTAGCTCGTAATGTAGTTAGATGCAATCTGATTGTACTGTGTTGTGGAGGTGAGATTTGCTTGTTTTGTTTTGTAGTAGACGTGGTTTGTTGTCACCGTTTTTGCTGATCGTGTTGCATTACTCTCCTCAAGAAACATATCACGCAAACAAAAACATTGGAATTGTCCATCTTAACTCAGTAAATTTCTAAATTTTGAGGTAAAGTACCGAAAAAAGTAATTTCTGCGGGTTGTTTCTTTGAAAGATCTTGAATATAATCAGTGCCTTATACCGGTATTTGTCTGCTTGCCTCCAGGTGTTGATAGTGGTTGTGTGGATGATCGTTGCTCCTGCACATGCCATGTACCATTATCCGACGCGTGAGGACAACATGCTCGTGTGTGACTCGTACGTGGACGCGTCCTACACCATCGCCTTCTTCTACCCGATCTTGCTGATCCTCGTGTGCACCGTGTACGCCGTGCTCACCAGGAAGATACCCGAGGCGTTCAACGAGAGCAAGCATATTGGTAAGTCAAATGACCAAGTTTATGTTTATGTATTTATGTATCAAATCATTCAGTACCCTCCGCGTCCAATACAGCAATGCGTTCAGGGTGCTGTTGGGGCTGCCACGATACTGCAGCGTATCAGGAATGTTCGCGGAGGCACAGACTGATAGCTTCACAGCCATAGTCCGAAAACGTGTGGCTTCCCTTATGAGTCGTTTAAGGGGCAGCTCCAACAGCATCTTGGAGGGCATTGTTGATCGTTGGGACAGTCCCGTTCTGGGATTCTAGAACAGGGTTCACGTGGAGTCACAGTGCTTCACCAGGAGGATGTTGTTGTAGGCATCACTCCATTTAGTTGTGTGATGTCTGCAACAGCGACTTCTGCTGCCTTTTCTGTGTTTTTATTTTTGTGTGTAGATAAGGATCTAACATAGTTTTTAAGTATATAGTGTTACTAACTAAGATATGGATTTCGGTCTGAAATAAATATTTTCTTTCTTTCTTTCTTCTTATATGATGATTATCGTTGAAATTTTAATTTTTGTAGGCTATTCTATTTTCCTTAGTTGGCCTATAATATCCTATGGCAAATTCAAATTCAAATTCAAATTCAAATTCAAATAGTTTATTTTGCAAAGCAGGTATAGATATATACACTTTTTACACGTCAAATTTAATCTAATAAAGAAAATATATGTAATAGAATAATAAATGTACATGAACTAAATTAAAGGTTTATTTAATTTATGTAGCAATATATTTACGATTAAAATGATAGGTAAAATATATATTATACAAGGTAAAATCCAATCAGCCGCCCGAACCCATACCGGAGAACCGAGCCCCCAGCACGAATCCAGGCGGCCGACCAAATCCCATCCTATATACTACATACTAATAGGTTACATATATAAATACATGCCTACCTCCGCCCATTCGATTAGTCTTGCTAAGAAGAAGGGCAAGAAACTTAGCAAGATCATGTCTTTTTTTCAACATAAAACTTATACTATACAATATATGACTTATATCTACTTTAACCAAGGGATAAGAAAATACAAGACAGTAGGAATTCAGGTTAATGAAAAAAAGAAAAACATATATATCTTTGTCTACCTGTCTCATATAGTCCTTTTCCTTTTACAGTCTATAATCAATTAATGTTTACACCTTAGAGGAATCATAAGTTAAGAAATTATACTATTTAATTAAATTATAACTTACTACGAGTATCATTATCACTGTAACACCATGCTTCACCATCATCCAAATATTCATTTATTTTATAATATGCCTTTTTCAATAGGCCCTGCTTAATATACAGTTTAAACTTATTCTCTGACAAAGTAAGGACCTCCTTTGGAAGTTTATTGTAAAATCTTATACCATGTCCTACAAAAGAGGTACTCACCTTAGCGAGTCTGATTTTTGGAAAAGCCAGTTTATGCTTATTTCTGCTCTCCTTACCAAGCCTTGGGAAAGACTCAACATTTTTTCTGACATATCTAAGGACTTGGTAAATATATTCACAAGGAACCGTTAATATATTAATTTCTTTGAACTTTTGTCTTAATGAATCCCGGTGCTTCATATTATAAATAGCCCGAATTGCTCTCTTCTGCAAAACAAAGACTGCGTCTGTATCCGCGGCTCTACCCCATAACAGCATGCCGTATGACATAATGCTGTGAAAGTAACTAAAATAGACTAGTCTAGCAGTATCTACATCAGTAATTTGTCTTATGCGTCTAACAGCGTATGCGGCCGAACTAAGTCTACCACATAGGGCTTCTATGTGGGGACCCCACTGAAGACGAGAGTCTACCGTAATGCCTAAAAACTTTGTTTCGTTAACTAACTCCAGCTTGGACCCCTGCAAAAGCAAATTACCATCCACTTGAATTACATTTGGTAACGTAAATTTTATACACTTTGTCTTTTTTGCGTTTAAAACTAAATTATTTACAGTAAACCAATCAAGCACCAGTGATAAAGTTGTATTCGCGCCGTCAAGGATATCTTTACGTCTATTAACTTTAAAAATAAGTAACGTGTCGTCTGCGAATAATACTATCTTCGTTAAGTCTTTAACTAAATATGGAAGGTCATTTATGTAAATTAAAAACAGCAAGGGCCCTAATATGGAACCCTGCGGGACACCCATTTTAACTAATGCTCCACTTGATTTTACCCCGTTAATGTCTACCTTTTGAATACGATCACTAAGATATGACTTCAATAACGCCAAAGATTTGCCCCTCACTCCGTAGTGATCCAATTTACATAAGAGTGTTTCATGATTAACGCAATCAAAGGCTTTCGAGAGGTCACAAAATACACCAAATGCATCTTGCTTTTCTTCCCAAGCATCAAAAATGTGCTTAACTAAAGCAACTCCTGCATCTGTGGTTGACATCCCTCTAGTGAATCCATATTGTTCACAGTGAAGTAACTTATTTAAATTAAAATGAAATAACAATTGATTAAAAACTATTTTTTCAAAAACCTTACTCAATACCGGTAAAACTGACACAGGTCTATAGTTTGAAGGGTCCCCGTGGTCGCCTGATTTAAAAAGGGGGATCAATTTACTAAACTTCATTAAGTCAGGAAAGATACCATCATCTACACATTTATTAAAAATTAATGCCAAATAAGGAGCTATTAAATCAATAACAGAACTTATAACTTTCACAGATAGGCCCCATAAGTCCTCGGTTTTTTTCAAGTTAAGCGATTTAAATGCTTTAATTACAGTTAGTAATAGTACGCAGTAGTACTTTTGTTTTGTTGAGATTTTAAAGTTTTAATTTACACTGAGAATGAAAATATTTATTGATACCATTAATATGAACAAAACATTAGACTATATAAAATACACAATACAAAACTTTACAAAATATTCATTGTTATTTTTCGATGACAATGTTACTCAGCACTAATGAGATGGCTACTGATGCTTAGTATAGTAAAAACCGTAATATAGGAGGCATCAGTGTTTCTCTCGTTTTGCAGAATAAAACAAGCACTTGGTATAAAACAATAACATGCAATAACTATTAATTTAGGAAGTAAAAATAAAAAGGAAAACATATACTGGTTAGATCGATACGGTATTTTTAGTATAAATGCTCATAAATAAAACTGGATCTCTTGGAATTTAGCTGGGCTGTCTTTGCAATAATTTGAACAGCCGTTGATAATGTGTCAAGTTTGACTTTTTTTTTTTAATAAAAAATAAAACTTGGCCAAAATTTAGTCCAGGCCTACATAGTCCCGAGATATAATAAAAATAAACAATAATAATAACTTTATTTGTTTATAAGTAAAAATAAAAGGTACTTAAAATAAGTTCTCCTGTCCCCTAACCTACTTATTCGATGATAGGAACCAAGTCCAGATGACAACTCAAGATACATAATAGGTCCTCTGGAAAGATATTTGCACATGTTTAGACAAGATTGTTCAAAATATACGTTTTAGGGTCCCGTACCCAAAGGGCAAAATGGAACCCTATTTATGAATAGGGCTATTCACTCACTCTCGAAGAAGTAGACGTAGACGAAATGAGTTGCAGTGTATAAAATATTGATCAAACACCAAATACTGAATTAGAAGTTCGATTATATTAATTTTGAGAGGTTTCATACATGAAAAAGGAGCCGATTTTTTTTTTTTCCTGTGCATGTGTAGTGCCACTGTCTAAAACTTGTTGAGCGAAGTAAAAACAAATATATTTTTTATTCATTTTTATCTTCAATAATAAGGATTTGGGGGGCCGTCAAAGTTGTCAGTTGTAAACCATTTTTGTAACAGGGTCTATATTTGAATTTCTGTATATTATGTGTTATCGTGGACAAACTACAAGTCTTTCAAAGGACTACCTACCAAAAGTAGCATGCTCAACATCAAACGTAAAGACCGAACAATAAGTAGCGACATAAGGAAGAAAAGTCGTCTAATTTATGTTGCCACATTAGCTTGTGAACTCAAGTGGAGATGGACTGGTTAATGTGGCACGAACGACGAACGGCCGCTGGATAGAACGCGTCCTATATTGGTACTCTCGAGAGGCGAAGCGCTCACCCGAGAGGCCGCGGCAGCGCCGAAGGTAACCTGGACAACATTGGCTGCAGACAGGCGTCTGTGACATACGATGGAGGAGGCTTTTAGCCAGAAACGGGTGCTCAACTTAAGTTAGAATAAATTTTCATGCAATATAATCAATTGAATTAAATTTAATTATTTTCTTAAATGTCCAATAATGTTTTAATAATTTTTAGTTTTTAATTTATTATGAACTCTTGACATTATTATTTTGATCATGTATTTAATTATTGATTCATACATAACTACAAAACTAAATATAGACAACAAACTTATCAATATCAATATAGTGTTTTAGAAGTTCATATTATTATTATGATTATCAAATGAATGTTATTTGATATTCTGGGAATAAAAAGGCTTATCTTTATTATTATATAAATGTATTATATCTCCGGACTATGTAGTCACGGACCTTTGGGAAGCATGCATGGGGCTGAAGCCAACACGTAGATAATTTTATCTAAATGTGATGTGACACCAACCGACAATTATCCCTGTACGTACTGTAGGAGTGCACCCAAGGACAACCCCCGGTATATGTAATACTATTGTAAGGAATGGAAACAAAGGGAACCAGACTATTAGGTTGAAGTATTAGTGGACTGAGTAACTGGGACTATGAAGGAAACTATGGCGCCTGCCCGATCTATGTTAACAACACGGAAAATATATATTACGTGCTATACATATTCAAACAAAAAATACTGAAAACGCCGCTTTATAACGTAGATTTAGGTTGCACATCCGAATATTTGATCAGCTTAATGTTGCAGCTTTGTTTCATGAATTTTGTAGGTATTCTGTAGTTGGGAATTTTTGTTATTTCAATATATTCACTTATTTGAATGGTATGGAACCTTCAAGGCATGTGTCTTTCTCGCACTTGAGGGGTTTTTACTACCTACGAGAAAGACAAAGAATTGTTTTTGATTGAGGAACGTCTGTTTATATTACGATATCCTAGCTCTGCCGATTAATCAAGTCATCTGGTAATTCCCTTCCACTCCTTGAATATATTTATTTATGTCTCAAGAAATGGACATAAGTTATCGTCTCAATATAAAGCTTTTACTCTTTAGTCGGTACTAAAACAAAAGCTCTCTTGAACAAACATGGTAATAAACTAGGTAATATCTTTCCCATCTCTATTACAGAACTTACATAACCCATATTGTCACGACATTCATCCACGGGGGATGTAATAGGTGTTTCCATATTTGGACTGTCATTATAACAGTAAACACTCGTATATCCCTCTTTTTACCGACGATTTAACGTCCTAACACGACATATTTTACAATTAACTTTTTAATGCCTACAATTAATTTGATACCCATATTTAATTTTTTTTAATATTTTTTTTTATTTATTTAACTTCTTTTTTTACATTTCTCATTTGCACTTATTTTTTTTGAAATCGCTTTTATTTTCCTGTAATTGTCCAGTTATAATCTTTAATCGACATTTTTTTTCATATTTTTCGTAGTACTAGTTTCGGAGATATTGTGTTTTAGCATAATATCTTTTATTTTTCCCTCTTTTGTTTTGGAAATATTTTGAACAATTTAAAATTTTTCATATATTTTTTACACCGTGATATGTGGGCAAATTAATGATATTTTGTGCCAAATTTCATGTCTTTATCTTTAACGGTTCTCAAGTTATAAGGCTGTGACATACGGACGGACATGCGGACGGACGGACAACGGTGTCTCACCATAAAGGTTCCTTTAGTACCTTTCAGAGGTATTTCGGAACCCTAAAAATTTTACTTTTATCATCATCCCTTGGTAAATCTTAGGTTTTACCGGAAAATCTTTGGATTTACCACTATTTGGGGTTTTACAGTAACATTAAGTAGTAATTTATACTGTATGTAAGGTGTGACTCCTTGATGGAACTTCATTCTAACACTAATAAATGTCTTCTTGTACGAAATAGCTGAACTCGTACAAGAAGACTTTTATTGGTGTGAACATTAAGTAAGGTTCGAACACCCTTTTTGTGAAATTCATAACTTATTTTTTTCGTGTTCCCTACAAACATAGCCCATTTTATTTTGCGAAATTAGCAAAAAGTGTTATCGATCCATGATACTGTTTACTTACCAAGCCTCCAGAATGATGATGTACATAAGCCTAAATGATTTTTTTATTTTTATTTCTATACACAAAGGAACATTCAAAAACATATTTTTATATACCTACCCATATAAAGATTATATAAATAAAATAAAATATTTGTCTACCTGCCCCATATAGTTCATCTGCTTTTACAGTAATACTTTTAATTAATTCTAGAGGAATCATAACATAAATTTGGAAACTATACTAACTACTATTATGACAAAGATTATGACAGAGCTCATAGTCTAGACGATAGTTTTTTTATTTCTTTTTGTATAAAAACTGAACTCATAAATCTGTACCCTAAAATGTTAATCACAGGTCTTTTGCTTTGTACAGGTATCAGCTCGGTTTTTGAAATACGAGCAAAAGTAGTGGGGGATAGTTGCGCATACGTATAGTCGCGCAGGTAATTGCTTAGCCGGATCTTATGAATAAACATTTCTTTGCCTGTCTAGTCAAAAAGTTTTTTTTCGGCATCTTGGTAACTAAATTGCAGGTAATGCTCTATCAAAAATATTTGTGTGCAACTGTACCCATGAGACCGGAGACTTGCGATTACAACGCGAGAAACAGTGTGCGACTAACAAACAAACCAATCACAGCCGCGGGGTGCCTGCCCTCCCCGCTCTCGTCGAGCTCCCCTTCTGTCCTACAAACAGACGCAATCAAAGAGTACATTATATATCAGCCCCCCTATTCTGTATCTTTGGTTGCAAACTGAACTGGGTGCCTATCATCATAAACATAGATAAAAACTGAATTTTCAAAATTGCCTTTAGTGGTAATTGAACTATTTACGAACTGTGTCGTCACGTCAAGTGCGAACATATCCTTAGGCAATCGGAATTCGATAGTATATCTATGTTTTTGATGATAGGCACCCAGTCCAGTTGGCAACGAGAGATACATAATAGGCCCGCTAATGACTTTTGCACAGTCCCTCGCTACTTTTGCTCGTACTTCAAAAACCGTGCCTATGCCTACACTTACTCGCGAGGAAAGAATCCTCGTATTTCTAAAACAACTACACGGATTTAGTTTTATTTAAACAGAGAGATTTTATAAACAGACTTATTATAATAACTGAAATAAAGGATTTGAAGTTTTAATAATGTCTTTTATAGACGATCAAGTATTTTATTTAATCTTGTCGTTGATCGCCTCTGTGGTATACCTACAGTGCTTCGAGTACTCGACCACTATCCGGAGGTCGTGGGTTCACATCGAGTAGGGGCACATTGTGTTCGGTCTGCGTGCTTCAAGTATGGCGACTGCTCACCATCCATCACGCTGTATATGGAAACACATCTGACACTGATACACCCTCGGAATTCTTATCGTGACGATATTGTATGCTCCACAAATCTTGGTCTAATGTAATCAAATTTCGATTTGCTTAACTTAATTGAAAACCCATTCCGATCCCTTGCTCGACAGAAACTCGGACTAAAACCAATTTAAGTTGAGCATCGTCTCAACTTACCCTCTAAAGATCGGTTTATCTTTAGAGAAGCTCTATGCAGCGCATTACTTTGAAAATGGCTAGCATTTACCGTTCGTTATTTGACAAACGTGACGTCTGATAGTTTATCTAAAGATTGAAAACCACGCCTTAGGGACATCCTGTTTTTAATATGTTTGTTTAATTTTGTGACTTAATTCTTGGGTTATAATGATTATTTTTCAGTGCTAGGGTTCGTTAGGAAATCTTTTAATTTATTGCTCGCTCCGCTCGGTAGGCTTTGTAGGCTTATTTGTAATATATGGAATGTCACGAGACTGACGATGCTGTGTCGCGTATACAGGGGCGATAATTGGGATTATGTTTCAAGCTCAATTTGGCTTGTGGGAAATTGAAGGGTATAATCAATAAATTTACTATTACAAGATTATGAAGACTTGACAAAAAAAAACAATTCAATGTAAGTTAAGATTGACAAAAATAACTATTTAACGTTTGGGTTGAAATCTTGCTCAGTCGAATACGCGTCAAAGAGTTTTTGGAAATGTATGTGTATGGTATTTGTATACATACCACTTGCTGATGGTGAAAGTAAGTAAATACTGAGCAATAAACCTGCATGCCGTAAGAAGCTATTATTTGTGCCCGAAGTACTGCGATAAAATATAACGGTATTACTTCTAAAAATTGCAGCATTTGTCGAAAAAGTAAACGAAAAGAAGTCACAATAATTTAAATATATACATAGTGAACGATGAACCCTTAACATTATTTGTTACATGCCTGTTTTATATTGTTAAGAACTTTCACGGGCACTGCCTCATGAATGGGGCTCCATACAAAAACTTCGAAAAAGTAGCATTTTCTTAACCTTTATTGTTTCAGTTTTATCTTATATCATACTATAAAGTATCAATGTGGTCCGATCTTTTTCATACGCTGAAGTAAAACAATAAATGAAAAAAAAATTGGGTTCCTTACTCAGAGGATGCTGAATTAATTGACAGGCGCCTTTTTCATCGTCTTGATGTTGTTTTGGCATTTAAATTGTTGTTATATACCAAAATGTTTAAGGGCTCCGTACCCATATCACCTGTTTTTTTTTGCAAATGAAAGAAAAAGAAGAACGCGCCATGTCAAGAGGTTTTTACACATTGAAACCATCTTTGCGAAAGATGTTAATGAAATACGTTTGTCTGCAGACGGCCCACAATACAAAAGCCCCGTTCACTGGAAGATTATTCTGACAAAAACTTGAAAGTGTACAAACACCCGTCCAAATACCACTCAATTATAATTAATTTGAACCCAAAAAGTTGCTGAACAAAAGTTTTTGCTTTAATTGCCGTATAATTGGAGTTATAAGGTTTCGGGGATGTTTAATTTAAATTTATTTACACTCAGTCGGGTGTTGGTCTCGCGCAAAACCTTCTTTGATCCAGAAATCGGCCATTTCTTTGCAAATAATAAGTTAATTATTTGTGTACAGGCATTATTGTTACTGTTGATGTATAACCAGGGTTTTAACCTCAGAGCTGGTATTTAACTTGAAAAATTAGACTTTAAATTGTGTACAGCTATTTAATTATTTAACTAAAATTGTGAAACAGGGTCGTCGCTTCAGAAGTTTGGAACAATATTGAGTTACTCATTTTAAAACAAATAAGATTTAACAATTTCACGTAATCTATTGAAAAATTAAATGTTAGATGTAAAGAGAAATGAGAAAAAAAAATACTAATGGCAAAGTTAACAATATTTATAAGTTTTAAATAATAATGAACACGAACTACAAAAACAAACCAGTTGCAGAAAGAGTTTTTTAGTTTAATGAAACTTTAAAATTAAATTTTTCATTTTCTTGGTCAAAAATAATGGTGCCATCAGCTTTAAACTTAAAATACCTTTCTGCAAGAAGGAGAGATATCAAAAGCGATGTGAATCGGCCCACTGGTATATCATGGTATTTGGTTCGTTTTCCTTGCCCGGGTGGGTGGTAATTCAACCCTTCTGCTGACTAAGGGACGTGATATAGGATTTAGTTGTAAAACAGCGGCTGTTATCGGATACGTATCACTTATTCAAAGCAGTTGTTTTTAACGGATAAGTAGCCGCTACAAACCGAGTGTTTTGCTGTGGATCCATCGACACAAATTATATCAATGGTAATTGTCTAAGTGAAAATATTTAATGAAATAAAATGTCATATCAATAATACAAGCAGAGACGAGTATGTTTAACTTCATTATATATTAATTTTTTTAGTGTAATTTTTCAGTATAATTTACATTTTCGTGAAAATAATGTTATTATTTGTTATATAAAATTCAAAGTCCTGACTGACTGACTGACTGACTGACTGACTGACTGACTGACTGATATATCAACGCACAGCCTAAACCGCTGGTCATAGAGACTTGAAATAATGCTTGTATAGTGTAGGCATCCACTAAGAAAGGATTTTTCAAAATTCACCCCCTGTAAAGGATCAAACTTTGTAAGGGATTTGAATAATAAAAACTACCGAAATTTTAGTTAAACAAAGACTAAAGGTGCACATCGAACAAGCTTCCATCGAAGTCTACGAGAGTCTCCAAAAACTAAACTACCGTCTACCGGCCAATATTATTATAAAAGTAAATTCGTTGTGCACCCGCTAATTGTCGCCTTTAATTATTAAACAAAATGATAGATGGCAGCACTTGTACATAAACTAAAATTTAAATAAGTATATTGACCAAAAAACTATATATATCTAAAAACATATACCTATAGATATCCACATATGCGTCGCCTACAATTCCGCCCCCTTAGTGCTGACAAGTGACGTCAGAGTCAGCACTACAATCGACTGGATTTAGTAGAGCGACGCGGGTCGCCGGACGTCGAAGTAACCCAGTGCGGGTGCGCACATCTACAATACGTACGCGACCATCCCTACCTGCGTGCGTCGCACTCACTACTCCGTGACGCCAACTACCACGATTAAGTTTAGGCTCGACTAAAATAACATAATCTCCAACTTTCAAAGCTCTCTCTTCAGTGGTCCACTTCTGTCTAGACAATAGAGTCGGTAAATATTCTTTAACCCAGCGCCCCCAAAACATATCAGCCAACCGCTGCGCTATTCGCCATCGCTTTCTTAGACAGAGATCACTATTCTCGTATATGCCGAATGATGGACCGTTTGAAGAGGTTCCAATGAGAAAATGGTTTGGGGTCAAGGCTTCCGGGTAACTGGGATCCGCTGACACGTGAGTTATCGGTCGACTATTCACCAAAGCTTCGACCTCTGCAACAAACGTAGACAGAGTCTCGGGATGTGGTGCGCGCTCTTTAAGTGCTACTTTTAATGCGGTCTTTACCGTACGCACCATTCTCTCCCAGGTCCCTGCCATCTCTGGTGCTCCAGGAGGAATGAATCGCCACTCGATTCCTCTTATAGATCCGTCCTCTCGTAGCTTGGTTGCGTTAAGTGTCTCAACACTTCGTCTCAATTCCGTGTCGGCTGATCTCAAGTTAGTTCCGTTGTCAGAGTAGATAACAATCGGCGTTCCCCTACGTGATATCATTCTTCTTAAGGCCATAATAGTCGCGTCAGTCGTAAGACTATCTGTTAATTCAATATGGAGCGCACGAACTGTTAGGCATGTAAATAGTACACCGTACATCTTGTGTCTTCTTCGACCCACCGTGACTTCCATCGGGCCAAAAAAATCCATTCCAGTGAAACTGAAAGGGCGTCGATGATGCTGCAGACGTGCGGCTGGTAGGTCAGCCATACGCTGAGGCTTCGGTGTGGCACGGCGGTAGTGGCAAAACAAGCATCGCGCACCCACCGCTCGCACGGTGGGGCGGAGCTTTATCACCCAGTACTGCTGTCTAAGTTCGTTAACGACCATCTCATGAGCTCCATGAAGTGCACGTCTATGGTAGTACTCCACAAGTAAACGTGTAGTTCTGTGCTTCCCATCAAGAATGACAGGACGCATGGTCGTTGTGCTGATCCCTGTAGTCTTGTCGATGCGGCCTCCAACACGTAATAAGCCCTTTTCATCAATATAGGGAGTCAGCTTTGCTATACGGCTGCTTGACGGTAAACCTTTATTTTGTTCCAGGCATTGAATTTCAGTAGCAAACGAATCATGTTGACTTTTTTTAATCAGCAAGGTTTCTGCCTCCTTCATAAGGTCAACATCAACATGTGTCTTCTTACCTTGCTGTTTTCTGAATAACAATAGGATCCGAGCGGTACAGCGAAGTAGAACAGTCCAAGAAGATATGTTGTTTTCGTTTGGCAAAGAGAAATGACGGTCGGAATCACGGGCTACCACAACGTTAATATTTCTTTCTTCACAGGCTGCCTCTTCCGTAATCTTCATGTTTTTGATGTCACGTGGCCATTTATCTTCAGTTAAGCGCAGAAAATCCGGACCCTGGAACCATACATCGGTAAATTTTAATGGTGGTGCATCTTCTCTCGTGGCTATATCGGCCACATTCAAGCTCGTAGGTACGTGTCGCCATTCAGACATATTTGAAAGCTCATCAATCTCACCGAGCCTGTGTGCGACATAAGGCTTGTAACTCCTGGGGTCACCACGTATCCATTGTAAAACCGTAATGGAGTCCATCCAAAAATATCTTTTATCTGCTTGGAGGTCCTTCTGTTCGTTTTGCACGGTTTGAGCTAAGCGTGCGGCTATTAAGGATCCCTGTAACTCTAACCTAGGCACAGAAATTGGACGAAGTGGGGTCACCCTACTTTTGCTAGCAGCAAAAAACACAATAACATGACCGTCTGCTCGAGTTAACCGCCAAAATATTACAGTAGCCACTGCCTTAATTGACGCGTCACAAAATGCGTGTAATTGAGTGTTAATTATAATCTCGCTATCAGGCGAGTTTGATATCTCGTTCAAGTAACACGGTGTCCACGTACCTGCATTTTTATACCACCTAGGTATACGTAACGTTTCCAATTGCTTCAGTTCATCGAGCCACTTCACCCAACGTGTATGCTCTTCTGGTCGGATGTGGCATTTCCAGTCTACACCACTGCGGTGTACGTTCTGAAGAAGAATTTTGCTTTTGATTAGGAATGGTGATAAAAAACCATGAATATCATAGACCGACATAATTATACTCAACATTTTAGCCTTCGTAGGGGGTTCTTCACCATCTAAAATTGACCTCGGTACACGGCTAAAACATACTTTAAAACCAAATGTGTCATCTGCCGGATGCCACATCAATCCGAGAGTGCGCTCACTTGTATTCATAGCTCCGTCCTTAAACTGAACGGCAGACGGAGCAAGCGCTTCAGTCGGTATGTTCTCCAAAACCTGTTTGCTATTGCTCGACCATCGCCTTATCTCGAAACCACCACTCTTGTGTATAGCCGTGATATCGTGCACGAGTTTTATTGCGCTTTCCTCGTTACTACATGAATGTAAGCAGTCGTCCATATAATGGTTTTTCAGTATGGAATGAACGGCTTCCGGATATAAATCCTCATACTTTAATGCGTTTTTATTTTTAACATATTGTGCAATAAAGGGTGAGCATGTCGCGCCAAAAACTAAACTTTGCATCGCGCAATGTTTTATCGGAGTATCAGATGACTCACGCCACAAGAATCTCAAAACATGTTGGTCTTCAGGACGAATTTTTATTCGTAAAAACATGTCCTTAATGTCTCCGATAACAACTATTTTATTCTCGCGAAATCTGACCATTATCCCAAATAATGAATTATAAAGGTCGGGTCCCGTCAGTAGAAATTGGTAAAGGCACATACCTTCGACTTGTCCTTTTGCGTCGAATACTAGCCTCAGTTTATCAGGCTTGTTTGGATTTTGGACACCGAAATGAGGAAGATACCAGATATGAGCAGCTTTAAGCTCGTTCTCGGTGAGTACCCGCGCGTAGCCGTCATGAAACAGCTTGCTCATTTCCATCGCATACCTGTGTGCGTAGGCGTCATCTTTCTGAAACTTTTTGAACAAAGTATGTAGCCGCGATAGTGCATAATCGTAGGAATCAGGTAATACAAAATCGTCCTTTGTAAAGGGTAAACCAACTTCCCACTGATCCCCAATCTGTCGTAAAGTATCGTCTAGGATTTGTGTTGCCCGTAAATGAGCCTTATTCTACTTACGTCAGTTTCGGAGTGAGTGCGAGCACAATAGCCATGGATGGTCCATCCTAGGCGGCAAAGAGTTGCATACGGCACATTTTTGTTACCATGAATTACCTCAAGCGGCGCTAAAAGAAAGTAATTATCTTCACCGATCAATAATCGCGGAACTATACGTTCTTTACAAACACGGTCCTTTATACCTAACAAATGTTTACAATTAATGTTGTTGATTACAGACAAGTTTTGCATTGGTAGGTTTAACTGAGACACTTTACGTAACTTAATGTTGTGATTCACTTTGTCCTCGCCGGATATTTGCACTGACACTTTTGGGGCATCGGATTGAAACACTTCTAGACCGAATGCGTCTATAAACTTTATGGCACTCGATTGTTCAGCTTTCAGCCCTAATTCATTCGCTAATTCTGTGTCCAGGATAGACACTGACGCTGCATCGTCCAAAAGGGCGTATGTTGACACCGAACCGTTGGGTCCACACAAATTCACTGCCACTACTTTCAACATGACGTCACCCGAGGGTGCAGACGACACGTCATAGTTCGACGCGATGTGCGCTACTGTGCTGTGTGACGAAGATTGAGCCGGCTCCCGCCCCTGACCTTGATTGTCATCAGCTGATGGTTCGGAAACAGGTTTCTTCCAATGTAGAAGACGGTGGTGTGCAAGCCCGCATTCATCTATATCGCACACAGGCGCAGGGCATGTCCTTTTATCGTGACGAGTAATCATGCAACAATAACATAATTTGTGCATTTTTATGAAGTTCCATTTATCTCTTCGCATGGCCCTTTTGAATATACGACAATTTGGTAATAAATGACTTTCCTTTTTGCAAAATTTGCACAATTTATCTGTTTTATTTACTTCAACACTTGTTGTTGCAAGAACCGGTCGAATACGATGTTTGTTATCATCAGATCGTTTAAATGGGTAATAATCGGATTTCTTTTGTTCTGGCGGTTGACTTACACCGACGATAGAAAGCATTTCAGCCTCATGTTTTAGGAATGCGGCAAGTAATTCGAGTTTTGATTGACCTTGTAACAACTTTGTGTAGGCATAATCAGTCCACTTGCTAATTAGAGTGCTCGGTAGCTTAGACATCAGAGCTGTAGCGAGTTCGGGACGGCGTAGGTAATCATCTTGTTTTAGTGCTCGGATTGTTGCGATGCAATTATTTACTTTTATTGAAAAGTTAAACAAATCATGCTGATAGAAAATTGGCAATCGAGGAAGCTTCTTTAGCTGTGTAGTGATATTTTGTATAATAATATCAGATCGGCCAAACCTTAATTGCAGAGCCTCCATCACGTCAGCCGGTGTAGTGTTGCCAATGAGCAGGTCCGTCACGGCTTCCATGGCATCGCCGCGTAATGCCTTTCGTAGTCGCCACAAGTTTTCAATATCGCTAAATTGGCACACGCGAGATGACTCTTCATAAGCACTTTTAAAATGTAGCCACTCAACACAGTCACCACTGAAATTGGGCAGATCACGAGGTGTAGCTATGCGGGTCAGGAAACGATTGTCTTGCTTAGATGAAGAGTTCAGCATAAGATCCTTCAGCTCATGTGCAAGTTGCCGGATGCTATTTACAGGGTCCTCAGCATGTTGTAAAGGAGGTTCACAATATATAGCTGCGGGTGCTGCCTTGGACTGATCAGACGCGTGCGTGGCAGCAGCGTGGCTATGATCCAGCCATTCCACGACGTTTGATTTCACTTGGTCATCAATCATTGAGCTGCACTTGCTGCCGTCATCTGAAGTTACCTTCTCAGCTTCGATTATCGCAAGGTTAGCCTCCAAGCGTTTGTCAATTAGCTCCATCTGGATTTTCGCTTTAGCCTCAGCAGCTTCTAGTTCTAATTGTTTCCGTCGTGCTGCTGATGACGTCGTGGATCTCTTTGATTTCGATGAAACTGTTTGTGTCGTCTTTTTTATGGGGACAATAGGTTCGACGACGTTAGAAGATTCTTTAATTAGTTGAAGCTTCAGCTCTTCCTTGTCTCGTGGCGATATGACACTATTGGTGCCACGAGGTTGAAGGTCTTCCTGCTTCGTCATACCTTGCTCGGACATGGTGTGCTTTTCTTTGTTTAGCTGGTTGTACTGCCGGCGGGTTAAAACCTTACGTGGCGGTGTTGAAAACATCCGTGCTGGAGTAGATCCGTGCTCGAAGACCAAACTTTGTAAAGGATCAAACTTTGTAAGGGATTTGAATAATAAAAACTACCGAAATTTTAGTTAAACAAAGACTAAAGGTGCACATCGAACAAGCTTCCATCGAAGTCTACGAGAGTCTCCAAAAACTAAACTACCGTCTACCGGCCAATATTATTATAAAAGTAAATTCGTTGTGCACCCGCTAATTGTCGCCTTTAATTATTAAACAAAATGATAGATGGCAGCACTTGTACATAAACTAAAATTTAAATAAGTATATTGACCAAAAAACTATATATATCTAAAAACATATACCTATAGATATCCACATATGCGTCGCCTACACCCCCTAAAAGGTTGAAATGGGGGTCCAAAGTTTGAATGGGGAAACAAGATTAGTTTGACTATTTTATTCGAGACTTCACAGGAGTACTCCTATCTAAACATGAGTAAACATGTGTTTCAGGTTTTTTCAGAATTCAACCCCTAAAAGGCGGAAATGGGGTGACAAAGTCTGAAAACCAACATGGGTATCGTTTGTATGGTTTATCGGGTCGCTGATTACGAAAACAACAACGATTTCCAATGTAGTGGACGTGAAATACCATCATCTCCTGTTGGGGTGCGTTGGGGTTGAAATGTTGAAATGTGTAAATATCAATATGGGTGTCGTTTTTATGGTTTTTTGGGTCGTTAATTATGAAAATGGCATCGATTTTGAAATATAATATAGTGGACATGAACATTATTGAAAGTATGTGTGCCAGAGCAAATCGGCTGTAACAGACGGACAGACAGACAGCCACACAAGTGATCCTATTAGGGTTCCATTATTTCCTTTTGAGGTATCTATCTATCTTTATATCCACAATCTATCTATCTATCTATCTATACATCGATCTATATACCAGCAAAATATATTGAATAGCCTCCCAAAGTGTATGGAATCCATATAGAGTGAAAGAGATAGCCGCCATGCTGATGTTTGTTGTCTGTCTTTCTCTTGAGCAAAGGATATGGAGTTTTTTAACCATTCGCAGTGCTCTTATTTTGAAACACTTTTCTTCACTGCTTAAAACAAATGAGCAAAAGTCGATTTTGCTCACTGGTTTTAAGCAACAAAGGCGCGCTTTTCGAGCTAGTAAGGTGAAAAAGTACTTTGCGAGCAGATGTGGAATAAAACCAATTTTCATCTGCAGTTACGTGGAAATTAAACTAAAAATAGGTTTAGTTTGGTGTTGAGATTTTGTTAAAGCTTTGCACGAGTATTGAAGGACATGGACTGCCTCTTAAGCTCCTATATGTTGAAACCACCCCTTATGAGACGTATCGACACTTTGTTTGTTTGAAATAAGTTCCAACAACTTTTAATGCCAATTTAATTTTAACACCACGCAGTGATAGAAATGGAAAATCTCCGGTACGTGGGTGTGAGATTCCGTCAAGTCTATGCCAAAACAGTGATTTGTTGGTGAAATCGGGCGGCACGGCATTTCCCTTTTCGGGAAATTGTTCGATAGTTAATTCCAAGTTCAAAGCCAAATACCAATAACTAATAATAACGGAGATGAAGCTCCGGGTACGACTATTAGTTTAAAGGAGCAAAACTTGAACCAATATTTGAACAAAAACAACTTAGAGTTCTACTTGTTTACCCAATATTTGTTTGTGTGATTGTAGATTATTGTTATAAAGCGGTAGCTCACGCGGTAGAACTCTAGCCTCCTAATCTAGAGACCCAGGTTCGATCCCTGTTCAGGATAGTTAAAATCGACGGATAATTGCAAGCCCGAATCAGAATATATCGTCAGATGTCGCCTCAATAGTTCCGCTGTAAAACATCATATCAGTATCTTGAGAGATAAACAGGTTTATGTGACGATTTCTCTCTTGACACTGCATTTACAAATTAAACCCACGAACCTTTAATAAAAGGTTAATACTACTAATTAGTGCTTTTTTTTAAGACTCCTTTGTAAAATGCTCGCTAAAACTTTAAATTAAAGTACATTTATTGTTAGCGGAACTGACTATCCGCCTAAAGTTCACTTGGAAACGGCGAAATTCCGTGGATGTATTACTAAAACAGCAAAATTCTGTAGATGTATTACGGTGCCAGTAAATATAGTGGCTCCAACATGCCAACTAACATAGTTGAAGGTAATCTAATAAGGAAGTTGGGGGACCCGCTACCTAATAAAGTGATTACATTCATGTTTCGTCCATTTTACTTAGTGTTTCTATGCGAGCATACAAACGATGTACTTTATGATTTTATGGGAAAATGTCGTCATAATGCCTTCAGGGTTGTGGTAATCTTACTTTACCTATAGAGTATCTTACCAATCCCTCTTCGGATAGTTATTACTTGGTTATGCCCCAAAGCCCTAAGGATTCGATACGCCAATTTCAAAAACCGGCCAGTTGCGAGTCGGACTCGCACATGAAGGGTTCCGTACCATTATCTATAAAAACAGCAAAAAAAACATGTCTGTTGTATGGGAGCCCCCTTAAATATTTATTTTATTCTGTTTTTTAGTATTTTTAGTTATAGCGGAACAGAAATAAATCATCTGTGAAAATTTCAACTGTCTAACTATCACGGTTCATGAGATACAGCCTGGTGACAGATGAACAGACGGACAGACGGACAGACAGATGGACAGACAAACGGACGGAAGACGACCAGCGGAGTCTTTGTAATAAGGGTCCCGTTTTTTACCCTTTGGGTACGGGACCCTAAAAATGGTGTCCGAAACTCAAAGTTGGATATGGATCATAATTTTTGCCAACCCAAAAAAAAACCTTGGCTTGCGCTTTGCTACTGACGCGGCAGATGCAAAGTGTAGATGAGACGAAAAGTGCCCTTAAGTACGGCATGGTACGAAAGTCAGTGACAAACGAATGACTGATACTGCGCAACCTGTAACCACTCTCTTAGTACGGCCTCTCATGATGTCATGCTGGAACACGAGAATGATTTCGAGATATTTCGCAAGGTGATAGAACAACCTTTCAGAAACAGCTAACAAACTGCTTGGGCACTCCACAAACCATGTACTTGAGTTATTCTCCAGACTAGGCATCCAGAAAGACAATCTATCGCAGTAATCGCATATGTTTCTTTGAAAATCCATATTGATTACGACTCACACCGCAGTGAATGAATGCTCGCAACGCTGCGTTGTGCGGTGTGCGTGGTCGCTCGTGGTTCCTCCACGCTTGCCCCTCACTGCTAACACAAATCTTTCTTGGGACAATGCAATACGCTCAAATGCAATATTCAGACTAGTTCCAGTGTTAGTAAGCCGGACAAGAATCGGAAAGAGTTTTGCAGTTAAAATTATATATAGGTACATACCGGTAATTAAGCAGCCCCTTTCTCCAACAGAAAAAAAGTTTTTGCACTTTAGAAATTAACGTAATTTCATGATATTTCAGTCTGCAGGAATATTTCCTTCAGAAAATTTTTAAAGGAAATAATTCTTACGAAAAAGAAAAATTTTAATAAACATTTTCTCAGAGTACCAGCAAAATAATATTAGTTGTCAAATAAGAAACTTAAGTAAGTTTTGCAACTGTCTTCTTTCAATACAATGGTTACAACTAAGCTCCCTTTGGTTGATGCGCAATGATTAAAAATTTTTTTTTGGAAATCCCTTTACTAAATCCTAATTAGTCGTTCTCAAGTAACAAGGTAAAATAGAGAAGAAGGTTCGAATCATTCAGCTCCGCAGTGAAGACAAACCGATAAGTTTAATCACTTTCAACGGGGACATTCTGTAGTTCTGCAACAGGAAAACAGACATGACAAGCAACTACGGCTGATTGGAAGCCTTTATTCACAAGTCAGAAGTCAGATAAGGCTTTGTGGTCGGTGAATTGTGTTGCGACAGTGATGTTGATACCAGGATGTTAGTCACAAGTAGAGAGAGACACGTGAGTGTGACTTGTTTGCCTGAGTATGTTATATTTATTGTTCAATGCTACCTTGGTAAATATACCCAAGCAGCGGTAGTTTATTTAGGAGAACGTTAGATTTGCAATCTTTAGACCCGAGTTAGAATCCTGCCTGTTCAACATTCACCAGTGAGTTTTTCTGTACGTATGTGCATACAATTTTTGCTAGCTGATGATTAAAGAGGACACTGCAGGCCCTCAACAGTGTGTATTTGTGCACGAATAACGGTGATAAGATAGAGTTGCTCAATACTGCCTTAGAATGTTGACTTAGTTTTGATGTCAGAGATACCAGTAGGTGCATCACGTGGTGTCCGCCCATGGGGTTGAATTCCTTATTGGTATACAACTCAATTAATAGGGTAAAAGTTCAATAAAGGGAATAGCTATTTTGATATAGAATCTGCATTAGGATTTATGGAAGCATCACTAATTTGACACATACACCTATGAAATAAATAGGTTATACATGAGACAAGACAAGACAAGACAAATACTCTTTATTGTACACCAAAATAAATAAATCAGGTAAAAGAACAAACTTATGAAAGAAGGTAACAATTGGCGGCCTCATCACTCATAGCGATTTCTTCCAGACAACGTTTAGGTGAAAATTAATTGTTAGAAAAAAAACACGAAGGTGGTGCACAAAATAAATAATAATAATTAAATGGATAGCAAATACCTAAATATACTCATAAATAACAGTCATATGAAGAAATTAAGGAGTACGGATTTAACAAACATTTACGAAGAAATAAAATGATCCTTAAGTAATCTTTTGAAGACAGGCAACGAGGGAACACGCTTAATAGCGATAGGCAAGTTGTTCTACAATATGACAGCCTTAACAGCAAAACTGAAGCCTAAAACTATTGATATATTATTTATATTTTGAAAACTGGTTAATAACCAGCATTGGAATTAATCTCCAGCATTTACTGAGCGAGAGCCAATTTAGTATTTGACAGAGCATGCGGCAACTGTTGTATATTATTTAGAATTGTGTTGAAAAGTTTTTCGTTTGTGCTTCTATTTTCTTTGTTTTTTGTGTATTTATGTACTGTGTCGTTTCGTGTACTGTTTATTAATAAACGTTTTTTTTATATTCTATTATTTTCAAGAATAAAATGAACTTGATTATAAACCCATGCTCCTATTGAATTTACTAACACGAACTAAGTCTAGCAAAAATTAAAAGGGAGTTTCTTTTTATGAAAAGTCGTTCATATCGTATTAATTTGCTCTGGTTGGTGGAATCTTCTCCATTCACCTCTCCACTCCGTCCTTTCGTTAACTTATTGTTACGACACTAAATTTGCTTTCTCTTTCACCTAATCAATGAATGTTCTCCTAGGCCTTTCTCTTTTCCTTTTCCCCTCCACTTTTCATTCAGTGATGTTTTTGATAAAAAGACTGGGCGAAAGTGGTCTGTAGACCAACATATATGGAGTAATTTTACACATTTAGACAGTATTTTTGTTATGACGACATCAAAATCTGACCCGACAGTTTTGAGATACTTCAAGTCAAATATATTAGTATTATTTTATTATAATAAAGTATTTTTATTACAATAATGTTATAATAAAATAAGGAACTTATAAGAACTCCGATTTTGCAATAAGCTACATTTATTACATTTTTGACTGCAATGACGCCGAACTAAGAACTAAATAAGTGGCCTGTTATACTAGCGTTGGTAAACTACACGCCGTGTCTTTGAAGACGCTAACGCCACCTCTTTCTGTCCGAAAAGTACCGAAAAAACTGTCGGGTCAGATTTTGATGCCTTTTCGCACAGAGGTGTAGTTAGGGTTACCTAATGTAAAAACCACAATATTATATCGGTTGGTCCATACACCACTTTCCATACAAAAAAGAACAGTCTCCTTTGTCGTTTTGTATCAGATGTTCTTACATCTTTCCCTTTCTATTAACTATGATCTTCATCAAAACTCGCTTTTCGTTTACAATCTGCAGGACCTCTTCATTGCTTTTTTCCCTTCCAACTTGTTCTTTCTATTATTCGCCAACACCACGTTTCAAAAGCTGCCAGTAATTTTTTGTGACATTTTGTCATGTTCACGTTTCACATCCATATAAAGCAATGCTCCAGACGTACACTTTTATAAGACCGCTCCGAATATATCGCAATCTGTGGGCGTTGAAAAGGTGTTTTTTATTGTAAAAAGCTTTATGTGCCATCGCTATTCTAAAGTCGAGTCCAGAATTTTATTTATTTTATTTTATTTTATTTATTTAAGGAAAACTTACAGCTATAATATATATATAAAACATACAAACTTAGTAACAAAAAAGCCAATTAAAAGTTTTCACAGATAGGTTCAAATTTGGAAACATAAGGTACAAAAAAAATAATAATAAAATAGTTACGAGTACAATACAGTTAGTCACAGTTTAGCAGTAATAAAGAGATGAAGAAAGAGTAACGTAAATAACAATGTGAAAACAAAGTAGAAATTTAAGCCAAAAACAATGCAGAATCTTACAATCTATTTGACAGAGTCACAAAATTTAGTAGTTATACATTTACAAATACTATTAACACTATTACAAAATAAATCGATGTCACTGTTGTCTGTACATAAGTTATTTAATGATTTAGCAGCTCTTGAAAGAAAGGCATTTTGTCTGTAATTACTATAAACGCGAGGTATGTGGAGAGTGGGCTTATGACGAAACCGACGCGAAGGAACTAATAAATTTAAATTAACTAGCAATTCAGGACAGTCAATATAACCTTGTGCAATTTTCATTAGCATTGAGATATCAGCTACACAACGTCGAATATGAAGTGGAAGAAGATGTAGTTGACGACAAAGATGCTCATAATCTTGATAAGGAATTTTGAATTTATATCTTAGATAACGAGTAAATTTTTTTTGAATTTTTTCTATTTTAGATATATAAATTTCATAACGAGGATTCCACACTTGAGAAGCGTATTCAAGGTGACTTCTAACGAATGCACAATATATAATCTTGATAGATTTTAGCTGACGAAAGTTACTGCAAGAACGCATAACAAATCCTAGAGCCTTAGAAGCCTTATTGACTATTGATTCAATATGACGATCGAAAATCAATTTGCTATCCATTATGACTCCGAGATCCTTGATTTCATCGCATTTGGTAATTTGTACATTTTTAAGAAAATAACACGAATAAAATAAAGTATGTTTACGGGTAAATGAAATTGAGAAGCACTTGGATACGTTTATATCGAGTTTATTGCTAATGCAATACTGATCCAGTCTTAGTAGATCATCCTGGAGGAGAAATGAGTCTAAAGAATGGTTAACCTCTCTGAATATCTTCATATCGTCTGCGAATAGGAGAAAGTTCGAATGTTTAAAACAGATATCGATATCGTTGATAAATATAACAAATAAGAGAGGTCCCAGCAGAGATCCTTGGGGGACTCCAGAGGTAATACACATCCAGGATGATGTATAGCCATTGAGAGCTACAGCTTGTGTCCTGTTTCTGACGTATGATGAAAACCACCGGAACAGGTCTCCTCTCATGCCAGCAGCAAGAAGTTTCTGCATAAGCAGTTCATGATCTATACGGTCAAAAGCCTTACTGTAATCCGTAAAAACAGCATCTACCTGATTTTTGCAGTCCATTTTGCTACTAATAAAATCATTAAAAAGAACTAGATTTGTAGTAGTGGATCTATGTTTCAAAAATCCATGTTGATGGGGACTAAAATTATGCTTGAGTGATGAGTAGATTTGATTATATACGATACGTTCGAAAACTTTTGCGATAAGACATAATTTTGATATAGGTCTATAGTTAATAACTAAATTTCTAGGTCCTTTTTTGTAGATTGGTGTGATAAAAGCTGATTTCCACTTACGAGGCATAACACCTTCAGCAACCGATCTCTTAAATATAATTGCTAGAGGAACAGATAAGGACTCAGCGCATTTGGCTAGAAAAACCGCTGGAAGCAAATCAGGGCCCGCTGATTTATTTACATCTAGCGACTTTAGATGCTTCGCGATTTGATCCGTTTTAATCTCGATGGATGCTATATCAGATACAGTGGAGGAAATAGGTTGAGAAAAGTTGTCAGGTCCTGATGAAGAACCACTTTGGAGAAACGAAGATTGGAAATACTCTCCAAATAAGTTACTTATATCTTCACCAGTACTGGCAGTTATCCCTGCATATGTCATGGAGGAAGGAAAAGAATTACCTTTTCGACTATTTTTAACAAACGACCAGAAGGCTTTAGGGTTTGACTTAATCGAGTCCTCAGTGAAACTAATATAACTGACATAACACTTTTTTTCGAGACGCTGGACTCTTTCCCTCAGTAACTCAAAAGTGCACTTATCAGATAAGTTACCATATGTTTTATATTTATTGAAATATTTAAATTTTTCTCGAATTGTTTTTATAAGAGCACAACTATACCATGGAGGGTATTTCGACTCCTTCTTTATGCGCTGAGGTATGTATTTGTCTCTTAGGTCATAAATTATGCTGTAGAATTTACTGACAGCCTCTTCAACAGTACAATTGTTGAGGATTTCAGCCCAGCCAATAGCAGAGATCTCATTGTTAATTGTATCATACGAGGGGCATGCCAAAAGAAGTTAGATACTCCTTACTCCTTTGATTGACACTGGCAAGTTATACATCATCTTATAGGCTGGTTGTTTGTTGATATATCTGAATATAGAACGCACATCATTTCTTTTTTTTTTTATTTGGATGAGCATCATTTTTCCGAGAATCTGGCGGGAATTCGCTTGCAGCAATGGAGCTCAGTCGAAGTGATTGTCGCGCTATGATTTATTATGGCTATAAAAAAGTTTTAAGCCTCAAGAATGTTTTGAACTTTTGGCTACTACTTTTGGTGAGTCTGGTTGCTCACGAACAACAGTATTTAATTGGTTTGCTGAATTTAAAAGAAGACGGGGATGTCTCAAAGATGAAGCGAAGACAGGCCGGCTGCCAACCGCGGTCACGGAAGAAAACGTTCGTGCAGTCGAAAAACTTATTCGCGAAAACCAACGAATTATGTATGTAGAGCTGGAGCGAGAACAGGGAATTGGATCAGCAGCAATGCAAACCATAATTCACGACCACCTTTCTCTCCGTAAATGTTGTTTGAGATGGGTGTCGCACAAACTTGCCGATGAGCACAAAGACCGTCGGTTGGATTGGTGCCTATTCATGATAGATAAATTCGACGGTGGCGAGAAAAAAAATGTGTATGATATACTGACTGGTGATAAAACATGGCTTTATAACTATGATCCCGAAACAAAGTGACATTCGACTGTATGGTGCTTTGAAGATGAGCCAACTCCAACGAAATGTCGCCGTGCACGAAGCACACAGAAACAAATGGTCGCCTTGTTTTTCAGCAAAACGGATCATATTGCTACTGTAGTGCTAGAGAATTAAAGAACGATGAACTCCGAATGGTATGTGACAGTTTGTGCTCCAACAGTAATATCAGCTTGGTGTGACAAGCGACCGAAGTCAGGAATCCGACGCCTTCTCAGGCACCACGACAATGCGGCGTTGCACACGTCTGCCAAAACACTTGACTTTTTCGGCTCAAAAATGCGTCAACCCTCCCTCACTCACCATATTCCCCTGACCTAGCACCTTGTGATTTTACCTGTTTCCAAAAATCAAAGAAAAAATAAAGGGGAAGAAGTTTGAAAGCAAAGAAGATGCACTGGCTGCCTATATTTTCGAGGTTTCTGAGGTGTCTAAAGAAGAGTGGTCATTGGTATTTTCCAATTAGTTCAGACGTATGAAAAAGTGTATACGTGCTCAGGGTGAATACTTCGAAAAGATCGAAACTTGTAATAAAGAATAAATTTTATAATTTTTGAGTATCTAATTTCTTTTGGCATGCCCCTCGTAGTTGGCTTTATTGAAGGAAAAAACGGTACGTTTTGACATAGGAAGTGGTTGCAGTTCAGGAAATGAAATAGTAATGCAAAGCGCCTTATGAAAGGGATCTTCGGCCACTAAAGGATCAAGACTAGATATAACGGAAACAAAATCATTTGAGAAAACTAAGTCCAAAATACGGTCATATGAATTAAGAATGCCGTTATACTGTTGGAAATTACAAAAATTGAAGGTATCGATAAAGTTAATTGAATGGTCGCCCACAACATTGAAAGGCTCAAAGCCACTTTCGCTGTCCGACCAGTCAATAAAGCTCATATTAAAATCACCGACTATAATGAATTTGTCGTGATGATTTATAGAATGTATAGACTCAACTTTGTCACAAAAATTTGTTAACTGATCAGCGAAAGAGTTTCCCATATTTTCGGCGCAGAGATATATCGTGCAAATATTTAATTTGTATAGCGTTTTAAGCCGTGAACATCGCAACGTGATTGTTACCCAAATATCCTCAGCAGAGGATTGCCAATCAGGTACACAAGTGGCCAACAAAGATTTTTTGACAGCAATCGCGACACCACCCCCACGCGATTGATAAGTTCGAGCATAATTACGATCCCGCCGCCATACACAATAACGATCGTCAAATAGTTCCTCGTCGGCAATGCCATCGTATAGCCAAGTTTCAGTTAAGGTAATAATATCATAATCATTAAGAGACACATTCTTGTAAATTATATCGGTCTTAGTCCTAAGCCCCCTCACATTCTGATAATATACGCTAAGATTAGTCATTATAAATATTTAAAAAAATACTCAATGGATAGCAAAACAATAAAGCAACAAAAACATTTGCTATTCACTTTTCCAAGAACTGTATTATATGGAGAATAGATAGCGTAAGCAGCACATCGATTATTAGAAAGTTTTAATAAATAACCGTAGAAAATAATATGAACACTAAAGAAAATAAATGTTAGCATTTTTGGATACATTTTTGTTGAATAGAAAACCAATTTATTCGATATTATGAGAATGTAGAAATTTTTTACGGCTTGATTTATATTAAAACTAACATAACTTCGTTTACTTGATTGAATATTATTACATGTAATTCGAGTGAGCGGTAGAAGTAGAAAATTATTTAACAAGCTAGCCAACATCGTTAGGTAGTATTTTACAAGCGATATATACTTAATTAACAACGCATTAGCGACTATAATAGTACCGCGGCTATCTAAGCCGAAGCGGTAAGTATGATTCATACATGTTACTAGAAGGCGAACACAATAGACTGCGATAAAAAATGCTCGAAGACGCCCGGAGCGGCTCAAACTGCCGATAGAACACAAAAGTTGTAATTTGATGGTAAACATACTTAAAAATATTAAACATTTGTTTAAGAATAGGTTTAGAATATTTAATGGATTTTTGACAAATCCTTCTCTACCTTCACTGAGAGTACTGGTGATGAATCGCTTTTTCGGACAAGAATTTTGCCATGTTTCACCCATGTATGAAGGAAGTTTTTTTCTTTAGCTAGTACCTTGGTTCTGGAAAGCAGCATTTTGTTTTATACGGTAAGGTGGTCGTTTACGTATATTGTGCTTTTTCCCTGCCGTCCAATGTCCTCTAAACACAGATTTTTACATGACCGTGCAGCAGCGACAAAGTCCTCTTTCATGTATCTGTTAATAAAAGACACGATGATAGGCTTCAGTTTCGACGAGTCTGGGTCGCGAGTAGGCACACGAGCTACGTAACTGATGCTGGTTTTAGGTACAGGATAAGTAATCTTGGCACCAATTTTATCCAGGATTTCAAATAAATTTTCACCGTGCTTTAAAGGAACTCCCTTTATTTCAACGTTATTAGATCGGAGCCATTGGTCCTTCTCGTTGACTTCTTCCTCGAGCTTTAGGATTCGATCTTTCAACGTACTTATTTCCTCTTGAGCATTTTCCACTTTTAATAAACGACTTTCAAATAGCGCAAGTTTACCCGATATTTCTTCATTGGATTTTCTTAGGCCAGCAATATCGTTTTTGATAAGTTGAATATCAGCAACGACGCCCGATAAGGGAACCAGTTGAAGAGAAAGCTTACGGATTTCCGTCATTACGTTAGCCAGTGTTAGGGAGGCTGACTCCGGGACGTCTGCATTAACCTGACTTGGTACTTGAGACGATTTACATGACGCACAGCGCCAAGTTGCTTGTCGATCTCCTAGTTTCCGGTAACCCGCTTCAGTTATCCCGGAGCAACCGTAATCGAAATATTTAAGACAAGCGGTGCATCGAATGGGGTCAGACACTTCATCTCCACACCTTCCACAGACTTCCTTGTTCGACATATTATAAATAACTGTGACACACTTTGTGAACCACTGATTACACTCCACACTCAGTAACACGAAAACTGGTTCTGCACTAAGCGCGAGACGTGTGCACCTTAGCAAGCCGAATGCTCGAATTAGGCGAACTAACTTGACAGTTCATTGTACACTAATGTTGCCACAGTTTGGCTATTGCTGTTTATATCGATGTTTAAAAAGTCTAGTTAATCATTATTATTGTGTTTGGAATCAAACTAATAATTTTACCAAGCATAATAATAATAAAAATTAATTAAATTAATTAAAACCCTCTATCGCACTTTCATATTTGCTAGAAAGAAAGGGATGAATGATATATGTATGGTACATGAAATGTACCGTACTAGCCCGACAGAAACCACCTAAAAGGATCACAATGGCCTGTTGTAATAACATCATTATTTTTGTATTTTATTCCTAATTTGAGGAGTAAGTATCGTAAATATCCGCTTTAAACAATACATCCTTCAGATCATATTACATCATATAAATTGCTGTAGTTCGTCCCTATTTGGCAAGTATGTATGACTGTGAAAGTTTCGACGACAATTACTTGATAAAATATAAATAGAATCAGATTTATAGAAGGCACAAGGTTATATCGACATATTTGTGTCGACATAAACCTATCACTATTTATTTTTTCCTATGTCTGGCAACATTTTCGGCTGTCAAGTTAGTTCGCCTAATTCTGGACTCGACTTTAGTGACTATGTTTACAACATCTGGAGTCATCGATAAATCGCACTTCCTAAGTCTTTAAACTGTTTCACTCGTTCTATTGGTTTTGAATTAAATTTAATTGTATTTTTTGATGTTATTAAAGTTTTAGTTTTTTTTATATTATATTTTAAACCAATTTCTTGAAATACTAAATCCAAATCAGCTACTTATACTAATTATATATAAACATATACAATACATACGTTATATTCTTTCGCCTCTTCAACATCCATCAAAAGGGTGGATTTTGATTTATTTGAATATTATTATTTTTGGAAGCTGTACCGCTAGTGGTAGGTAGTCTAGTTCGTACGGTTGCTGTGCTGCGATCTAATGGTGTCGATTCGGCACAACACAACTTAACTTATTTGACAGGACTAACCTTATTTTGAGCGTCTTGTCTTTGTCTTTTCGATACAGAAAGAAAAAGACAGGACGCTTAAATTAAGTTTAGACCTGTCAAATAAGTTAAGGTGCATTACACCATTCTTGTACTTTGTTGGCACATATTTTATATAAATTACAGTGGGTAAATTCGGTCCAAGCACCGCCAAGATCAAGCAAGCAGAACCCCATCAAAATCTATCCGAGAGATTTCGAGATATGACTAATTATGTTTTACAACAATTACAACCCGTACTTTGTTCTTGTTATTAACGTCGGGGACGAAAGTTTTCGCAAATGTAAAAATATTTAATTTTTTTTATTTTTTATTTTGATGGGTTTCTGCTTGCTTGATAATGTAGTCCACATTACGTTTTTTTATCAACGTAAACGTATTTTTATATCGTAAAATCCTGATTATGAATTGAAAAATAGTGCATTTTGACAATTTCTTTTTTACAAACTTTTTTACACAAAAAAAAATATTTAAAAGAACAGTTTTATTTACTAAATAATGCTTTTAAATTACTTTTTCTGCTACAAAATATACTAACATGAAATTGTAAGGCAAAGGAAACCAGTCTATACAGCAATGTCTGAGGTTTTAATAGGTAATGGCTTGAATGCATGTACATTTATGACCAAACGCATGCGCTGTGTGCTACGAATGACTTTGACCATGGTAAAATTCGTGACCGCACCCTTGTGTCCCATGTGCGGTGAACTGCTGGATGGATTTTGTGCCTTATTTATAAATTAAATTTTTATTGCTTTTTTTAATTTTTTATTATAGGCAAAAATATCTGACACCATATACTAAGCAATAAAAATTACGAACAATCAAAACGAACCAGCAAAATCAAGAAAAACTTGCGACAATTGTTACCAAGATATTTTGTATTGGAAAATAGTTAGGTGACCATGTGTATAGGTATATTGCATGAGTGTAGATAAAGTAGTGTATAATACTATATATTGTAAGTAGGTATTAAAACACTCGTGTATATTATTAATGACCATGTAAGGATAGCTGGTTTAGTATTACAGACAGACAAAACAGCTCATTACACATTATCTTCAATGGATATGATGTAAATGTTTTATCTAAATCTTGAAACAAGATTTCTCGTTCTAAATTATTAGAAAAGTAACTGTACTGTATTTTGACATTATAAATTTACTTATAAGTTAATCTAATAATACAGTTAAAATGCTATAAAGATATTTTTTCTCCAGGTTTCACGATGTACACGACGTGCGTGATCTGGCTGGCCTTCGTGCCGCTGTACTTCGGTACCGCGTCACACGTCCCACTACGCGTCACCAGCATGGCTGTCACTATCTCACTGTCAGCCAGCGTCACCCTCGTCTGTCTCTTCTCTCCTAAAGTAAGCAACCTTTGTACCGCACTGTACTTCAGTACTGCGCGCTTCGCACGTTACCAGCATGACCGTCACTATCTCGCTCTCAGCCGGCGTCACCCTCGTCCGTCTCTTCTCTTATAAAGCAAGTAACGTTTGTAGTGCGCTGTACTTCAGTACCGCATCTCACGTCACCAACATGACCGTCACTCTTCAGCCAGCGTTAGCCTTGTCTGCCTCTTCTCTCTTAAAGTAAGAAACGTTTGTAGCGCGCTGTACTCATCGCACGTCACCAACATGATCGTCACTATATCCAGCCAGCGTCACCCTTGTTTATCTCTTCTCTCCTAAAGTAAGCAATCTTTGTAGCGCACTGTACTTCAGTACCGCGTCACACGTCCCACTGCGCGTTACCAGCATGGCTGTCACTATCTCGCTCTCAGCCAGCGTCACCCTCGTCTGTGACCCACTCCGGCCGTTTAAGGTCATGGTGACCACTTCGACTCCTAAACGGTACGGCACTGGTGTGCCCTAAGATGGCTAATGTAACCAATTATCCAGTAAAAATTCGTGCACACTGAGCACACGTGAGTATACCGTCTACTTAATTAAGGAAAATGGGCGCGGGTGGTTTGGCTTTTAAATCGTCAAGGTCAGTTTAGCGCTGCACCTCTTTGGTACCGTGTCGCACATCTAATATTCACACTCATCCAGCATCATATTATATCTTTAACAAATTATATATATTTACCTAGAAGATCGCGGCGTCAAGCTCCAGTTTTCCTTCTCTTCCTTTTGTTGGCTCAAATTACAAACAAAATAGTTATTTATGGCGAGTACAAAATCGTTTACACGATCTTGACATTTTCTTCCTCTCTGTGGCCAGAGCAAGAATGGTGCTGAGCTCAAATATTTTTAAAATTTGATTATTATATATTACTATATGCACTATTTTGTTTATCATAGATGTCTTATCTTTTTTTTTTCCTTTTTTTTTCAGGATGTGTTTGAGAAATTTATTATTTGTGTTTTTTTTAGTTCTCCTTTAATCATTAAAACCTTTTTTTTTCTGTTTATTATGTGAGAACCTTAATTTATAAATTTCAAATTATAATAGCGTCATTTAGTTATTGTTATTGTTTTTTTGCATTAGTGTTTTTTTTTATTTTATTATATGTTACTATTAGTAGAAACTTTTAATTAGCTGTAAATTGTTCAATCTGTTTATTTTTAAGTTACTTTGTGCTGTTAGTTTTCCTTAAATATAAATAAATTAAATACCCTACCGATCGTCGTGGTCGGTCCTAGTATAATGTTAAACTCATTTCATTGCTGTGCTATAAGTAAGTACCTATCAGTAGATTAAGATAAAAATTACAACCTTTGTTAAAGATAAAAGGTGCTTTGGGTATTTGGTCAATATTGCCATTTCTTGTTCAGAAAATATTGCCACACTAATCTCCCACTTAAAACTCAAGGTCAGTTAGCTCAGCGCCAGGCACTTTAGAACTTTGAAACGGGTCATTGAGACTTTCTAGTCTATAAGCTCTTCCATTTAGTTTGATTATTATTTTAATAGTACATTGTTAACCGAGGGAAAAAAGGGCTTATTAACGACGAGGGTGTAGTTAATATAGACGAGTTAGGAATCGCACTTTCTCCCGAGTGATACATATACGTAGTGCTTTATACTACACCTACGAAAAAATAAAAGACAAACTCTTCATATTACGGTGGCGTCATAAAATAAAAGACAAATTCTTCATATTACGGCGGCGTCATCAAATAAAAGACAAATTCTTCATATTACGGTGGCGTCATCAAATAAAAGACAAATTCTTCATATTACGGTGGCGTCATCAAATAAAAGACAAATTCTTCATATTACGGTGGCGTCATCAAATAAAAGACAAATTCTTCATATTACGGCGGCGTCATCAAATAAAAGACAAATTCTTCATATTACGGCGGCGTCATCAAATCCTCACTAATGCTAATAGATGACATTTTGACGAGCTTGTAAGACGAGCAGCATGTCGTAAACCACGTCAAAAATAATTGTAAATAGATGTAAAAATACTGCCTGTTACTCCAAATTTTGAGTTTTGCGTATTTCAAAGCTTTTGCAGACTGTAATAATAGTGGAGGAGTACAAAAGTATATTTGCAAGGTATAAAGAGGCATTCAATTCTTTTTATCTTTCTGAAACCATGAAACCATTAATCTGAATCATGTGGGGTATCAAATGAAAGGGCTTTATGAACTAAATTGTACAAATATATTTTATCATAAAATTTCAGCCACTGTTTTCTAAAAACCAAAAAACCTTTTTGAAGCACACCAAGTTTGGGGTCCTCCTGGTAGAAAATGGGTGTTTTGTTTTTAAATAGATCCATATTTTTTATTTCATACAGATCTCCAAACAAAAGTTCATGAAAGGAATTTTAAACATTTTCACATTTACTACATTTTGATATTTTGTTTTGCTTTAATGGTGATAGACATGGAGATACCGTACAAGTGCTTTTAGCTCAAAAGATATTAAGAATAATTTGACACAGGTTTTACAAAAATACCGTAAACCGTTTCTTACCTGGAAAAGCCAAAACGTGGTGTGTTTTGAAAATGTATTTGGTGTTTTTTTAGAGACTTTAGTGGCTGAAATATGACGATGTTGTATATTTTTACAATTTGCTCATAAAGTCCTTTCATTTGATACACCAGAGGATAGGCTTCAGAAAAAAAAATTCATACAAAAGGGTAACTGGAGTCATAAACCCTCCCTCCCCCTAAGGGATTTTTTTCATGAACTGCGAACCAAAATTATTTTTAGGATCTCTAGTACATCTCTAGTAGATCTCTAGTACGGCTCGCTTGTATACCAATTTGCGGTTTTTTTATTCGTATACCATCCACTATAACGGCTACATCGTATGAGTGAATCCATAAGGGTGTGTCAGAGGTTTTTCCGATTATGGAACGTGAAATGGTGGTCACCGTCCACACTCATGCACCCACGTTTCATCCATCAGCCTAGTTCATCCACTGCTGGACATAAGCCTTTCCAGGACTTTGCCACTCCCGGCGGTCATCCTGGAAAAATTGCCCATACTCACACACGCTGGGCAAGCGGGTTGGTGAGCGCGGTGCCGGAACCCTCGCACCAGTGACGCCGCTGCCCGTCATCAGTCTGTTCCATATAAGGCCCGGCTATTAGGGATGGATATACCGCCATCCATCGGTCCCCGGCATGGTGGGCTTCCTAGTTTTTGCCTGTGAGCTGTCCTCTTACTCTCCCCCGAATTACTTCGAGGGAGACTCCAAGTATGCACCTACGTTTAACTGAACATTATTACGTCCCAGGATATCGGTGGTGAGCCCTGTTACCGTACTTCTAGTATTATTTGTTATAGTATATATTATCGGGTAATATACATATGGTTAAATAATATTAGTTGGCGAAACTCAAAACATAGGTAGTACAACTGTTTGTATGGGAGCTAAGCGAAATTCTTTTTTTCTCTTCCTCCCATGCAAATTGCCCCGATCAGCTGCTGACTGGTCCAGTATGGAAAGGTGAAAACAAATTTGAAGAATTTCGCTTAGCTCCCATACAAAGAGTTGTTCGTATAGACTAGTACTACCTATGTTTTGAGTTTTGTCAACTAATATTATTTATCCTTGCATAAGTATTATCATCATCACAAATATATAATCAAAATATATATCCAAAGCTTAACGTGTCTTCCAAAGCACGCAGCCCAAAAAAAAAATTTTAAACCCGCGACCTTCAGTCGAAGAGTCAAACAACTAGACCCTCAATATAACTTAAGGGGCTCTACAATACTAAACATAAGTTTTGCATTGGATTCAGTTCCGTCAACGTAGATGGTAAAATAAAAAAAATATGGCGTGTTCTTTAACTCAAGATAATTATTAATTACACTTAATAACTAAAAATACTTTCAATCTTCTTTTAATTATATAAGTTACTCTAAAAAAGCATGAATTTCACGAAAAAAGCGATTCAACTTCTTTATTTCATAACATTCTTTTATTACACAATGAAATTATAGTTAATCTCCTAATGTGGCCGCGATTTCAAAATAACCAAAACTTTGCGTGCGTGGCATCTAATTACAACAGGATAGATAGTTAAAACACAAAAGCGTTATGGCACGACTGAATTTTAGCATTGTGCAGCCCCTTAATTAATTAATCAGTTCTATTCTTGAGAAAATATATAGAACATGTATTATCTGCATTAACGGTCGGACACTCATTGCGAATGGGCAATTTAAACCATTAAACTATTCTACTAAATCAGGCACCCATGTCCGTTGTCGAGACAGAATTATGGGTTTGCCATTCGTGCTGAAATTACTGCGGACGTTATCATCCTGTAGTTGGTATTTTATGCAGCGGTAACTCAGTACGCTGTACTCTCAATGTTGAGACCCGGCTTCAAATCATACCCGCCGAGCATAGACCGATAACATTATCTGGATTTATGTATAGTATTTGAATACATACTGCTTGCTGAACGGTGAAAGAAAACCCTGTAAAGTAAAACCTGTATGCCCTAAAAAGCGGGTATTTGTCCTCTAAGTATGTTAGTAAGACTGCGTGATACCTCTATCGTCCCCACGTTTCGACGTAAAAGGGTGTACGAATGTTGACTGATGTCCTCACAAATCTGACTGTTTATTAGAAAATTGAACCACAAGCTCTACTCATCAAACGTTTAAACTTTTGTTTTTGAGTTTTGCAATTCCCATAGCTTAACTTCAAAAAGTATTCTTTTCGTTTTTTTTTTCGGAAAATATACGCCATTTTTGGACATAGTTTGCATTATTTTGGTATATAAATTAAACATTATTTTTGTATGACTTTTTAAAGAATTGTCGGTTATGACGTAACTTGAGAATTTTAGACATTATATTAAATTGTGATGTGTAATTGCTTATAAAGAAAAGTGGTCTGTCTCTGTTTGTCTACTCATCTTTCATCCATCTGTCAAATCAGTTGGCAGCAATTTTTTATAAATTTATCTTCATAGCAAAGGATACATTTCTAAACAGCCATTTCTCAAGTAAAATGTTACAGCTTTTTCGTAAAAATATTCATCATCATGATGTTTTTTAGAACATAAGTTCTAAAATACGGCTTATTAAACCTAAATCTCGAAATAGTTTTCGAATTAACACACCTTAACATAATTTAATCTAAGCGAATTATATTTAAAAAAAAATTGCTTTAGAATATGACGAGTAGATATTAATTAGTTTTATGGTAAAGTGAATTTTTAATTATATCTGCTTTTTTTTATATTAAATCATTTTGTAAGTGTTTTAAAGAGTAATGTTCGAATTCAAATTCAAATAGTTTATTTTGCAAAGTAGATATATGTAATACACTTTTTACAAGTCAAATTTAATCTTACAAAAATATATGTAATAAAATAATAAATGTACATAAACTAAATTGAAAGTTTATTTAATTTATGTAGCAATATATACACGAATAAAATGATAAGTAAAATATATATTATACAAGGTGAAATCCAATCAACTTCCCGAACCCATACCGGAGACCCTGTCCTGTTTATAATTGATTTATTTATTTTATAATTTCGATTATATTTATTTTGTTACATGTGCTGTGAAATACCAATAAATAAATTATTATTATTACAAAACGCTAGCTGTTTTGTAAATTGTCGTTCGGCAAATCGTAAAATGCCCGCTGTTTTTAAAATCGAAAGCCTCACCAAAATAGGGAAAATAGGTGCGCCGGCGAGCGGAGCGAGGAGGAGCGTGTTAGGTTTATATGTAAGTACATATTGGGAGCCGAGCGAAGTGGAGCGGAGCGAGGCGATCCTCAATAGTTCTAACAGAATTACTATGTATGTATGCCGAGGCAAGTTAGAAAATGCCGAATTCTACTAAATGACGAAGATTCGTCAAATTTCAAAATAGCGAACTTTTAAAAACTTACGACGCAGTTTGTGAAATGTCGAATTTTACTATTTGTCTGTGACGTACTACGTATAAACTGTTTTGACAGCTATAATGCCCCAATAAGAACTGCCATTGTTCTGATCGTTCAAATTGTCACTTTTTGGACATCATCTGTCAAAAAGTGACAATTTGTGTGTTGAATATAATGTAAATGTGTACGTTTGTGCAGCTGTACATAATCCTGATCCGGCCCGAGCGCAACGTGCGGCAGAGCATAATGCCGGTGCGATACAGCCGCAAGCCGCAGCCGCATCACAACAACCTGCCGCCGCCCCTGACTCTTAAGAGTAAGTCTCGCTATACATGGCTCTAATCCTGGCTCCATCAGTCGGGGACTGGTGACAATTGGAACATAGACGTACTGAAGGGGGGTGTATGTATTGGAGGTCCGATGTAACGCACCAATGTAAAAGAATTCTTACAATGACAGTTTTAAGTTTTGTATATTGTCTTAAAAATCCTTTTTTTTGTCTGTTTCCGCTTTAACACTTGCACTTTTTTACGTTTGCTTATTTATCATAGAAAAACGGTACCCATATAATAGGATCACATTGTTGGCCGTCTGTCTGTCCGTGTCAAAATCACAAGGCCCTTTTTGTAAGGCACGGGTCGAGGTATATAAATTATTTATTTGGTATGTTATTTGGAACAAATCAATCGTTATGTTTGAACCTTTCGATCGGTATCATAAAAACTTTTAACAAAAATTTTATTATTTCAAAATTTTAATTCACATTTTTTAGTGTTGCTGGGTTAAATTGTGAAATATGGGTAGTTCTTGCAAACGTGGTTTTAATATGAAACGAAGTTCAAGTGAGTATAAGTAGCTATGTTTGAGTAGCTTCCTGCTATCAATCTCGAGTTATGTGCTGTCATTCGTTAAAGAGTTCTACGGTGATGAAGCCAAGATCGAAGGTCAGGTGGGTACACTGGCAATTTTCAAGCAATGCCCTGCAATGAGCACCATAACACAAACTGATTGCCGCAATCCAAAGTTATGTGCTATCATCCGTTGAGGAGTTCTATGGTGATGAAGCCAGGATCGAAGGTCAGGTGGGTATTCTGGTAATCTCCAAGTAATACCCTTGAATTAGCACCCAAACGCAGTGATTGCCGCAATCTCGAGTTATGTGCTCTGATCCGTTGAGGAGTTCTATGGTGAATATGGTGATGAAGCCAGGATCGAAGGCCAGGTGAAAGAATGATGATTTTCAAGTAATACCTTGTAATCAGCACCCAGGTACAAAGCGATTACTTCAATTTCGAGAGGTATGCTGTCATTTTCTGAGGAGTTCCACTGCCTATCTCTGAAGACCTTCATCAGATCATGACCAAACCTAAAATGGGACCTACCTGGAAGTACACTTTTTCAAACAAAAAAAGAATTGTTCAAATCGGTTCAGAAATGACGGAGTTATGGAGTAACAACGCCAAAAAAAAAAAAAAAAACATACAGTCGAATTGAGAACCGCCTCCTTTTTGAAGTCGGTTAAAAATACAGTCCATTTTTTCTTTTTTCACATTTTTCTGCGCCTGTTCCCGTCCCGGGTAAAAGCAAGTGATTTTATCAAAAATATTCGAATGCAATTCTGACTATTTTTGAATTTAAAGTTTTGCTTTTTTTTGTATATAAAAGAATGTTTCCTTTTAGTAAAATTATCTATCATCAATATTTTAGGGTACTTTCCCTCCAAGCACTGATAACTAACTTTTGTACCCACTTTATTTTAACTTTTGTACCCACTTTATTTTAACTTTTGTACCCACTTTATTTTAACTTTTCATCTTTTGCCGTGTAGTATTTATTACAAACAGGCATGGACCAAACTCTGTTCGACAAACAAAGGCACCACGAAATTGGCACCACAACAATAGCTTCCTACACGTTCAGTCAGATTCAAAACAATGGAATCATGCTTCTACCAGTAAACTCTTGTTTTTTTGTAGACGCGATTTGACGGAGACAGGCGAGTAAATAGCGTCTTTCATGGAGTGCTCTGTTTTATAGTATGTTTTTTAAAATGTAGACATCCCAATTATTGTACCTACAAGATATTGCCATCAACTGTTTATATTAATTATAGCACTGGGCGCCCTTTGGCGAAAATAACTTCATAGTGCTTCCGTGTTACGGAGAACTCTAGTATCGGAGCACACATATTCGAAACTATTATTATGTGCTAGGTTGTTAGTTTTACAGTCTGAGAAAGAATCTGTTAATGTGTCGGAAGCCTGCTTTGGGTATTATTAGTCCCAAATTCTTTTTGTTCTCTATTTTTGTATTTTACTAACCCTAGGATAGGCCTAATTAAGTTTTTCTGTAATACTAACCATTTAAGTAAATAAATAAATAAATAAAAAAAATAAAAATTATCGATAAAACATAGAAAATAAGGTCTTATTTCCATTACTAGTCACGTTTAATAGCACTAAAATAAGGGACAAGATAAGAGCATTTTAGTAATGTCTCTAAAAACCCACGTTAAATGTGTTTTTCTTAAGCTATGCTTGGGATTTTTAAAAACATCTTGCAATATTTTGATGATGACAGCAAAAAAGTTACTAATGGTTTCAAAATCTGAGCTGTCAGATTAGTATTTCATACGCTTTGCGCAAAATATTATGCTCCGTGGCAGCAGTAGACGAACCAAGCTGTTGGATGGATGGGAACGAAACTGACACTTCATTAAATCAATAACAGGTTTAATAACTTCCTGACATCCCTTTTCGAATAATGAAAAATACATAGCTCAGGCTCTGGCCACCTCTCCCCCCACGTAGCTGTTCACCCCACCCCTCGCACTCCCTGAGCAAACCACATGGTTTATGCACAACCCCTTATCCATTACCATTCATAGAAAAAAAAAATTGAACTGTCTGTCTGTGATTTAGAAATAAAGACTTTTTTTGAAATCATGTGGTTATGTGCACGTTACCAACACTTAACACGTTTTGCTTTTCTTCTTTTTAATTCTTTATTGCACAAAACACAGTTTAATGTACAACAGGTGGACTTAATGCTAGAAGCATTTTCTCCCAGTCAACCCGACAGAAAGTACAAGAAAAATACAGAGGCAGGTGTGCAAAAAGGCTTTACAATTTTAGATTTTAAACAACAAATAAAACGTAAAAAAATACATTTATGTACTGATATATAATTTTGTAATTAAATTCTAATAATGTAAAAAGTAAGCTTCGGAAAAAAATATATGTCTGTCTGTTTGTTTTCACGGGCTAATTTCTTGAACCGATTATGATGGCCTTTCATTGACAGGTAGACAGGTAGACTTTTCTGACAATAATCTAAGCTACTTTTATCCCAGAAATATTTAGGATTTGTAAATGAAAATTGAAAAACTGCAGAAATTAGGTGCAAATGGCAAATAGCTATAGTAAAGGATCAGGGAGGACATAGGATACTGTTTATCCCGATGTTTCTGGTTGAAGGCTATACGTACATAGTGTTTATTTTTAGTTTCATTTTTAATTTATTGTTATTTTTATAGTATTATGTAACATTGCTACATATAATTTGTATGTAAATATTTTTCTTTGAATTGTATGGCGAATGCTGTACAATTTATTCAAATAAATAAATCTGGAAAATATCAAAGTGACACATGTCAAAACTGACAGATGTTTAGAGTCACGATGTCAACAGTTAGGTACACATTTCTAAATAGATTTGGCATCTGTGAAAATGGTAAATTTCCTTCTTCGACTACACAAGAACAAAATCAACGCTGGCAAAGCTGCAGGTGGTACCTATCGTATGTTATAAATATCTAACACACATCTTCCACTTATTTTAAACTCACTCAATAATATAATTAATTGAACAGCTTTTTTATAATTGTTTATAATATATAATTGTAATTGATAAGATAGCTATATACAGGTTGATAATGAACCCTCTAGCTATATCATAGGGCGGGAGGATGTATTGTGGGGGCGGGCGCAAAAAGTGTTGGGATTTTTTTTTATTGATGGCTGAGGGTCGGAGGCTCTTTGCGGGGAAAGTCCTATGGTCTATTGTCAGTCACATGTCGCGTCGTGTAGGTTAGAAAATTATTCGAAATTTGGAAAATACTTGCAATAAAAAGAATGCAATGCAATGAAAAAAAAATGCCCTTTTTTGCAACGATTCTGTGTTCTAATAGTAATTCTGATTAACATATTTCATTATAGTCAGGGGGTTAATTTTCAACCTGTGTATAAGATAAAATAGATTAATATAATAACATTTAAGGGGGGCTTATCCCAATTTTGTCTGTTTTCAAACTCATTTTAAAGCATCAAATAGTTATTTTTAAAATCTAAAAAAAATATATGTTTCAGATACATCTTTTCTGCAGGTTTTTTTGTGGTTCAATTTGCGAGACGTTACACTTTGCTCGATCGAAAAAAAATCCGAAACTTTGTCGATTTTTAAGATTTTTTTCGTTTTATGTAACGTGTACTTAACCAAATTCTATGAAAATTGCAGATAATTAAAGGAAAACTATTGTACTAATAACTTTTGTGGTTACTTTTTTTTTAGTGAAAATCGTTTTTTTTTTCTTAATTTAAAAAGAAAAATTGATTCGCGACTACTCGGCGAGCGGCCGCCAGTTGCCCGCCAGCGGCTGTCGAGGCAAGACCTATGTCAGTTTTCTGAGCCCTGGTTCCCCCTCACTCGTCTCGAAGCTCTGATAGAGTGTACTATTATTATTTAAATAATCGTGTAAATAGACATCAAACTATCAGTTGTGTGTACATGTAAATAAAAATCATTTAGTTGTATCTTGCTTGGATGTTTAAAAATAAAAATGGAAACTAGAAATAAGAAGAAAAAAACCGGTCAAGTGCGAGTCAGACTCGCGTACCTAGGGTTCCGTATTGTGGATGATAAATTTGATTTACTATTTTTTTTCGTGAATTTCTCAACTGCTTTATTTTTCCTGTAATCTTTACGTAAACACTATTATTACCATGATTTTTTTCATAATGTCTACCAGTTTTGGAGATAAAGACATACATTTTTTTATATCAATATATTTTTACAATCAGCTTTTTAATATCTATAATTTGATACCCATATTGTATTTTTAGGATAACATTTTTTAGTTTTGTTTTAAAAATATTTTGAATAATTTCAATCTTTTTTTTACATCGTGATATGTGGGCAAGTAAATGCTATTTTTGTGCCAAATTTCGTGTCTTTATCTGTAAAGGTGCTAAAGTTATGAGGCTGTGACATACGGACGGACGGACAACGGAGTCTCACCATAAAGGTTTCTTTTGTACCTTTTAGGTACTACGGAACCATACAAATCATCAAATTTGTGAATGCAGAAGATAAGAAAACAATTCTTTGCAACTGTAACGAGATGTTTTATTGATCGTACAGAACAACCAACTTTTGAAATTACGCAAAAAATGTAAACAACTCACGAGTCCGAGTATAACTGTACAACAGTAAAATGTAACAGTACTTACTCTTGCAGTCAGACAGAATGTATAGATATATTATGTAAATATATAATATATATATATATAAAATAATGCGATTGTATCTACGTATTATTATTTTTTTGTAAGCGTAAGTATGAATCGTATGTAACTAAGTGATTAAATAAAATTTCTTAACTTCAGCTTATCAATTCTTCGTACTGAGCAGGGCACCTTCGCATCGAGACAATGCATAGAGGCAACAAGTACGACAAAACTCGATAAAAACAGTAATTGGTATTACCAGGTACAAGGACAGCTTTACGTGACAGAACGGCGATTATGTCTTTTTGGCATTTGGGTAGGAGATAATGAACTTGTACATATTGAACGCATTATATGAGATGATGATTTTTGGATGACGAAGATGGAGAGGAAGCTAATACAATTTTATATAAAATGTGTAATACCAGAGATAGTGAAAGTGATAGTGAAATGAGTTTATTTGCCACAGAACAAATAAAAAAAGAAGACACAGTACAACAAAAACAAAATGGCAAAAAGGAGCAAGCTTATCAAATGCTACACGTTGAAGTAACTTGCAGCTCTGATTTTCAGTTTGCCACATATGAACAAAACACAATAGCAAATAGAAGTAAAACATAATAATTAATAATTAAGAATTTTACCTAGTACAATTGACTAAGAAAATAATGAATAATAATAATTTATTCATAAAAATAATATTGATTTATTGAAATAATATTGAAAACACACTAAAAAATAATTAATTTGACCAAGAATTACAAATAAAATAATTACAGTAAATAGACGAAACTAGCCGCAATAATTAAAGAAATAAAATAGTGGAACTCGTACAAGAAGACTTTGATTAGTGACAGTCTATCCATTTACGAGGTTACATTTGACACTTCTGAGAACGTAACTCTGCACGTTTCACATAAATTGAAAAAATAAATAGTCTTTGTTTATGATAGTAAAACACCGTTTGAAAAAACCACAATCAATTCAAAACATTATACAATTAATTTACAAACATAATCAACGTATTTTTTTTTGATATCGTGCTCAAAATAACTATAACTTTAAAATAAAATAATATTTTACTGCAAATACGCGTTTACGTTCTATGGTTTATTTTTTACTTTTAAACATAGTGACGTAGCTCAAAAGATCTCATAAAGTCGGTTAGTTAATCGATTATTCTCTTGTGTAACGAGGTCGTAGGAAATAAAAATCTACTAGAAATATGGTCCACCTCGAAATCACCTTGGTTACCATGGCAATCACGATAAGCCATATTGTTTGTCTGTTCAGTACGGTGCAGAAGCCTTGTATACGTTGCGTGCGTGTGTTTTGTTCTTGCTTGACCACTAAAAGAACAGTGTTGGGTAGTCAAGCGCGGGAGTTTGTGGTACGCCTACAACATTACTTTGAATGTGAGTTTCAGAATGGTAGTCCACTCTTTGGTTATCAGTCGAAAAACTGTTTCCCAAATAAGTAAGGAAAAGCATGGTAAAGATATACCTGAAGATAATAAATTAAAATCGCCACTTAAGAAAAAAGTAAGAAGGTCGATAGTCACACAAACAAAATGCTGTCGTTGTTGCAAAAAGCATGCTATAACGTTACTGCTGCGAATTGGAAAAGTGTGGTTTTACGAACATTAAATCTAAATTTCGCTGATTGGGACCGAGATGTGCATATCGATGCCCTAATAGATAACCAAATTATAATAAATACGGTGGATCCTACAGACGATGGTGAGGGTGATGACGACGATGGTGACAATGAATATGATGCAACGATTTTGAATAGTGAGCACGCATAAGTCGCATGCTGATAAGATTGAAAAATAATAGTATGTAATCAAATTAAAAAACTTGACTAAGTATCTTTTGTTTATTATATTAATCTACTGCAAATCTTTTACGTTTCGATTCTGTCAACTCGATTTAAATTTGTTGGTAATAGTAATCGAAAGTCGATGTCGTTGTGTATCGACTAATATGGTACTTCGCTAGTACTCTACATAAACACATCTGTCAAATGTAACCTCGTAAATGGAATAGACAGTAATGGATGTCATGCAAAAAAAATTAGAGAGAAAAGACATGCTCAGAAATGGAATTAATAAAAATGGATATTTACATATAAAATAATAAAATAAAATAACAACATGGTATAGTAAACCCACGGTATACGCGCGGGATGCCTATAAGAACTCTTACTTTGCATGATAATAAAAATAATATTTAATAAGAAAACGTGGATCCTTCACCTATCTCAGAGCAACAATCAAGCTATGACACCTCGCAAACGGGTCCTAGCACTAGCACACATATAACTGAACAAATCGTGCGACTAAAAATACCGAGTGGGCGAATTTAAAGTATGAAATCGAAAATATTTCACTAAAAATCAATAAATAGGTGTGACGAAGAGCGAAGCGAGAAGAAGCGTGTTAGGTTTACATGTAATATAAAATAAGGAGCCGAGCGAAGCAGAAAAAAAAGGGGTTTTTTTCGAATCCATTTATTCCACTATAACGTCATCTACGTATTTCATTTTTGGGTAAATGTTTATTGAGTATTTGATTAAAATTCTCACTGAAGGAAAACGCGATTAGACGAAATTTTCTTGATAGAATTTAATTCCGAAAAGACCTCTAAATTGTTTTATTTTTTCCTGTAATTATGAAATCCTAACTAATTTCATTGTCAAATTGCATTCAAAATGTGGATATTATGTATTTGTAAAGTCTCCTTGAAAAACGTTTTGACAAAATTGCTTAGTACATTTTATATAAATAAAAAACCGACTTTTTTACTACTTTTCCACCAATCCGTCCCACTCGCACCGAGGGTTTTTTCGCATATGGAGTAACAGAGACGCTAAAACTTTTACGTAGCGCCTTAAAATCAAATTGTTACTAAAATAGAAAATTGTTCGCCTGAAAATTATCAACTCAACTCAAATTTGTAATTTCAAGTCACCGTTTACAAAAATTTTATTCGCTTACAATCTTTCGCCCACTTAGTATTGTAGTACGCTATATTCAGTATTTTTGCCACCTTGTATTTGAATTTATATTCGCTCATTTAAATACTACGCCTATAATTTTAGTTTTAGTGCCGTCGAAACCTAGATTATTCCAAAGTAATTTAGCTTCTATTTTTAATACTTATGTACTATTTTGTAATAAACAAAATTTAGTTTTGACAGCTCCTAGATTACAGTGAAAGCCTTCAGAGTCAGCTTTGTTAGCTCATATGGTTACCAAGTGTATTAAATATTTTTATAGCACACCGTGCGTAAAATGACCGCTTTACGCACGCTGCGCGACAGCTTTACGACAGCTCCTAGATTACAGTGAAAGCCTTCAGAGTCAGCTTTGTTAGCTCATATGGTTACCAAGTGTATTAAATATTTTTATAGCACACCGTGCGTAAAATGACCGCTTTACGCACGCTGCGCGTGCGTAAAGTCGGCATTTTCCGCACTTGTGCTATAAAAAATTATACGAAACTCGCCTTCGGCTCGTGCCGCAAACTCACACTCGTCAGAAAACGTTTCATCGCTCTCGTATTGTAATGTACTATTAGCTGTTCTTCCAAATGTTTTACAATAGCGTGCTTAGATATTGCTCATATGATCCAATGTAATAAACTCCCCTATTTGTATTAACTCGGTTTCTTAGTAGGAATAGTTTATGTTGGTTCATTTATCGGAATCAATTCTTATTAGTACGAAGTACAGTTACTGGCCCCGAACCTATTTTAATGTACGCGGCGGTCGGTGGCGAGTCACGTGAGGTCACGATTCTAGCCGCTCAGTTGCATCGTAAATAAATACGTCGCGGTGAATTGACGGGGGCTGAGGTAGCGATAAATACCTACAGGTCCCGGATAACCTGCCCTTAAGTAAAATGTCAGCTAGTCGCCACTCTTTTTCTTGTTCTTGTTTTTACAGGGTGTCATTTTTACTTTTCTTTCATGTAATATCTTTAATACTTGTAACTTGGCAACAAATAAATTATATGATGTCATCTTGCAGAACCTCCGTGTGTCGACAAAGAAACCCAGACGGAGCCAGCCGACTTCAGCAAACTGGCGAACGGTCAGAGTTACCAGGTCAACAGCGATGACAAGGAAAACCAAAGAAGGGATGAAACAGACCCCAAACCCTGTAAAGGAGACAAATCTATAGATGCTAAAACCCAATGTAACGATGTAAATAAACTAGCAAGCAGTGATAAAAGTAATGTACCGACTAAAACCAACGCCAATGTGGTTTCGTTATAGCAACGACAAAATGTATCTTCAGTGTCCCTAAATGAGGATTTCAAAGTTAATAAGAATAATAACCTTAATGTTAAAACGAAAAGTTGTTCTTGTAGACTTAAGGAGAGGAAACCTATTGTTGTGTAAAAGAAACAATCGTGTACATAGTCACCCAAAACTATACTATCGAATATCAAGCTTATTTTGTTGGTAAAGATAATAATTCTCGACAAGAGGTGGTCTGCATTTTTAACTAAAATCGTGAAAAAATCTATTTTATCGATAGTCTTCCAGCGTGATCATTTGATCAACCTAAACTTTTCTTTTGTATATATTTATCATGCTTTAAATAACTTCAAGTTTCACCCCTAACTTTTATACGTGAAGTACTCTTTTTACAGCTTAGTAGATATTTATCTTTGTCATAATTTTTTATCCAAAATAACTATATATGATCTAAAAATGCGAAATGTTCCCATCTACCTTGTTTAAGAAGCCTTTTGATATTGTAAATACTACACGCTTACATATTTACTAACTTACGTAATTAATACTACATTTTATAGTGCTTTTGTATAATCATAAGAAACAATACATTTTTAATCACATAAAATAACTGATAAACAATGTTAGAATAATAATAAAATAAGTAAATAAATTTAAATAAATATTGTTATCTTGGAATTTTGTTTTAAACAAGTAAGATCATTACATTTTTAAGTATTATAATATGTGCGCAAAGTTTCTATGAATGTACGGACTAGTTAATGTACGGACTAGTTAATGTACGGACTAGTTAATGTACGGACTAGTTAATGTACGGACTAGTTAATGTACGGACTAGTTAATGTACGGACTAGTTAATGTACGGACTAGTTAATGTACGGACTAGTTAATGTACGGACTAGTTAATGTACGGACTAGTTAATGTACGGACTAGTTAATGTACGGACTAGTTAATGCTGGGCAGAAACAATTCAAGCCAATTTGACGTTGATAATGTTGTCATGTAAATATAATATTTAACAAAGACATAACAGGGATATTTACTGTAAATACTCTGCTTGAAAACAATATAAGATATAAATATATATTATCATATAATATGAACTCATTTAATTACATATACGTTGGGCTTAGCATTGAGCCAAGGCATTATGGAAAAGGGATTTATAATGTTTATAAAAAAAGTTTTATTTATTTGTGTAACCAATTAAAATATTGTTATTTTACCACTAAATAATTAGAATAGTTTAGAGTTCGTATAAGACGAATAAACATGCTTTAAAAAAAAATCAATGACATCTTCATTTTCAATATAATTTGAGTATAGAAATGAAATTGTTTTTACGAACACAATTTTACTAGCAAATAGAAACTTATATACTCGAAAATTTTTGTATAACCAGTCTTATTTTATAAAACGCGATCTATCTTTTATTCCTCAATTATTATAAGAAAATCGAGAATAGAACGGGTTAAGGTAAAAGGATTCCCCAAATTTTTAGCCGTCAGTAAAAATAAAACCGCTTTTAATTAAAGGAACGCCACTCTAAGATGGTGCTTTTAATTATAGTCGTCACAGCTCTCGTTATCCAGAAAGTTATCACGATTTGATGAATTTTATCTGTCGGCTGACATAGCCTTAATGAAATGTCGCACGCAATCAGGCACAAGTAGGTTATTAATTTTATAAATTCGATACCTAACGGAGGAAATTCCAGAAAACTTTTTTAGAAAATATCAGTTGCATTTTCTAACATTTGCTTAGACTATTAATATAACTACCAAACTCTTTATAAACTCAATGCTTATGGGACTATATATTGCTGGGGAAAGTCCCGCTCTAACGCTTTTGTTTTTTTAGATAGACATATCCTCCTCGATCGATGGATCGATGGATAAATCGCCAAGTACGTATTCAAACATAGAAATGTATTTCTATCGTAGTTTCGCTTAGTCTATGGTTTCGGTAAGAATGTGTATTTTTCACTACCCGATGCTGTAAGGTGACGGTAGGGCATAATGGTCTTTGACTAGCGTTGAACACACTAGCGTCCTCTAGGCGCTAAGTAGCTCACTGTAAAGTGGGTATCTATATATATATAATTGCAGAATGGGAAAGCACATGGGTAAATTCGCGAGTTGTGTTGAGATCTGGATAGCTCAGTTGGTACAGCAATCGCCCGGTTAGTGAGAGGTCCCAAGTTCGAATCCCGGTTCAGAGCTCCTCACATCCAGATTTACTTTTCTTTCCATGTTTCTATACTGCAATGATATCATTTTAATTTATATCTCCTTGCGATAGATAAATCGCGAAGTGTTCAAACAGAAATTTATTTACTCATATACGAATATTATATGACGATTTTTATGCAATAAACTTATTTTTCTTTTGAAAAACTTAATTATATTTTTATATAAGCTTTTATCAGCCTATTCCTTGAGGAAGAAATTAGTCCCACATACTATAATATTTACAGGAAAGGTTAATACACGTTGCCATACGGAAATGATCATGACTGTCATGCTGGTTTATTCGTTCAAGCTGGCCTTCAGCCATCTTTCAGCAAACTATTAACGGGCCAACCTCAGTAACTAATAGCCACTACTGTCTCACATTCCTTCACTTTAACTTTGTGCTCGGTATGTGTTTGCTTCTGACTCTACTTGATAGGCATATAGAGTAAAGGACCATTGGTTAGTTTGCACCAAGCTTTCAAGAGTAATGGAACCCATGTCAAGCTCTTGGAATGTACATCATTTCATTATATGACAGTTAAGTTAAATCCAGCCTGAAAATGATGAACGATGTATGGGATAGTATGGATGAACTTTCATTTCATATCATTTTTAACCTACAGTAGAGATCACACCAAGCTTTACACATTGTACTTTGTGCCTATCTCACATCCTTCACTGTAAAGGCTAATGTATCACTGCAAGTGTATAGCTTGTTTTGATCTTCACTGTACCACAATATGTTTGCGCTGGATTTGAACTTAGCTGCCATAGAATGTAATCATAGGTTTAATATGTCATGGTTAGTAGAGTAAATCGGGGCAGCTCTATGTATAAATTAATGCAAATAAGTAAGGCACGTTAAGCTGTGGTTCCATATTTGTGACCGATGGAAGGCTACAGAGCTCACTATCCATCATGCTGGGACGGAATAATCATTGGTGAAACGCGGGTGTCCGAGTGTGGGCTGTTTAACACCTCTGTTAACCCTTTCGGGGATTCATGACGATTTATTTATAAATCCAAATACTGAAGGGTAGCAGCATGTTTATGAATAGTGCAGTTTCCCCGTCGATTAATCATCTACTGCCAGCTCTGGACTGAAGTGCGTCGAGGCCACACTAGTATTAATATTAAAATATTGTAATGAGAATACCTAATCTGAATAAAGCTACGCGTTGCTTGGAAATATCGTGAATTTTTACGGATATACCGGGTGTTGTTGTGTATACCAGGATACCGGGTGTATTAGAGACGTTCTCAGAAAATAAAACCACATACTCTACTGATTACACTGAACCACTTCCACAAAAAACTTTGAAAAAACGCGTAACACCATAGACTTAAACTTCGCCATAGAAAATGACGAGTAAGTGTAAAAAGTTGTACGGGAAAGTGATACTATTGTTTACGTTGTTTCAAAAGTGTTTCTCTGGAAGTGGTTCAGTATGATCAGTAGAGCGTATGGTTTAATTTTCTGAGCACGTCATTGATATACCATGATATGCATATACTGTATCGTCACGACATTAATCACCAAAAGGGTGTCAGGGGTGTTTCCGAGTACAGACTGTAAAATGCATGTCGCAGTCCACACTCTTACACCCACGTTTCACAGATAATTTTGCATCCTAGCGTGATGGGTAGTGAGTGACTCCTCAGTTCGGGCAAAAATATGTACCCACAGTTTAACGGGCCTTCCGAAAACATGCAGACCGATAACAAATGTGCAAAATGAGGTTTTGGTTCAGTGAGTACTTGAATGACTCGACCACAGAGGCGGTCAAATACATGGATATTAATATAAAGTCAGGGTATATTTTAGCGGGTGATGCCCTAGTTCCATGTTCCCCAAAATGATTTGTCATGCATCGTCCCCAAAATATAATGTTAAATTATTTGTAAAGTTCACGCTTGACCAATCATTGTACTTACGTGTACAAAAGTGTAAGAATAAAATAAAATCAGTACCTGTATTTTCGTTATTTAGGTACCTATATATAAGTTTAAGATTAGTTCTCGGTTCTGATTGGTTCCTTAGCAGCAATATTGTCAGACGCGATTTGACTTTAAGAACGCGTGTTCATTTCAAATTTTTCGTGAAATTGTAAATAATATCACGCTATGTTTTTGATGGTCGTAGATAAAGTATTGTGTATACTATATAAGCAAATGAACATAATTTGATATTGGGACATTGGTGCAGTCTATTACGAAACTCTAATATTGTGTTTCAGTTGCACAAAATACTATTATTAAAACGTATTATTATATGTTATTGTTTTTACTCACTGGAAGTATTTACTTGAGAATGCGAAGTCTTTCCTTTTATTTTTGAGTAAGGGACTCGAAATCTTTTTTTTACGGCAAGCTTAGGCTTTGCTTATTATCCAATCTCTTTAGGAAAAGAACAGTAAAATCCTTGGTTAACACCTTTTCCCTACTGCCTTTTGCAAGCCCTTTGTATACCTATATAATATGAATTGTAAACGAGCAAAATAATTAACCAAAATAAACTGTGTTGTTACTAAAGCTTGTTTTATTTTCTTAGTCCTTGGGTTTCGGTTTTATTGATTCTCGCTAAAATGAGAACAAGTATACAGCCACAGTGCTAAAAGGATCTTATAGCGCGTGGATTGGTTGTGTCCACAATCGGAACTAACGCCGCATGCTGCTTGTTTGACAGCTGCGCCCCCCTGTCACTGTCACTATCATCCAACGCCATCAGATCCTTGTAGCACTATATTTGAAATTACAGTAAGATGACGGGGGCAATGCATATATAACACCATATATGTAGGATACACGGCCTTCATACCAAGTGCCAAGTGACGAGGAGCATCCGTGAATATCTTCGATATACCCCAAATAATCAAATATCATTTTGATCAAACTTCACTTTCAATTAAGGTGCTTCCTATCTGTGTATTTCATAAAACACATGGACATTTGTTATCAATTTCTAGTTTTTGTTATCAATATGCCTTTTGACTATAATATACTCGAGGGTTTTGTTTTAGGAAATCATGTTTTGATAAATTTTCTTCGATAGAAATAATTGGTGAAAGAAGGTCTTTGGACACACATTTTCTCCTCGTTTGACGAATAGGATCAATGCACAGAACTCAAACATATTTTATTAGATGGGTTGCAACAATATCTAGAGTTTTGATTTCCGAAAATTTTCTAGCTATTTTAGTTTCTTTTATAAAAATATAAAATTAACTTTTTTCCCTTTCGCCCTGAATCCGCCCCTCTCACACTGCGCGTATTTTCGCTTGGAGTAACAGTGACAAAAATAAAATTCGCATAGCCTCTTAATAATCAATTACAGTGAGTTGAAAATTTGCATTTTGAAATTGGATTATTCAATTTGCGTGACCTGAATGCTTTTTATAAGATTTTAAATCCTTGTATAGGATTTTAAACTGAGTCTAATTACAGGTTTTTAATATTTATAGGAAAACACCTGAGGGAGGATGGAGAGAATTAGCTGGACCGAGAGATTACTTCTTCATTTTATTATTTATACAAAAATCCAGAGCACATAATAATAAACATAAACAGATAACATCATCTGGACAGAGGACAATAACAGATTTTTCTTATACTAACTGAAATTGTAAAAAGCAAATAAAAAATCAAATGTTTACAGAAAATTTACATTAAACAAGAGACAGGTATTTAACTGAGTTTGATTTAATTAAATAATAAACAAATAAAAAAGGTTTGTTGCCAAAAAAAACTTAAAACTAAACATATAAGGAAAAAATTGTATATAGGGTAAAATTTTAGGACAGAGAAAAAGTTGTAAACATTTCTGGCACATGGTAACATGCTTAGTAAAGCTGCTGATCTCATAGAGATCGGACAACGCTGATTTTCAGCATACCCCAGACATTAACAGTTTTAACAGTTAAGGCTTAATATTATTTTATCCTAAAGTAATTAATAGCATGCACACAGAAAATTTTAAAATACAAATAAGAATTACATAGACAATAATAATAATGGAGATGTTGATTGTACAGGAATATTTAAACTGTTGTTATATACCCTCTCACCTGCATAGAAGATAATTTAGAAGAAATAAGTAAAGGCGCAGAAAGGCGTGTAAAATTCCACACAAAAAGGAAAAACCGTTCAAGTGCGAGTCAGACTCGCGTACCTACGGTTCCATTGTGGATGATAAATTTAACTTTATCATTTTTATTCGTGAATTTCTGAACCGCTTTTTTTTCCCTGTAATCTTTACGTAAACACATATTACCATGTTTTTTTTTTGGGGCCACTGGTTTTGGAGATTCTTATCAACAGATGCAATTAAATATAGCTGTTTAGGCATTGAGATTCATTTTTATATTGTGGGTAATCGCAATATCTGCGACTGATGAGAAAGTGGGTAGAAGTTACAAGAGAACCAGCAGGCGGGTCTCTCTCTGCTCATTCGGCGCTTGTCACGATCGGACGGCTTTTTTTGAGACTTAATCTATAAAACTATCTGGTGGTATTAATGGACATTTCGGTTGTTATATACAATTTTATAAACTTTTGGTGATTGTGTAGCTGGCCAGCTTGTTCAAATAAGTGACGGTCGTGTGTACTCCATCTTCCACGTGTCGGATTCCTGCCCAGCCCTCGGCGGTCAAGGTGAGTGGTTACCCCATTATTTGGTGAAGATCAATGCCAAGAAATTACGCCTAGACAGACAAAACAAAACCAAAAATAAATACAGTCCACTTCTCGAACATAAATTTTGGTCATTCGGCCGGATGGTTTTTTCGTATAAAGTTTTAGTCACGTAATTTTCTTTGTTTTCTTTCGGTGTTAATTTAAACGTTGTTTTTAATATTCAGCTATATATAGCATTTACTCGGTATAGGTTTGTAGCTTCGAATTACAATAAATATTCGGTTCATAATATTGAATTATAATTTTGTTAATTGAGTTAACATGGCGGCGAAATGTTCTCAAACCAAGTTCAAAGTCCAATATGATTGGTTAAAGGGTACGTTTGACATGATAAATTCTAAAAATTACACTTCCAGTGTTATTTCTGCACGGTTACGTAAACTCGAAGAAAAGTATTCGTTATTGAGCGAGTCATATGAAGGCATTTTAAACAGTGAACCGGATAAAGAGATAACAAGTTTTTATGAAAAACAATTTAGTGAAGCTGAGCTGTGGTACAACCAGCTGGATGCGATTTCGGCGGGATTTCCGAACTTGGGGGGCACGCATGTACCTACTGAGAGTATTCAAACGGCACGGTTACCTCCTATTAATTTATCGGCATTCGATGGGGATATTTACTCATGGACTAGTTTTATTAGTTTATTTACATCCTTGGTGCTGTCTCGGAAAGATGTCTCAAAAACGGAGAAGTTTCATTATTTATTTTCAAATGTAAAAAATGAACCGCATTCCTTAATACGACACTTGCCAATGATCGATGAGTCATTAGATACGGCCTTAGATATTTTGAAGGGAAGATATGAGAATAAACGGATGATTGCGGATTCTCATATTTCGCGAATTCTTCATTTGCCGGTGCTAAATAAAAATGTAGGTCTTAGAATTAAGATTCTTAATCCGTTATTAGAATCGACTCGAGCTTTAAATAATTTAGGCTTACCTACGGACGAGTGGAGTTACTTATTGCTACATATTAGTTTGTCGAAGCTACCAATCGACGTAAAGTCTCGTTTCGAACAAAAGTACGGCGGTAATACGGCTAGTTTACCGACATTTAATCAGTTGACGGAGTTTTTACAAAATGAATGCAGATTAATGGATACTGCTATCGCGGAACCGGTTCCGACATATGCAGATCGCACTCGGCGGCCGGAGCGTAATGTCCATGTTGTAGATAACAATAACTACACACGTTTAGATCGCGGTAACATGGGCGGCGGCGGCGGCGGTGGCGGCCGCAGCGGCGGTGGCAGTGGCAGCGGCAGCGGCGGTGGCAGTGGTAGTGGCAGTGGCGGCTATAGCAAAAATTGTTTATTTTGCAAATTTTCGGGTCACTTAATTTACGATTGTTTTAAATTTGGTAATTTGACAACTATCGGTCGGAAAGATTGGGTTAAAAATAACGAATTGTGTTTTAGATGTTTCGGGCAACATACGGCTGCATCGTGTAATAGAAATATACCGTGCAATTTGTGTGGCAATGTCGGTCATAATAAATTAATTTGTACAATGTCTACGGCGCGCTCCAATGCATATATAGATAACAGACAACATAATAGTAGGCAGACGATGGTTGCATCGGCGGATCGGCGCTCATCGCCTGTTTCACGACGTGGTAGCAGTCCGCGCGGACGGAACAACTCACGACGCTCGCCAGTGCCGGAGCGCCCCAGCAACAATAGCATGCATTATCAGCGGCGGCATAGTGATAATGATTTCGGCAATAGTTCACGTGGCTATGCGGTACGGGATTCCGAACGGTCGCTGAGCCCGACTACTGCATCTCGTCAACAAAATAATAGTTCGGAATAGCAATTACAAACATGTAGTGTGGCTTCAACTCCAAAGATATCGGATAATGTTATTTTACCTACGGTTATTGTTGAGGTTAAAAAGTCTAATAATGAATTTATTAAGGCGGTCGGGTTATTAGATCTTGGATCACAAATTACAATAGTTAAAAGCGAATTTGTGACTAATTTGGGATTAAAGCGACATTACACACAAACTTCTTTAACGGGCGTCGGCGGTGTAAAGACTAACGGTAGTCAAAGTTGTGTTACGATTCATTTTAAGCCTGTTAACTCGGAAAATCCTTTGTTATCGGTTACGGCGGTTGTTTTGAAGAATCCTACTTCATATTTAGCTTGTAAGATAGATATCCCAAGGACACATATTAAATTATCGGATGACGGTTCATGTCGGATGTCAACAATAGACATAATTATCGGTTGTGATATATTAGGCAAAATTCTAAACGGTGAAAAAATTAATTTACTTAAGGACGGTCCTTATGCTTTAGGAACAATTTTTGATTTCGCAATTTTCGGTCCTACCCAATTAAATGAATTGGACAATTCGGTTTTCTCGGGCATCTCTCTATTAGAGGCGGTAGAGAAATTTTGGCGGTCTGAGGAGCCACCGATGGCCAAGATTAAAGACCCGGCGGATATTGAGTGCGAGCATCTGTTTACGTCAACTACGTCACGTGATATGAACGGGAAATATATAGTTCGGCTTCCTATTAAACCGGAACATCCACGATTGGGTGATTCTCGACAAACGGATTTAAAAAGGTTTATGGCGCTTGAGCGTAGAATGGAACGGCAACCTGAATTTCGTGAAAAATATGTTCAATTTATGAATGAATATATTTCGCTAGGACACATGGAGGTTTCAAATTTTGATTTTGATTCGGGGCAAGAATATTACGTTTTGGCACATCATGGAGTATTTAAGAAATCGGGAGACGTAAATAAGATCCGTGTAGTTTTTGACGGAAGCGTCCCTTCTAGTACAGGTGCCTCTTTAAACAATTGTTTATACACGGGTGAGCGGTTGCAAAATGATATAACGGATATCATAATGAATTTTCGATGGCCACGCATAGTATTTACAGCGGATGCAAAGATGATGTTTCGTCAGACGTGGATTTTTCCTCAGGATCGTAGGTATCAACTGATTTACTGGAGAGCATCTTCCTCGGAACCGTTACTTGTTTATCAATTGACAACCAATACATATGGCTTAAGGTCTAGCCCTTTCATTGCGATACGGTGCCTTCATCAATTAGCATACGATGAGTTGCTTAAATCGGAGAGTTCTCATGAAGATGACACAATTAAAACACGGGCAGCTCGGCTTTTGTTGCGGAATAGTTATGTGGATGATTTAAACGGCGGCGCGGACAGCCTTCAGGAGGCTCAGGAGCTGAAAGATGAGCTAATAGCTCTTATGAAATCGGCCGGTTACGAACTACGAAAATGGTCATCCAACGTACCGGATTTGTTGGATGGTTTACCTCCGGATCATTTAGAAATCCCACGTACATTCGATGGTACGTCTGGTTTAGGCTTTGTTAAAATGCTTGGAATACAATGGAATCCAACTTCGGATAGTTTCACTTATATTGTGAATTTACCATTAATTAATGTGGTGACTCGACGAAATATACTTTCCACGGCGGCTCGATTATACGATCCACTTGGTTGGATATCGCCGGTAGTATTTACGTTTAAACGACTGCTGCAGCAAGTGACCAATACTAGTGAAAAATGCGGAATTAACTGGGATGCACCGGTATCTGAGGACATTGCTCGGCAGTGGCGAGACATGATATCGGACTTACCCAATTTACAACTTTTAAGCATACCGAGATGTTTAAAACCGGACGGAGATGCGCGTTATACACTTCATGGATTTTGTGACGGCTCAAGCGTAGGTCATGCGGCAGCTGTTTATATTCGGTCGACACAACCAACCGGTGGCGTTCTCGTGAGACTACTCATCGCGAAATCGAGAGTAGCCTCACTGAAGACAAAACAGACAATTCCAAAATTGGAATTGAACGGGGCTGCGCTACTTACTACCCTTATAAATCATGTTGTTTCTTCATTGAAACACATTGAATTTGAAGAGATAGTAGGATGGTGTGACAGCACTATAGTGCTCGCATGGCTTCGTACACCAGCTCATAACCTGCAGGTATTTGAGGGCAATAGAGTGTCACAAATAAATTCGTCTACGGTACCAATTCACTGGAGACATGTGCCAGGTGAAATGAATTGTGCGGATGTGGCGTCGCGAGGTGCGACCGCGGCGGATTTATTGCAACATCAGCTGTGGTGGGGCCCACAGTGGTTGTATCAACCCTCGGAAATGTGGCCGAGTGAATGCTCAGAATTTCCATCGGATTTGTTACCCGGACTTAAAACTAAACTTAAAACTGTTAATATTACAACTATTTATGAGGATTTGGATTCGGAATTTTTATTTAATCGGTATAGTTCATTTGATACATTAGTGAATGTTGCATCATATTTATTACGGTTTGCACATAATTGTATGGATAAGGAATCACGATTATCCGGTTGTATTTCGGTCTCAGAACGGAAAAGAACAATTTCACATTTAATTCGGATTATACAGCGTATTTATTTTCATGAAGAATTATCGGCTTTATTGTCAGGTAAACCTATAAAGAGTAGTATGCGGAGATTAAACTTATTTATCGATAAAGACGGATTACTACGGGTCGGCGGACGTATAGGTGCATCGGAGCTACCTTATGATGCTCGTCATCAGATTTTATTACCAGGTAAAGGACGGTTTACGGAATTATTGGTCACATATTACCATCAAGTGTATTGCCACGTCGGAGCTAACACACTCGCGGCAATATTATCACGGAATTACTGGATTGTTTCGGTTCGACGGATAACACGGAATATAACATTCAAATGCATTCAATGCTATCGGTCTAAGGCTCGTCCTACACAACCTTACATGGCTGATTTGCCACCTGACCGTGTCAGAGGTATACGGCCATTTTTAGGAGTCGGAACGGATTTTGCGGGGCTTTTTTTTATTAGGGCCAGCCCTTTACGAAACGCTAAACTTATAAAATGTTATTTATGTATTTTCGTCTGCTTGGCTACGAAAGCAGTGCATTTGGAGATAGTAGCGGATCTCTCGGTAGAGGCCTTTGTAGCGGCTCTCACTCGCTTTGTTTCTCGGAGAGGACTACCCTCATTAATACGATCGGATTGCGGTACTAATTTTACGGGAACGGACAGATATTTAAAAGATCTCTATATTTTATTACGAGATAATCAATCGGACATACAACGGAACCTGATTCGGCAAAACATTACATGGCTATTTAATGCCCCATCGAGTCCAAATCATGGGGGTCTTTTCGAAGCAGCTGTCAAATCGGCTAAGACACACGCTCGGCGCGTTCTCGGTGATGCTAAGCTCACGTTCGAAGAGCTGACTACGTTCTTTACAAAAGTAGAGGCCGTGATGAATTCTCGACCGTTGTGCCCTTTAAGTGCGGATTCAGGCGATCTCGAAGTTTTGACTCCGGGTCATTTTTTAATTGGCCAGCCGCTTGTAGCTTTACCTGAAGACTCACTCACAAATGTTAAAACGTATCGTTTATCAAGATATCAATTGTTGCAAAAATTATCTCAACATTTCTGGATGCGGTGGAAAAATGAATATTTACATACTTTACAACAACGCTATAAATGGACTTTGGTAACGGAATCTCCTAAAGAAAATGACTTAGTACTAATAAAAGAAGACAATTATTCCTCATTACATTGGAAACGCGGTCGGATTCTCAAACTATTGCCAGGTAGAGATGGAATCGTTAGAGTTGCAGTAGTTAAGACTCAATATGGTGACTTAATTCGGCCCATTTCTAAATTGTGCAAGTTACCTATGGATAAATAACCAAGGTAGACCTTGGTTAGGCGGCGGGATGTTTAGGCATTGAGATTCATTTTTATATTGTGGGTAATCGCAATATCTGCGACTGATGAGAAAGTGGGTAGAAGTTACAAGAGAACCAGCAGGCGGGTCTCTCTCTGCTCATTCGGCGCTTGTCACGATCGGACGGCTTTTTTTGAGACTTAATCTATAAAACTATCTGGTGGTATTAATGGACATTTCGGTTGTTATATACAATTTTATAAACTTGGTGATTGTGTAGCTGGCCAGCTTGTTCAAATAAGTGACGGTCGTGTGTACTCCATCTTCCACGTGTCGGATTCCTGCCCAGCCCTCGGCGGTCAAGGTGAGTGGTTACCCCATTATTTGGTGAAGATCAATGCCAAGAAATTACGCCTAGACAGACAAAACAAAACCAAAAATAAATACAGTCCACTTCTCGAACAATAGCCAAACTACATATTTTTACAATCAATTTTTTAATACCTACTATTTGATACCTATAACTATTGTATTTTTATAAAATATTTTTTGTGACCTTTTTTTTATATATTTCTCATTTGTGCTCAACTTTTTAATCGCTAAAGTTTTTCTGTAATTGGCCAGTTATGATCTATAATAGAAATTTTTTCATATTTTTTGGTTTATCAGTTTCGGAGATAAAGGGGGGACCATACATATTTTTGTGGTTTTTTAAAGATTTCTCGAAACCAGTGCTAGTAAATATAGTAAAAGCATATATTTTTACAATCAATGTGATACCTATATTGTATTTTTAGAAAAAAAAAAATCTCACTTTTGTTTTGGTAATATTTTGAACAAATTCAAATTTTTCATATTATTTTTTACACTGTGATATGTGGAAAATTTAATTCTATTTTGTGCCAAATTTCAAGTTTTTATCTTTAACGGTGTTAAATTTATGAGGCTGTGACATACGGACGGATGAACAATGGAGTCTCACCATAGAGTTTATTTTGTACCTTTTAGGTACTACGGAACCCTAAAAAGAGCAAAGCAATTGGCATATTTAAAATTTAAATACAGAGGTATCCAACAAACGGAAAATAAGGAATAAGTTGTGTAGTATAATAAAATAATAATAATTATTTATAGTTATTATAAAATAAGTTAATATTATATATATATATCTAAACTACTATGTATGATATATTACAATAACCATCACTTGCTCATCGGTACGCAGCTGAATGTTAATTTAACCTGTGTGTAAGGGTGAGTATTAAGCCGGCGCCAGACATGTGTCCACTTATTTGCACACTTCTTCGACGACTTTGTACACACATTTGGCGTACCTGCCACACATGCTTCGCAAACTCTTTTCTCCACAATATGCTGGTAGACAACAAAGGAGATGGACGACGATTTCATGGACGCAGTGTGCTTATATTATTTATGTGCATGTAATTATTTTTTACATCTGCAACAAAATATATCGAAACGTCCGAGAAGAAGGCGTAAATGGATGTGTGTCCATTTTGAACGATCAAACACGTAGTTTCTCACACAACCGTTCCGTACAACAGCGCTCGCGCAACTGGTCTTTGCAAATAGTGTGGCAGGCTACGCACTTATTTGAACACATTCCTTTGATGTGCGCTAAAAAACCGATACCGCTCGGCAAAGTGCAAATCTGTGTACAAACTTTGGAACACATAGACAAAGTCTCGTGCCACACAGTGTGTCCACTTGAGTGTTCAAATAAGTGTACACATGTCTGGCGCCGGCCTTAGGGTATATAAAGGTATGTTAAATTTAGTTTGCATTTTGCGGTCCATATTTGGAGACACCTCTGACACTCTTTTGGGTGTTCATGCCGTGATCATGTATACAGTATTTTTATTCTTGGCAATGGCTCCAGTACAGTGGCTTTTATTCCGCTTTTTTTCATTTTTTTACCACGGAGTTTGGTGCTTTAGACTCTAAGGGATGCAATAAAAATATTATGCGCTAAAATTTTGTTATTATTTTTTTGGGAATATTGCCCATAGGTGTTTAATGTTGAAAAAAACATGACATAATAAGGAATAAAAAAAGAGTAAGCTATCCTATCGCACAAGTGACCTATCATACATTTTCAAAACAGCTATCTTCAAAAAACATGTACCTACCATATAAATAGAATAACAGCTATAAAAAGCACCAAGAATCATTGAAACTGAAAAAACTCTAATTTTCGCTACTACAAAAAGATCATAATGGGTGAAAATTGCGAAAGTTTAAAGTTTACTAATACAAAACTATTAAATGTTTTTAGGAAAATTTGCTATATTTTGGATAAATTTGATAAAAATATAGCAAATTTTGGTAAAAGCAAGCAAATTTTAAACTTGCGATTGTCGGCACTGTACAAGTGCTTTTAATTCAAGACCTAATGTCCGAATTAGCTTCTTTTTCTTTAATTCAATCCAAAAATATATAGTCAAACGTTGTTTTAAAATTGTATAATAGCTCACTTATTTTATAATGTTTTTTTGATGCAGAACTCCCACTATCATCCTAGAGCACGACACCTGCCCTACCTCCCCCCCTCCCCCGATTGATTTAGAAAACAATCGACATAAAGTAGGGATGATTTTTTTTTCTCATCTATCCCATGGCGTGGGCTGTCCTTATATAGGTCGTTCAGAAATAATTTGGGTGTGTAAAACCTTTATCGATTCAGGGATCCATTTGCAAAATAGTGCTAATTTTTGTTAGAGTCAAGTGTCGCCCTCTCCTTGCAATCTAAAGTTATTTTTGGATATCTGAAAAAACTCACGGCAGTCAGTAGCATATATAACAAAGTTAAAAGGAAAACTATCACAGCTAAGTAGGCTTTACAAGTTAACGAGTGTAAATCGACCAACTTCTAAAAACTTCTTCACTTATTATCATCGTCCTATGTGGGCTCGTTTTTAAAACGTTATAAACCGCATAGCCATGAACTCAATTATTATGTTCATGGTATCAAACAAAAAGCCCCCTTCCAAGTCCGCATGTTATGACGGGCAATTACGGAACCCTACACCGGCTGGTTTTAATATTCATTACTTACAACTTATCTAAAAATAATCACCTAAACAAATATTATTTCACGGAATGAAGACATTATAAACGAGGCACTAATTATGTTCATTCTTCGATTCACAATCAATACATCGCTAGTTCAGAAATAAAAGTTAAGAGCATTTCTTACTTAAAGAAACACAAATAATTGAGGAGACTAATTTTCCGGATGAAAGAACCCAAAACGAGGGAGTATTCAATCGCAAAGTTTCTCGTAACTAAGCCGGCTTCGGATCTTGACGAGAAAAATATGTTGTATGTTACTCCGGAAACCTATTTATGATTTTTATCAATCAACCATTCGTAGGCCTGGGATGCTATATTTTATTATCGTTAGGTTTCTTCATAATAAAGAATTTGGAATAAGTGGCGCAGAAAAGAGGACACAAACTGCCACGGTGTGTCGAGAAGTGGATTTCAATGTTTTGTGTTATTTTACGAGTAGAAACGATGAAACAAAACTGTGATTATAAGGTTGGTAGCTGGTTTCAGAGTAGATTTTGAATTTAGGAGGATCACAAAAGAAGAATTTCATAAGATAGTCCCATTTTTGACAAATAATGCTTATTTTATTATATATAATTATTATAATAGGTCTTTATATAAAAAAATGTCATTTTCTATAGAGAACTTAAAGGAAACTCTATTTTCAGTACCTTTTAACATTTTTGCATTTTTTTTAGGAACGACAAATCCAAATTTTGTAATTTCTTTTGTGTATGAATGAGACAACATTAAACTAACAGCAACATAAATTTAATTTTTAAAAAGTGTCAGTTGTAAAAAATTATGACGAATCTTATCATGGAAATGGATGGCATTTAGGACGAACTGTTTTTGAAAATTTAGTTTTAGTTATCAAACTGACAATAAAAACAAAATTTAATACGTAGGTGTAAAACCTTGAAATTAACTTTCAAACAAAAAACAAGTAATGGAAATTGCTATTTAATTACAGGAATTATGAACTCATGAATCTGTAAGAAAATTTCAGCAATTTCGTATGTAAAGACCTGTTATATAAATATTATTATAATAAATAATACTTCTCCGGATTATAAAGTTGCAGTACACTGAAAAGTCTTTATGTTTTTTTGCATATGGTAGGGACCATAGGCAACTGTTACTTCATATACATGCGAAAAGTTGACATTTATGCTCCATTCCTGTCATGAGCAAAACAATCAAATAATAAGTGTGCAGCACAGCCCTCACAATAGCTCTTGCTGCTGTACTGCACTTTATAGATTGCCGGGGTAGTAGAAAATCAAATGAAAACGCAGCCTTGTGGACCCAAGGAGTGCAGTCAGGAACTAAGTAGAGTGCCAGGTCTTCTTGCTTTTTCTATTTCCTTTTTGGTATACTGCTCGGATTTTGAATTAATGTGGACGGCGCTCCCCCCGTTTTTATAGCATTTTTCCTTTACTCCCACACTTACACTTTACCTCACCCCCTGGAACACAATTATATTATTTATTTACCATTTATCCTCATATCTACAATTTATGCTTATTTCTAACTTATTCAAGATACTTAGGTCTATACGTACATACTAGTATAATCACGCTACGACGACTGGGAGCTGACTGATGGCCAAAAATGTACTGCGCAGATATTTATAGTTCCTCAACCCCCACCTCAGGGGTATAAATATGCGACCTCTATGAAAACTGCCGTCAGTCTGCCCAACGGCGCAATGCTCACAAACCCGTGTTGCTATGCCTATTTACATGTTTTCTAGCTTGTTTTTGTATTTCCTAGTAAGTACCTGTAAGTACCTAGACTGACTTAATACTGCCTATATCATACCTAGGCCTGGTTTATTCATCTAAGACCTAGGCGCATTTCTATAATAGATATATTTATTTCTATAGTAAATATAGGGTTGGATACATGAAGGGATAGTATCCGAATTTTCTTTTATAAAGGTATCGTAGAAAGGCCTTTTGAACTTTTTCTATCATTAAAGTATAGGTGCTTTCGTGAGGGTTCCATACTATGGCACTAGTTTCAAGTTTACTCCTCACAAGTGATGTGTAGAGCAGCTTTATGGCTTGAGTATCATGTAGATCTCTACTGTTCCGGATAACGAAACCCAACCTTTTAAAGCAACTAGTCGCTAGTGCCAACAGATGCTCATGAAATGTGAGCCGCGAGTCAAAAGTCACTCCAAGATCTTTAACTAAAGAGACCCGTGCAATTGCTTCGTCGCCTAGTGTGTAATGAGCTTGCTTTGGCTTAGGAGAACGAGTGAAAGATATGACACTGCATTTCTGAGGGTTAAAGTGTAACTTATTTCTTAGACTCCAGACATGTAGTGCGTTTAGATCATTCTGAAGCAACTCGCAGTCATCCTCATTTTCCACACTTCTAATTAATTTTAAGTCGTCTGCATATAACAGGCATGAAGTATGACTTAGTACTTTTTCAAGGTCATTTATCATAAGGATAAAGAAAAGCGGGCCAAGAATAGAGCCCTGACTCACTCCCGAACGCGTCAAATACGGTTTCGAAACAAAACATCCATGCTTAACATATTGCTTACGATCACTCAGATAGTTTGCGAACAACCGTAAGAGTCTCGGCGAAAATCCAATATTGCAAAGTTTTTTGAGAAGTACGTCGTTGTCAACCCGGTCGAAAGCCTTTTTAAAGTCCAGGTATATTACGTCAACTTGCACTCGTTTATCCATAAGACCCGATATCTTATCAATAAGCGTTAAAAGTTTGGTATTTACGGAACGCCGACTTCTAAACCCATGCTGGGTATCACTAAGGAAAGGTTGCACCTGCGGATAAATTTTCCTGTGTACAACGCTTTCAAACACTTTCGCTACAGAGCATATAATTGCTATTGGCCTGTATTCCGTAACTTTAGAGGTGTCACTGCTCTTGGGAATTGGCGTCACACGTGAAATCTTCCATTTTGTGGGATATATACCACTCATAATAATAATATTAAAAATATACACTAATGGAACTTTTAGTTGGTCAACATAAGCTTTAAGAAAATATGGGGGTAAGCCATCGGGACCTATAGAGCTTCTAGGTCTTAGACGTTTTAAGGCTGACTCCACGTCGCTACTTGATATGTAGTCGATATGGATGTGCTTGGAGTCAGAGGTGTCGTCAGAGCTATTAGTCTGTTCAGCGTCTAATGTAGGAGAGTCTGGCAGGAACACACTTGCAAAGAAATCTGCAAAAGCAGATGCTGCATCTGCACCCGTACACTCGTTGCCTTCATGCATTACGCGAGGTTCAAAGCCCCCTTTAGTCTTCAGGCTTGAAATGTGTTGCCAAAAACCTCTCGGTTTCATTCGAATGCTCTCTTCGATCCAACGCATATGCTTCTCATAAGCTACAGACATACGTACTTTCAAGTCTGCTCTAATAGCACTGAAGTTTGCGTATACTTCCAGGTTTTTTGTTGCTTTCCATGTGCGATGTAAAGAAGCATGTAAATATCATGATGTGATATTTACATACTTATTTACATGAAAATTCCGAAATATTTTTCGAAAAACGCGGAAATCTTCGAAAGTGTGCCTGTTCGTTAATTTCGCGCGACCCTACCCTAAAATTGCGTAGTTCCCGTTTTCATCGCTAGGGGCGCGCGTGTCTCATCGTGCACAATAAGGATGTTGTGCGTATATTACAAACTTGGACATTTAGGGTTACTTAGCATTTTAACAAGTAATATATGACCGCCTCTATGGTCTAATGGTTCAAACTCTCGGCCTCTAATCTGGGGTTCTATTCCGGAGAAACAGTCGAAGCGTAACTCCTAAAACTCGAGCTAAAAATTTATGGAGTTCGACAGATAAAACAGGTTTTTACGGTCAAGAACGCTAATTCGACAGACTGGGAATTGATCCCCTGGAGGCTACGGGCTGGGAGACAAGCGTGAGTATTAAGAGCCTATAATACCTCACATTTCTTCACATGTTCCTCAATTATTTCAACAATACTGCACTGATCACTCTAAAATAAATGTATGGTAAAGTTAAGGACTAATGCTACGCCTACAATGTTGTTAAAATTTGATTCCATAAAATAGTCTGCATATAAAAAAAATATAAAGTTACCTCCAAACCGTACTGTGAACCGCTAGTATTCAAAAATGACGTAAAAAAGTCAGAGTCGCAACTAAGCAACTACTGAAGCACAGCAATGGCGGCGGTTTATAAGTGTGTGAGTGGACTTACTATGGAAAATTACATACTATGATGTGAATGTGTGCGTGCCGGGCTCGTACATACAAGTGGATCGGCATACTATGGGTGTTTCAGTTGTTGGTTAGCCAAACTCCGTCCTTTTTTTTACGTCAACGGTATTCAATTAATAGTTTAAATCTGATCAAGATACTTTGCAAAGTAAATGATTTTAATATAAAGCACGCCTTTAATATTAAACATTAATAAAAAACACTATTTTCGACGTAAAGAATATATATTGAGTGAAACACGCGCTTTTTGAGAGCGTGCCATGTTTCGGTTGTCATGTAAGTGCGCTATTTTAAACAATAGTAAAACGTCATAGATTTTAGTTCTAATTGATACAAAATGACGTGTTGAGTGTCAGGTAGTATAGACTATTAATTATGCATGTAATATGCGAAAGTCTATCAATATGTGAACCCAACACGGCATTTGATTGATGGTCGACCTCAGCTTATATCGGTGGATCCTTGGGGCGTATTCGGTGAAGATAAATGACAACAATAAAAAAAACTATCACCCTGAACACGCCGGTCATGCGTCAGGCTAAAGTAATTTGCGAAGATCCAATTTCAGATTAGAATCTGCGCGTTCAAGAGTTATGGTCCCTTGGATCTGCGGGTAGGAACCCGTACAACTTGTCCGTTTACCGGTTGCGATAAATTAAGAGGCTATGTTAATAATTAAAGATATTTTTAACTGTATATTGAAATAAAAAAAATATATATACTTAATTTTTTCTTTAAACCGCGCGTTTTTTTCTTCGGGCGATCATGACAAAATATAAATTCACATAGCCTCTTATTGACGGGATCATAAAATTAAACTACATGCTTTACTGCTTATACCAAACCACTTTTAAAGAAATATTTGAAATAACACCGAAAAGAAAGGAATAACGCCGAAAAGGAAACACTCCCATAGAAAATGACAAGTAGTACGAGTAGGTACGAGTATTAAAAAAGTATATGGGGTTTGATAACACTGCGATAACATTGGCTCAATTTATTTTAAAACCGCTTGATAACCAATGGGTACCATGTATAGTGTCAACTGAAAATAATCAGACATTGGGACACTCGTGCACTCTATTACGAAACGAACGAATGTCCCAATGTCTCTCATTATGTCACAGTTGCACAAAATATTACTAAAATTTCGAAGCTTTGATTTAATTTAATAAGAATTTATTATCGACGATTTTGTTTCTTTAACTAGTTGTTTATATTCATTTGATTTTCCCATGATATAAAGTAAAGCAATCTTTTTTAAAAATGTTAACTGTTGGCTTTTTTATGAGGATGCCGAGTTTTCCCATTGTTATTGTGCTTTATTGAATAACCATACACCAAACCTAAATATGTTTTTATTACCGAACCCTTCCGCAAAATTGTTTGTACTGCAAAGTTATAGTAGATTTGTATTCAAGTGAGGTAATTTACATTTACAACCGAGTTGAACACTCTACTTTTTGAAATGAAATACAGAATAATTAAAAAGAGATAATTATTCTAAATAATAAAGAGATGACAGATTTTCCTTCCTTCAGCTTTAGATTTTTTAATTTACTTACATCCCTTGGAATCTAAATCGAATTTACATCGCGCATTTCGACTAAAATATGCCCTTCTTTCAGAGTCTTAGTGATGAAAATTGAATTTTCGGTTATATATATATTTTTTTATTATTTTTTTTATTGGAGGGTTTTGTCACGATGTGATCATGTCACCCTAATTGCACAAGTTAAAGATAGATATTTGCTGCTAACTATATACAGTCATTTCTTATTTTGATACAAATCTTACAAAATATTTCTTTTCTTTGGACAGAGTTAATATAAAAACAGAGTATAAAGGTTACTTTATTATTTAACACATTATCTAATAAGCATTTTCCTATTTCTTCTTAATTAAATGTAGCCGTGACGGCTCAGTTGGTACGTCTTGGTACATTTTGGAGACCAGGGTTCAATCCTGCCGCTTGAGCAGCATGCACCAATAACTGTTTCGGAGTTTATGTGCATAGTATTTGTACATAGTTATCGTTTGAACACCGAAATAAAACACTGGAGGTTACTCTACATGCTCTTAGTAGCGTGTTTTTATGTTTGAAGAACGAGGATTAAGCTCAGCCCCTGTCACGTAAGGATGTAAAATCATTGGTGAAAAAAGGGTCAGTGAGTGCTGACGGTTCCAGTGACAATCCATACTCGAAAACACCTCTGACACCCTCGTAAAGAATAGCTTTTTATGTTTTTTGTCGAAAATATACTATGAATAGAAGGTAACTACTAATGATCACGCAGCGAAACAACAAATTAGTGTGTTCTTAGCTAATACTAAAATATTTTGTAGGGAAAAAAATATTGGGTTTAAATAAAATCCCTTCATATTTTTATTATCTATTTTATGAAAAAAAAAATTAGGTTGATCTCTTAACTGTGTTCTTGAAACGAACGTTTCAATACCAAAAAAAAGAGGGTGGAAAACATATTTTTTTGACAAAGGTATAAATCTTAATACATTGTTTATAAGTAGAATCCCTAGATAAAAGGTCAATAAATATTATTATTTTTTTTTTTCAATAGAAGGACAGTAAGAATTTTTTCAAACGAATCGTCGAAAGTCTGGCGTTGTTCTTGCTCCAGACTTAATAAGCCTGCATATCCTTTATTACAGACTCGTAGAATTAGTAACCAGAAATATAAGTCACGTGACCTCGACTTGAAAATGTGGACATGCTAAAACTAAACCTTTTTAACTAGCTAGTATAAATTGTGTTCATATGTACCGCTTATTGAAAAAAAACAGTGGTGTGAACAAAATACTTTTAAAATGACCTCCTAAAAAATGCGCAGTTATTTTTCTTTCTTGCTATCTTTCAGTAGCTGAACTTTCCTTTGGGAAAATGAAGTTAGTTGTCCAAGAGATAAATGTAGGCTCCACCGCTACTGACTTAATAAATCTTTCAACTTGTCGCTCTCAGCCGAAATGGTTCGAGAAATATTCCATCCCGTATATAACGAGACTGCTTAGTTAAACATTTATGTCAATATTATTTTCTGGGACTGTTGTAACAAACAAAATAATACAATATACTCGTATTATATCACAATATTATAAGATGTAATACAAACTTGTAAATAAAATATTAAAACACATATTATTCTCTATCTTTTTATTTAGAAGTAATGCACATATACAAGGTGAATTTGTAAACATCGTCCAAATTCATACTTGAGCCTTGGTAAGTGACCAGCATCATGAACCAATAACGATTTTTGTAAAATTCATAAAATGATATTTCGACTCTACATAGTGATTCACTCAGGCCTGGGAGTGAATTACTATGGGAAGTAGAAATTTCATTATACGAATTTCACAAAATTTTTTATCTATTTATGATGCTGATCACTTACCAAGGCTCCAGTATGAATTTGGACGATGATCAAAAAGTCACCTTATATAACTTTAAATATATATAATAGTAAATAAAAGAAAATTGAAAACTTGAAATATATTTCGGCTCTTAGTGGGCCGTCATCAGTCAAGTATGATGACTGACTGACTCAACATACTTGACTGATGACGGCCCACTAAGGGCCGAAATATGTTTCAAGTTTTCAATTTTCTTTTATTTATTATATATATTTAAAGTTATATTTGTATATTACTTCTAAATACAAAGCTATTGGAGGCATATTATATATTTATGCAAGTATTATTTACTATAATATATTTTAAAAAATGTATAATTTACTGCCCATAATTATTTATATTCTAATATCTAGTATCACTTTGCATAGTTACTACACATTTTCAGAAAAACCGGGCGTTCGAAATGTAAATAAATATACCAAGAACCCGTTACTTCTTATAATCCTTTTTTGTGTCATTAATAAAACCAGCCAAGTGCAAGTCGGACTCGCGCACGAAGGGTTCCGTACCATTATCTATAACATTACAGATCGCGCCAAACTTCTAGTACGCTCGGAAGTTGCTCTTCCCAAGAACGGCCCATACATTTTGTTCCTGCTGATGCGAATCGCCCCGTGTTTAGAGGGGACTAAAAGTTTGGCGCGATCTACTCGTTAACTTGTAAAGCCTTCTTAGCTGTGATAGTTTTCCTTTTAATTTTGTGATGTGTGATTTTTTTTCACGCCTATAAATACAACCGTTTCGCTGGCAGGGGGGGAGGCACTTGACTCTAACAAAAATTAACACTTTGAAGCTTAATATTTCGCAAATGAAACCCTGGATCGAAAAATGATCTTCTCACACCCCCAATATTTTTAAATTACCTATGCAACAACATCCCACACTAGGGGATAGACAAGAAAAAAAAATCATCCCCACTTTACGTGTAGGAGAGGTACCCTAAAAAAAATCTTATTCAAAATTTTACTGTACCACTTTATTGGCGTAATAAATATGTATACCCATACCAAATTACAATTTTCTGGTACTAATAGTCTCTAAGCTAAGCCGCGGACAGACAGACAGATGGACATGGCGAAATTATAAGGGTTCTGTGTTGTTGACTACGGAACCCTAAAAAGGCAAGCTGATTTACTGCTTCATCAGTGTACTTTGGGCCATTTTACAAGACCCATCACAAAGATAATGCCACAAAGAGTTCTTTAATTCCTTTGGTATCAAGTAACTGTCCTCTATCACACTTTATACTGTCCTCGTAAAAAGTTGAACGACTTGACATTATCATAATTTTGAATTTGCGAGCCTACGGAGACGAAGAAGCATTTAAAGAGCAAAAGTTGGTTAGAGTTAGTTGGTTCTGTCATTTGCAAATGAGGAATATTGGTAAACACTTTCATTATATTTTTAAACTTGAAGATGACGTATTATTTGCTTTAAATTCTAAGATTAGATAGGCTTTGAAGGTTATTTCTTAGGTACATTAATTATGTTTATATTAATTATATTGAAAAAAATAAAAAGTTACTTTGATTGTTTACTGTCTTTTATTGTAATAATTATATATATTTGTTAGAATAAAATTATAATTGTAACCAATTACAACTTAATGTTGATTATATACTGTGTTGCAATATTCATCGAAGCAATTTTAGTTATTAACACGCTGCCTCTAACCTCAAAGGTCCTAACAGATGACGTCACTCCTCACCACATCACATGTTTATGTAGTTTTACTTACACCCCGTCATTTTAAATTCTGTTAGACCCTTTTCCTCTTTGTAACAACAAAGCCGAAAAGGGGCTTAAATCTTTAAATAAGGATGTACACTGGAGATCATACTGGAGATCATCACTGGAGATGGTTGGTGATCATTGAACCTTGTTCCTGGTCCCTGGCCGGGTCTCCGGTATGGGTTCGGGCGGGTGATTGGATTTTACCTTGTATAATATATATTTTACCTATCATTTTAATCGTATATATATTGCTACATAAATTAAATACAACTTTAATCTAGTCCTTGTACATTTATTATTTTATTACATATCTTTTTATAAGATTAAATTTGACGAGTAAAAAGTGTATTATATATACCTACTTTGCAAAATAAACTATTTGAATTTGAATTTTAACATCAAGCTATACAGTTGCAGTACTACAATAGCCCCTGTAGTGAAGGATATAAGATAACTTGATGGGATCTCTTCTGTACGTAGGTAGTTCTCTAAAAGTGTACTTAATTTTTTAACGTTGGCACTAAAATTATCTTTTAATTGCCTCGTATAACTTAAGGTCGTAAAAGATACGGCGTTATACATTTTAAAGTTGTAAAAATTAAGGCCTTAACTAAACTCGTTGTGAAGGTTTCCTTGTATCTATACAAAAATTAAAAGAATTTTCTTTGAGGGTAAGCTCACACACATGCCGTTGGGCTACCGAAATATGTAAAAGGGTTGCTTGAAATTCCACTTTTGTCGAATTTTATATTGTAATAGTGGAATTACTTCAAAGCGATCTATAAAAAGCTTAAATAAAGTAAATGAAAAAATATTAGACTACAACTTTTGCCCCCGCAATTGTTACAAAGTTTTACAAAACGTAAAAATTTTTTTTTAAACATATTGGATGTAAATTAAAACTGTGTAATTACATAGAATTTTTTATTTCAACCATTTTTACCATTTTTTTTTCTTTCGTTCAATCTCAGCACACAACAGAGTTTTATGACTTTATTTTTGGTAAATATAAGAATGTAACTAAAAAAAATACAAAAATATATGTTTTTTTCTTCCTTACATTTTGTGAAACTTTGAATGACATGTGGGGGCAGAAGGTCGAGTTCAATATCTTTTATAGGGGCTTTTTGTAAGTAAATTAGAAGTATTAAATTTTAAAAAGTGTAATTTCGGGTCACTTTAATTGTATCGAGATACCGCGGACTCACTTTCGTTTTTTTCTGTGATGAACGAAACAATCGATAAATACTTCATTGCACAATAAACAATATTTATATACAAAATACAAAAGAAAAAGAATGCAAAATCAGACTGATTCCAAAAAGAAAATTTCCAGACAACCATGGGGAAAACACGAGTACTACATTTTTATTTTTAAATTTACACGAGTGCGAACATAATTAAATAATAATAAAAACTCATTTCAAACCTACAATCTAAATAATGCAAAAATACATACACGTACAAACGCGCTTCTCCGCGAAAGAGCAGTTTTCGCCATCATGCGACGATATATTCATAAAACAGACTGGTGAAGATTGACAGACTGGTGACGGGCAGCGGCGTCACTGATACGAGGGTTTCGGTACCAGCGCTCACCAACCCGCCTGCACAGCTTCTATAAGTACTCGTATGGGCATTACAGGTTCCTTTTTTTGTCTCTGTAAAGCTAAAAGCTTCAAATATGGAACACTAAAGTCTACAACCTCACGTACGTACTACTTGTATTTTTTTAATAGTAGTTTATGCTACAAGGGCGAAAAGGAATACATTACGAGGACGATTTAAAACACGAGCGTAGCGAGTGTTTTCAACGTAACCGAGTAATTTATTGCTCTTACGCCCGTGTATCATACAACGTTTTTCAATGCATAGTGTGAGGAAATAAAACAAATATAATCTTGTGAAATTTAAATTATTATTGGCTCAAAAGGACTGTATCCAGAGCCGTTAAACAGCGGATAAAAAGTATAAAATTTATGGTACACAGGAAACTTAGTCTAAACCAGTTTTGACTGATTTTCGCAGTCATAACTACTTTTGACTGGCTATGAGTTTTGACTGCAACATATACATGGACGTGATTGTTCGATTGAAAAACCTTATGTTTTTTTTTATAACCTTCATAAATGAATTAAATCGTCGAAGCCGCTTAGGGGCAGTAAATAATTTAAGCCAAAAAACGCCAAACGTTTGATTTTTTTGTATTTAGAGGTTTTAATTATATAAAAAGCCGGCCAAGTGCGAGTCTGACTCGCGCACGTAGGGTTCCGTACCATTATCTATAAAAACGGCAAAAAAATCAGGTTTGTTGAATGGGAGCCCCCTTAAATATTTATTTTATTCTGTTTTTTAGTACTTGTTGTTATAGCGGCAACAAAAATACATCATCTGTGAAAATTTCATCTGTCTAACTATCACGGTTCATGAGATACAGCCTGGTGACAGACGGACAGACAGACGGACAGCGGAGTCTTATCAATAGGATCCCGTTGGTTACTTTTTGGGTACAGAACCCTAAAAAGGAAAATGTTGCATACAAATGTTGTCTTGGAGTTAGTTAGTCAAAAAAAAATTTTTTTTCAATATTTTTGATTGAACGGGATGTACTTGGGTAGTAGGCTTTAGAAAGTACCCTTTAGCGATACTAAGCCCCTTAAAAAGAATAAGGGCGTCAGTGCACTCACTCGTATTCGATTCAAATTTGTGTTTTTACGTGTTTGTCTTAACACTACGAATACGAGTGAGTGCACGATCGACCTTATTGTGTGTAAGTGTATTGGTATCTTTTACGGATTTTATGTTTAATATAATGCAAAGAGAAAAGTAATACAACTGGAGAAGAGAGCCCTCTCTCAGTTAATTTAATCATTTTTTGGTTTGATTGACACCTCCAAGAGAAAGTAAGCCGTGCGTGACCTTCAATTTTGTAATTCATTCCTTCCTTAGCAGTCAGGAATTTAAATATTTTTTGGTTTGATTGACACCTGCAATAGAAAGTTAGCCGTGCGTGACCTTCAGTTTTGTGACTGATTCCTTCCTTAGCAGTCGGTAATATTATATTGCAGTTTTTTTATAAAAATCTTACAAGGAGTCTTACACCGATAAAATAAAATTAATAGATATTTCTCAACATCACACCAACTACCTCACAGTATTGAGTCTGGATATCGTAATTAAACTTGAAATAGTTTATCGATAATTAATAAAGCGAGATCGACACTATTGTGATACGGTCGTTTGTCCCCGTTCCACACCCACACATCACTCTCCTTGACAGAATGTTTTCGAAGCAAAATATATAAATGAGCTATCATAATAATTACAACCTTATGTACTTATTATGTACAACAGTATAAAATCTAATTTAGTTGGCTAGACATTGGACTGTGCACAGTCTAGTTCTCAGTATAACGTATTTGTGTATAATAGGCATATCTCAATGTCTTTGATGTTGTGCATAATACGTTGTTGGCTCCTATTACAATCACTGTCACTGTGAGTCAGCCAATCACGGCTGGCCCAGTGTCGCATGACACATTACAAACCAATCAATTTTGAGTGGAACCTTTTTGGTAATGACAGTTTGTTAAAACCGCCACTTCTATGAGTTCTATGTTCGCTATCGCTACTACAGTTTTAAAATTGAAATTCTCATACATCATAAGATTACCTTATTGAAACGCGTGCAGCTCTTCATTTTATTTAAATAAGATTACCTTATTGAACCGCGTGCAGCTCTTCATTTTATTTAAATAAGATTACCTTATTGAACCGCGTGCAGCTCTTCATTTTATTTAAATAAGATTACCTTATTGAACCGCGTGCAGCTCTTCATTTTATTTAAATAAGATTACCTTATTGAACTGCGTGCAGCTCTTCATTTTATTTAAATAAGATAACCTTATTGAACCGCGTGCAGCTCTTCATTTTATTTAAATAAGATAACCTTATTGAACCGCGTGCAGCTCTTCATTTTATTTAAATAAGATTACCTTATTGAACCGCGTGCAGCTCTTCATTTTATTTAAATAAGATTACCTTATTGAACCGCGTGCAGCTCTTCATTTTATTTAAATAAGATTACCTTATTGAACTGCGTGCAGCTCTTCATTTTATTTAAATAGGATAACCTTATTGAACCGCGTGCAGCTCTTCATTTTATTTAAATAAGATTACCTTATTGAACCGCGTGCAGCTCTTCATTTTATTTAAATAAGATTACCTTATTGAACCGCGTGCAGCTCTTCATTTTATTTAAATAAGATTACCTTATTGAACTGCGTGCAGCTCTTCATTTTATTTAAATAAGATAACCTTATTGAACCGCGTGCAGCTCTTCATTTTATTTAAATAAGATTACCTTATTGAACCGCGTGCAGCTCTTCATTTTATTTAAATAAGATTACCTTATTGAACCGCGTGCAGCTCTTCATTTTATTTAAATAAGATTACCTTATTGAACCGCGTGCAGCTCTTCATTTTATTTAAGGGGAACGAAAATACAAACAGAAATAAAATGTCAGCTTTCGGATGATTTTGTTGCAATAATTAGGTTACGTATAGCCATAAAAAAAATACATGTTTTTGGTTGAACTTTAAGGTATTCATTTTCCACAAACCACGTTAATCGATTCATATTTGTACTGTCAATGAATTTTTTTGTAACCCTCTATTGCACACTTCTTATCGATTTTGTTTCAGGTATCGCTTTCGCGATTTTGTTGGTTTTTTTTTAATAAAATTAGTGTGAATGATATCTATTCATTTTCCAAATACCACGTTATTCGGGTCAAAAAAAGCACCCCCTTTTTCCAAAAATACGTAAATCCACTGATGCAGTCAGCGGCAGCAAGATATTGTCAGTCTACGCCTAGCGTTGGCGCCCGTAAGACGTGGAACCTGTGCCCTTTTTTGCAAGCTATAAATATCTCCCAAAACTACTTCAAAACACATTGAAATTAATTTTATAAAGTAATATTTCGAGGAGCATCATATTCCTGCCGTTAAAAACTCAACAAAATATGCGTATGAGTGATTTAGCTACATCGTGCCATAGTCATAACAACAAAACTGAATGAATTTGGAATGAATTCATACTTTTATGCGGGAAAATAATATATGTTACTCTAAAAGAATAATTTTGTGATCGTTATTGAAACCCAAATTAATTTACTTATACTTACTGAGATCTGTAACAAAGGTCAATGACCTTTTCCTGAAATTACCCTCTAGTATGGCTCACCATTTCAGGTCCAATAAGTGAAGTTTTTTGCAAATTATATAAGTACACTTACTTGGGATAAATCGCCAAGCATTTAAAATATAGAAATTTATTTTGAAATATTTACAGTGCATGGCAAAATTATTAGATCGTAGATAATCCTGTCGGTACATGTTCAGGTTCTGTTACGCAAAATGAAAACAATGAAACTCTTAAAGGATTAATTTGTTATCCCTATGTTTGTCTGTCTGTCCGTTTTGTCTAGACAATTTTTTCTGGGTAAAATTAATAAATACCAATATAAACGGCCTTCCATAGAGCTGTAAAAACATACTTTTGACGTTTTTATTTATATTACGTTTTAGGTTTTTACGTTTTTTTTTTTACGTTTTTCATACAAATTTTCTCACTATGAAAATGTGGGGATGAACACTTGAGATAATATTTTGCATTTAAAAGTCAACACAGAAAGGAATTGTTGAACAAATAATGTAAAAAATATGAAAACCATGTTGTTCTATTCTAAAGGGATTAATTATCTACTGTTCAATGTGGCGAAAGCTTTGTTTATTTTTTTCCTTGAATTATTTTTAACTAAGATAACAAATAGTTTAATACAAGGTTTTCCTTAAGAGGTCCCTTTACCCCTGTATTTTTCTTAAAATTCATACAATAGGTATAAACCGAATGTGAAGTCTACAGCTTATTTTCTTCATATCTTTTTTCATGAGTATATTCTAGTGACACCTAACTACGTCTCTATACATCCCAAAAAGCAAAATTTGATAAAACACCATCATAATAGCTGTCAGGCTTGGCTTTTTAAATAATTATTAACATTTCGGTAAATCGGATTCAAATGCCCTTTGCAGACGCGTCATTCCATGGTCTCGATTCGGCGGCTCTGAGGGCCTGTGCTGCCATTCCCCTGGGGACTCACGTTATGCGCCGGAGGTTTCTCCAGCGCAACCCTGAGAGTCCCTAAGGATCAGCGCGCAAAACACACGATCGCCTCAATCAAGATACCACTTTATGAACACGCCTACGAACAGCTTTTCGGTAAAAACTAGAACGCGTCGCGGCTAAAGCACACTCTCCTGTGGGTGTAGTCCCTACTCCACTAATTTCACAACAATCCAACGGTTTCACTGCAATCCAATAATCCAGGTTCGAGGGGTCCGGGTCTCGGGTTACGCGCCGGTTGCGCGGGACAGCCTCCTTCCGATGGGGTGTCTCACTTGTCGGTGGTGTCACGGAAACTCTGTCCGCCCTCCTGTCTGTGTCTTGGTTTTATATGGCGTCAACCTCCCCCCCACCACCGCTCGTGCGTGTGGCTCGGTGGGGCTCCGCTGCGGGGAAGCGGGGCTTCGTTACATTTTAAACACTTGGCGATTTATCCCAAGGGTAAACAGGTGTCCCAAAGTCAACGCTTTCCCTTGGAAGGCTGGTAGGCCAGCTCATGACTGACCAGAATATCAAATTATGACCTCAGCAAAAAGTAGATAGTCTTCGAGTTGATGGTACTTTTATAAATTCGAATAGATTTTTGAGAGTCAAAGCTAACCAGTTCTAAATTCTAAGAATAAAATTTTTGTTGCGCAACTCTGAATAGTCATGCTATTGATAAAGTCAAAAATAAACCTTGAAATGCTGTTACATCAGGAAGAAAAATAAAAACCTAATTTATGAGCAATTTTTTGTAATTACGTTAGTTCGATACCACACCCTGAAAAAAAATGTCCTATGTTAGTTTGGCAAATTGTCTTAAATAACGGCTTATCAAATATTGTTTTTCAAATGATCTGGCAATTTCTGTGTATTACTTTTCAAAAAAAAGTTATTGCTATTTTACTACCAAAGGAGCTGGGTATTTTTTAAAATATTTAGAATTTAGAATGAAAGAGTGGCGGGCAGTAAAAATATTTGACGTTCATTAGAAATGCCATTTAACATGCGTTAGAGTGAGATAAATAGTGACGCTATTTAAAATGAGTTGGAATGAGATAGTAACGCAGTTAAACGTGGTTGAATGAGAGAGGCATAATTGATATAGGCTACAGTGAGATAGATAGTGACGTGGTGCATTCCTTCTGAGAATATTTGTTAGTTTCCACTTTTTGTAATAACAACTTTAGTAAAAATTTTTTGTAAAGAAATTTTTGGTCCAATTTATTTTCCCGCAAGTGTAAAACCAGCTCAACGGGCGAAAAATATTTAAAGAATGGGTAATGGTGACAATTAACCGTCACAATATTATTATGTATCTCTAAAGGAGTGTCTGAAATGTTCCGAGGGTCAACTGATAAATCAAACACTCAAAAAACCACTTTTAGCCGACCATAATAAATTAACGTCCCGACGTGATAGCAAGTAGGATCAATGCCGTGTGACGATGATCGAAATACACTAATAAATTAGATAAAATAAAATACGTATTACTTTTGACCCTGCCTCGTCCACTCTATTCGTATTTTTGCTATGGTGACGCGAGCTTAGAGACCGGGACGAATTTCCCCCCGCGCGCTATCGTAAAATAGAATAAGCCACGCCCGGAACTGGTTTTTGTTTTGGCTATGTCATACTCTTAAATAAGATTACCTTATTGAACCGCGTGCAGCTCTTCATTTTATTTAAATAAGATTATCTTATTGAACCGCGTGCAGCTCTTCATTTTATTTAAATAAGATTACCTTATTGAACCGCGTGCAGCTCTTCATTTTATTTAAATAAGATTACCTTATTGAACCGCGTGCAGCTCTTCATTTTATTTAAATAAGATTACCTTATTGAACCGCGTGCAGCTCTTCATTTTATTTAAATAAGATTACCTTATTGAACCGCGTGCAGCTCTTCATTTTATTTAAATAAGATTACCTTATTGAACCGCGTGCAGCTCTTCATTTTATTTAAATAAGATAACCTTATTGAACTGCCTGCAGCTCTTCATTTTATTTAAATAAGATTACCTTATTGAACCGCGTGCAGCTCTTCATTTTATTTAAATAAGATTACCTTATTGAACTGCGTGCAGCTCTTCATTTTATTTAAATAAGATTACCTTATTGAACTGCGTGCAGCTCTTCATTTTATTTAAATAAGATTACCTTATTGAACCGCGTGCAGCTCTTCATTTTATTTAAATAAGATAACCTTATTGAACCGCGTGCAGCTCTTCATTTTATTTAAATAAGATAACCTTATTGAACTGCGTGCAGCTCTTCATTTTATTTAAATAAGATTACCTTATTGAACCGCGTGCAGCTCTTCATTTTATTTAAATAAGATAACCTTATTGAACTGCGTGCAGCTCTTCATTTTATTTAAATAAGATAACCTTATTGAACTGCGTGCAGCTCTTCATTTTATTTAAATAAGATTACCTTATTGAACCGCGTGCAGCTCTTCATTTTATTTAAATAAGATTACCTTATTGAACCGCGTGCAGCTCTTCATTTTATTTAAATAAGATAACCTTATTGAACTGCGTGCAGCTCTTCATTTTATTTAAATAAGATAACCTTATTGAACTGCGTGCAGCTCTTCATTTTATTTAAATAAGATTACCTTATTGAACCACGTGCAGCTCTTCATTTTATTTAAATAAGATAACCTTATTGAACTGCGTGCAGCTCTTCATTTTATTTAAATAAGATTACCTTATTGAACCGCGTGCAGCACTTCATTTTATTTAAATAAGATTACCTTATTGAACTGCGTGCAGCTCTTCATTTTATTTAAATAAGATAACCTTATTGAACTGCGTGCAGCTCTTCATTTTATTTAAATAAGATTACCTTATTGAACCGCGTGCAGCTCTTCATTTTATTTAAATAAGATAACCTTATTGAACTGCGTGCAGCTCTTCATTTTATTTAAATAAGATAACCTTATTGAACTGCGTGCAGCTCTTCATTTTATTTAAATAAGATTACCTTATTGAACCGCGTGCAGCTCTTCATTTTATTTAAATAAGATTACCTTTATGAACCGCGTGCAGCTCTTCATTTTATTTAAATAAGATAACCTTATTGAACTGCGTGCAGCTCTTCATTTTATTTAAATAAGATAACCTTATTGAACTGCGTGCAGCTCTTCATTTTATTTAAATAAGATAACCTTATTGAACTGCGTGCAGCTCTTCATTTTATTTAAATAAGATTACCTTATTGAACCGCGTGCAGCTCTTCATTTTATTTAAATAAGATTACCTTATTGAACTGCGTGCAGCTCTTCATTTTATTTAAATAAGATAACCTTATTGAACTGCGTGCAGCTCTTCATTTTATTTAAATAAGATAACCTTATTGAACCGCGTGCAGCTCTTCATTTTATTTAAATAAGATAACCTTATTGAACTGCGTGCAGCTCTTCATTTTATTTAAATAAGATTACCTTATTGAACTGCGTGCAGCTCTTCATTTTATTTAAATAATATTACCTTATTGAACTGCGTGCAGCTTTTCATTTTATTTAAATAAGATTACCTTATTGAACTGCGTGCAGCTCTTCATTTTATTTAAATAAGATTACCTTATTGAACCGCGTGCAGCTCTTCATTTTATTTAAATAAGATTACCTTATTGAACCGCGTGCAGCTCTTCATTTTATTTAAATAAGATAACCTTATTGAACTGCCTGCAGCTCTTCATTTTATTTAAATAAGATTACCTTATTGAACCGCGTGCAGCTCTTCATTTTATTTAAATAAGATTACCTTATTGAACCGCGTGCAGCTCTTCATTTTATTTAAATAAGATTACCTTATTGAACCGCGTGCAGCTCTTCATTCGTGGTGTACTAAGTGAGAAAGTTAGTTTTGTGTCACTGCACTGGTACAGTTTGTTTTATATATAATATAATCATGATATGAATCCCCGAGGGGCTATCAGAGGTATTCCGAGTGTTAACCCGTGAAATGCAAGTCACAGTCCACACTCGGTACACCCGCGTTTCACCGACGATTATTATGTGATGGGTGGTGAGCTTTATCGCCTATATCGAACTCATTGGTGCATGCCGGACCGGGGATCGAACCTGGATCTCAAGATTGAGAGGCCAGCATTTTAAACCTAAGCTACCGCCGCTGCCTAGCTCTAGCTACCTACCTGGTTTGTTTTACTAGGTCTGTATGTGTAAAAATCTGTGTTACACATTGTGGACACATAATTTCTTAATATTTACTCTCATCAGTTCATCACACACGTGTGCATGTATTTTAAAGTATATAATTTTGCACGACGGTTTCTTTTTGAAGAAACTGACAGTTCATGATAGTTAGAATGTATCAATTTAAATCCAATGTCATAAATAAAGTTTTAAAAATGCATTAGATTTCGGAGTTTCCGTTGTTACTGAAGTATATTTGTTGCATGAGAGAGGTAACTGACATTCATCGTGGGAAATGCGCTTTCAACTGCTATGGTTAACATTGTAACATTCAAAAGTTCGTTACAATGTGAAATGGCTCATGCACCATTTCACATTGGTACGAACGTTTTTTGGCACCATAAGACTTAAGTGTATTTCCCAGGATCAAGAACTGTCAGTTTCCTCCCTCGTGCAACAACTATACTTAAGTTACCACATAAATTGCGAAATCAGAGACATTGGATTTAAATTGTTACTCGATCACGTATGGTTACGTACGAAAAGTTCCTATTATATTTCAAGTGGAGGCGTATTTCCCCTCAATATCATAATACGGTTTATTCCACTTAACTCCAAAGCAATTCTTCTCAAAACTATACCATATATACATTGTTTCCAGTTCAACTCCAAAATGATATTAGCCCTACGATGGTAACCTAATTTAAATGAACACGTATTGTTAAATGCCACGTGCCACGGCACCCCATGATAATAAAATGAATAAAAAACTTTTGTTTAATGAAAATTAAAACTTTTTATTCTTGAAACAAACAAAAAGAACACTTTTTTTGAGATCAATCAGTAACTAAATGAAATTAGATTTAAAAAAAATGTTGTTGGCACCTTAAACACAATTGAGACAAATTTCCACACGATGTTCAGGGCACGCAGGTCTTTTGCATTTTGAACAAAAAATCTTCAAATTTTTGTCATTTTTTCGAGGACACAATGCATATCGAGCATACTTTTGCAATTTGGCGGGGGTTCATTTGCTGGAACTTCTTCATAAAAAAATACAGTAACAAAAAAAATTATTACGTAAATAGTAACAGGGGTGCCGAAATACCACACAAATATTAAAGTACTTCAATTCCACTCGACTCCAAAACAGTTTTGGTACAGTCAACAGCAAAATTGCATATTGTTGTCAACTCAGTGCTAACACGATTTTAATGTTCGATGGATCAAGATTTTTTGGTGAATAAATATTTTTTGAAATTTTATTTGATTGATGGTTCTTGGTGGAATATCATCTTCGACAAATTATACACTAAATTCTGTATCAATTCACTTTTTAAAATTTATAATTTACTATTTCGAGGATTTGTAATAAGAAACCGGTCGTCTAAAGAAAGGTTGAATAAATATTTGTGGAATAAAAGTACAAGAATATATTGAACACCATTTAACTTTTTTAGAGAACTAAACTTAATTCAAACGTTCTGTCATAGTTTGAAATTTAAAGTTTAAAATTGTATTAAAAAAAGACAATTACTGTACACTTAAAATAAGGTTAGTTCATTTAAATAAGTCGTTTTTGCTTTGAATTGACCCCAGTAATACGAAAACAATACAATAAATACGAAGAAATGCGACAAACTACGTCACGACACATTTGTAATCGCAAGGAAGCAAACGTCTACTAATTAACTTACAAAAGTTCATCCTAGTTTTGATAGCCATTCATATATTAACGCTTTTGCCAGGTTTCTATACTGACAGCAGGATAGCTTATATAACGTGTGTGACAGAAATGGCATTAGAACCTGTGACGCCACCCCTAATTTATGAACGCGACCCAGAACAAATGTGAGATAATAAATCATCTCGTGGTTGGTTGAAAAAGCACAACCCTTTTCTGACTAGCCGGCGTTGCATTTGTAAGAGCAAAACTTTTTCCACATTTGGCACCTAGAATCCTTTTCTGTCGCACCACTGTAGGTGGTGCAGTGGTCATAAAAATCCATTCAATCTTTTTTATCTTTCAACGTGAACACTACGGGTGAAATAAGTGCGTTACAAAATAATACTGTAAAAAACTGATATAGAAAACTGGTTTGGTGAACTGAATACTCGGACCGAGACGATAACATCGAAAAGACGACGACGACGACGGCGAGACAAATGTTCTCGCCTCGCGCGCGTTGTTTAAATATTCAATTGCTGACTCTACTTCTAAAAATTTCTTGGAGTTAAAGTGGAATGATTTAAATACAAATAACATATTACATATTCCACTTTTACCCCAAAATACTTTTTAGAGAAAAAGTATTTTGGGGTAAAAGTGGAAGGATTTTTGGAGTTAAGTGGAATAACCCCATAATACTTGAGAGTATTTTCCTAATCCTTTAAACCAGATCTGGTCGACTGTTTTTACTGAAAAGGGAAATTTAGTATCAAACAAATAAATTGGTTTTCAGTTTTACCCATAAATAGGATCCCTAAAGCTTTTAGTTACCTCCCAAAGCTGTAAATGGAGGTATTAAGCTTGTAAAGTGTACTTATTAAATATTCAACATTTTCTTTAAAGCTCTAAAATTATTACACTGACGAGTTCTAATCGCCTCTGTGGACGAGTGGTAGAACGCTTGCCTGCTAACCTAGAGGTTGGGTTCAATCTCCGCGGTGCACAATAATTAATTTGTGCTCGGTCTGCTTGCTTCGGAAGGAATATCTAACTGTCGGTCCATTTGTACCCAAAATTTGGCGATTGCTCACCACCCATTACGTTTGGGACCCAATACTTGTCAGTGAATAGCGGGTGTCCCAAGGGTGGACTGAATTCCCAATTTATCTGACAGAATCTCCCTTTTTATCTGATAGAATCCCCCGGGGATTGTGTATGTAACGAACTATGAAAACAATGTTCATTAGATAAATGGACATTGTAATTAAGTAAATGTTAGAGATGCGCCGAGTACTCGATCGTTTTATACTAGGTTCTCGACTCGACATACTCGGCAATGTTTTTAGTACTCGTATCCGGCCGAATAACTCGGGTTAAGTGACGAGGTACTCGGTAAAAAAATGTACTGAAAAAATCATTAAATAATTTAAAAATATATATACATATAATAATGAATTAAAATAAGTAGTAAATAGATCGTGTATTGAGCATTTTTGTGAAATTTTAAACGGTATACGTTATTGATGGGTTATCCTATATTTTTATTTGATTCAAGTATATTTTTTTATTTAATTTAAGTAGGTAACCATAACCTTCATTATTTCCATGTGTAGTTCCATATATTATTATTCCTTATATAAAACTATGACCTACAGACATAGATTATTTAATAAATATTTCATAAAAACCAACCTGTAATATGTGTGTATCTGATATACCTACATTAATTAAATAAATATATTTCATTTCATTTCATTATTGTACTGAACTGCCATGTCACAGAAATTTGAAGTAACTTTAAACGTCATGTTTTGAGCTAATACGCTTTAAATTTAAACAATGTCTAGGAAAAATCAAGAAAGTTACAGGGTTTCAATGTGTCGTTTTCGTGAAAAAAAAGCCAAAAATGTCTTTCCTTTTTTATATTTACTTGAACGGCCAAAACCGTGTTCTGTTTCTGTGTTCTGTTTTAACTACAGAACAACTCGATTGGATGTGGCTGCGGTTGCCGGTTTATCGTGATCATGTTTAAAAGTTTTCTCACGCCCGATACCTGCGTAAAACTGAACCGAACTCGGCAGAGTACTCGGTTCGGTAAAAATAAACCCGAGCAATACTCAGTACTCGGTAAAATTTGTACTCGGCGCATATTTAGTAAATGTATCCGTGAGTCTGTTTTGACTTTATTGATTTATTTTACAACAGAATCTTAACCTACTTATAGTAAAAACCATATCATAAGTTAAGTGAAGCGGGAGAATACACAAAAATTAACAAATATGAAATATAAAAAACCAAAACTATTACAAACTTAAAAACAATTTGCAGATATTAACAAATGCAGAAAGAGTTACATTTAAAATATCTAAGTCATGGTTATGATATGAGAACCAACTTTTGTGTCGTTTTTCCATGCATTAGTTTATTGCCACTGGCTGCCTCTCAGGGATACAAGCCTGACTTTGTTTATTTAATAAAACCGGTTAAGTGCGAGCAGGACTCGTGCCGTGAAGGTCTTGTATCATTCAAATAAGTTAATACACATAAATACCTCTAAAATATTGAAACGTCAAAAACAACAATAAAGATGCCATAGCAAAATGCCAAGGCGACAAATAACAAGGCGCTAAGCAATAGTGTCTGACAAATAATTCAGCACCTTCTGTGTATGAAACCCAAATTTGTTATAATATTATGATGCTTTATATTTCAATCTGACTTAATTTGATACCTGTGTATTGCCGTTTAAAAATAGAGCTGGAACGAAAAATGTTGCAATACGCTATATACATTCGTTCGTACGAATGATGATGTCCTGATGATGAGAGTCATAATCTTATTGGAAGCTCGACCTGTGCCTCCTTAGACAGTTAAGCAAGTGAGTCTTATCATCTACCAATCATCAATATAAATAATAGGCCTGAGTGACGACTGACTAACAGACCACGTACAGCCCAATTAGCTGGATTTAGGGACATGATATTTCGAGGGAGTGTTTAAAAAGGGTTGAAAACGCAAACTGAGCAAGGATTTTTGAAAATTAAATTTTGGAGGGTTCGAACAGGTGCAGGTGGAAAGAGGGTAACAATAACATCATGATTGATCACGGGGAGGGAGGTGTTGTGACAATCACATCTACCTATATATTTTTGTAAGATCATGTTAAATCCCACGCGAACGAATTGTGTCTAAAAATCAACGTAACAACAACATTTAGCTCTCAGCTGCTTCCTCGAAAAACTCTCATTTTTCAATAAAAATATAGGTCGCTACGTGATGATGTTTTGAAAGTGAAAAATGGCCAAAAATAAGTCTCACAACCTGACGTCGTGATTAGAGGACACGTAAGGATCCGCCAAAAATGCACATTGAAATCTTCGTCACTGTTCGTATTCTCGAAAACGAGCTGAATCATATATTATAAAAGCCCTGAGATGTGGAAACTTACGAGAAAGAATATAGGTGTCCAAAAAATCGGAACCGGAAGCACACAAGAAAACTACAGTCCAAATTTCATGTTCTTAGATCCAGCCGTTTGGTGTAGGTGTTGATAGATGAGTCAGTCAGTCAGTTAGAGTATTATTTTATATTGGATGCTTACCTATGAACTTGCAACATTTTCTTAGAGATTCATAAGTTCATAATTCCTGTAATTCAATAGCTATTTCCATTGTTTGTTTTTGTTTGAAAGTATTAAATTTTATTTTTTTTCAGTTTGGTAAATAAAATTTAATTTTCAATAACAGTTCGTTCTAAATGCCATCCATTTCCATGATAAGATTCGTTATATTTTTTACAGATTTCAAAAATTAAATTAATTTAGCTGAGTGCGCTCTACAACAACATTTTCGTAAAGTGAGCATTTTTGACGATCTAATTCTTAAAATATTTTAATGACAATAAGTTACATTATTGTTATTGAGGAACTATTACTTAGAATTTTGATTTTTAATGCAGGTGGTAGGACTGATGCCGGGCTCGACTGTGGAGGTACCACCATCTTACTTGGAGACCCCCTCGAAATAATTCGGGGAAGAGTAAGAGGACAGCTCACAGGCAAAAAACCAGGAGGCCTATCATGCCTGGGACCGATGGATGGCGGTATATTCATCCCTAATAGCCGGGCTTTATATGGAACCGACTAGTGACGGGCAGTGGCGTCAGTGGTGCGGGTTCCGGCACCGCGTTTACCAGCCCGCCTGCTCAGCGTGTGTGAGTATGGGCAATTCTTCCAGGATGACCGCCGGGAGTAGTAAAGTCCTGGAAAGGCTTATGTCCAGCAGTGGACGAACTAGGCTGATGGACGGATGGAAGGAAATTACAAAAATATACAGGCTATGAATGCAGTTTTTCAATTTGACGCATAATTTTCAAGCTCTGTTTTCGGAAATGTGTAAAAAGAAATAATTATAAAAAATATGATGCCATTGAATAACTGTTTACTATTTTTCGTATTTAGGATGAATTAATACATTTAAAAAATGTATGAAATTAATGCGATCATCGCTAAACAATGCCCAAGAAAAACCCTATTTTGTCGTCAAAATAAGCGCAAACTGTAAAAAACTAAAATAAATGTAGTTGTCTGATATATTGAACTACTGGATTTCGTCTTTGGATTTTACATGTCGTTGAAAAATCGTTAAAAATCTAAAACTTTATTCGAAAACGGATATGTATTGCGCGGCTTCAAACGATTCAGTCAGATACCACAAAAACTGTTCTGTGGTCAGATGCACGTGGCGCTTTTTCAAGGGAGGATGTTATCAAAAAATGTTAGCGCGCATCTTTCGTTGCTTACGACAATCTGGTCGGCACATACACCGTTTTATAGATTACATAGATTTGAGGCTTTAAACAGTAAGTTTTTATTGTTGTATTTACTTTGAACTGTACACCTGAAATAAACGGCTCTTTAATTTTAAACTTAATTCAAACCGTTATTTGAAACTGCAATATTTTTATTATTATTATACCGAGTGTAATAAACTGATGATCTCAGAAATTTAAACCACATGATAGACTGATCTTACTGAACAACGGAATTTCTCCTGTCTTATATTTATTATTACTTTACAAAAATTAAGTATAAGATATATATTTGTAAAATAAAAATGTATTTCAGAAAAGAAAAGACATGTTCTTGCTTAGTTTCTTGCTCTTCTTCTTAGCAAGACTAATTAATGTTTTTGTATATATTTATTTTTAAATTTGAAATAAATATTTTTATTTGGGAATTTGATCCTTATAAACACAATAAAAATAACGATTGAAGTATTTTCGAGATATATTTCGGCCCACTTTGATTCGACTGAAGCCAGCTCCAAAGTGGGCCCAAATATATTTCAAAATACTTAAATTGTTATTTTTCTTGTGTTTTTAGGTATCAAATTGAATGAAAAGTTTATTTTATTATCAACTCTTATTTTTACAACTTCTTATTTTGTTGTATTTATTGCCGTACGTTTATTATTTATTGAAGAAATATTGGAATAATTCCCCTAATTTATTTTTTCAAGTATGTAATATTATTAAATCTAAGTAAGCCAAATTTTTTTTTATTGCATTTCCCCTTATATTTAGTTAAAATGTTTTTTTTTTATTTTTTTACATTAAATTTGACCTGTAATAAGAGTATATGTATAATATATTTCATTTAATTTCATATATATTATTTCCCAATTTTAAAATACATAGGTAGGACTGGTTACATTTTTTAACTTTATTTTTTTTATATTTTACTAATTCTACAGCCAAATAAAAGCTTAAACAATCAGGGATAGTATAGGATGAAATTTCGAGTAGGTATGGCAATAACAAAACTAAAAATAAATAACACGTCAAAAGGATCAAGATCGTTGTGCGCGCTACACTTTTGCACTGGCATGGAGCCCTCCTGCAGCTCAACTTAGACTGACCAGTTGCCGGCCTTAAAATACTAAATGTTGAATCGAGCTCGAGTGGTGAAGCGTTCATTCATACACAAAATAAATTATAAAATTTGTATTTATCATTCCTAAAAAAAAGGCAAACGTGTTAGTACTAAAAATTGAGTTTACTTCAAATTCTCCATACAAAATGCCAATCCCATTATGTAAGGACCTAATATCTATATAGATTTTGCTAGAATTCATTGCAGCTAATTCTTAATTCACAAATCATTTGCCCTCAATGCGTACGCTCGACTGACTTTTTATTTCCATACAATAATTACTTTCGATTTCAAAGTTAAAGCGTGACAATATGGCACCAATTTACAGCTTTCAACGCAATAAAAAACTTATGAGCTTGCGAATAAAGAGTCCAACAAAGTTATACACAGGATTCGAGTATATGACTTATTATAAACTGTACGGTAGAACAGATTTTCAGCGTTTCAAAAGGAGAGCTTTGATATTTTTGTCACCTTTTTTTGACTTCAGTGTGCTATTTTTGTCTGCTTTTTGGAATTTATAGATTCGATTTTTTTGGATTGTGTAAATTCAACAATTAATATTTTGTTGCTTTTGAAACGATATAAGAATTATTTTAGTATTACAGGACATTACGTGAATATTGGATTAAATCACAGACATTCAATATGTCTGTGGGTTGAATGGCCAGATCCATTCAAGAAAAAACAAATATGCGTATAAAAATTTGTGGTGAAGATCACTAAAGGTCAAATGAAAAACATCGCTTTCTTTCATTTGTAAAGAGAATGTACGCTTATTTTAAAATCTGTCTACTGAATAGCTATTTCTCGAAACGGTTTTCGAATCGTAAATATTGGCGAAAAAAGGAAGAGGCCAATTATTATCCTTAATGCCCTCCTCGGGACTGAGTGACTTATTAATTTATTACGATTTTATTTAGGGTTCCTTTCATCAGAAAGATCACTTTCTTTGTTGTCTATTATGTCTATTTGTCAACATTTTAACTCTATGAAAATAAGAATACAGCTTTTTAAACCACCATCCATCAGCCTGTGTTCGTCCAACCGGTCTCCAAAATGTTTCGCCACTCTTGGCGATCCTGCGTCATCCTCATCCAGCCGCTAAACGTCCTTGAGGTTGTCAGTCCAGCGGGCACGAGGTCAGCCTACGCTACGTTTTGCTGTACGTGGTCTCCATTCCAACGCCTTTCAGCCCCAACGGCTATCGTGTCAGCGACAAATATTGCCAGCCCACTGTCACTTCAACTTACTAATTCGGCAGGCTATGTCGATGTGTCACTTTAAACCACATTTAAAGTAAATTATATGCTGGATATTCTTATTTTTTTTCTATGTTAAACAGCAATGGATGGTTTTTCATAAAGTTTTTTTTCTCTCGATAGAAAAGATTAGGTAAATGCATCTAGGTATGTGTTTATGTGTATGTTTTTTCATTTCATAGTAGGTACTTCTGGATAGTCTGACACAATTTTATTTTGGTTATTTGGAAGTTTTTCGTTGAATGTGTCCGTAACAATAAAAAATAAGGATATTATTTCAAATTAATAATGAAAAGTATCGTTACAATATTCTCAAAATGAAAATTTGTAACAATGTATTTAAAGATATCCTTTTTTGTCTCTGTCAAACAATATCTCCTTCAACTGGCCTTTTAGTTGAAAGGCTAATATCGAAGTCGCAGCGGGATGCCAACGTTCGACTCGTATATCAAAGCTCTACTCTCATAAGTCTGTTTTCAAAAAAGGCATTTTTCTATTTTTCAGTCTTTGTGCGGGATATTTCCACCCACACCTATGAGCCTTTTACCTCAACTAACATGGGCATAGGTCACGTACGGTGACCTCAAAACTTTTCGTTTTCTAGCCAACTGTGCTACAAAGCAAAACAGGCAATTGTTATTTTTAGCTTTTTAATTAATTCTAAAGTGCGTTTTTATTCTGTTTCGATCCTTTTTATTTTCATATATTTTTAGTTTACTGATATATTTAATAAAACGGTGTGGAACCAACATGTGCGAGTGCGACATATTTGATTAAGAATTATAGTTCCTAGAGGAATACTACTCGTAAATGTTTAAATTGTCTAAATTCCCTGCATTATGATTAATATTCAACACCAGCTGCAATATTTGAACTATTTTGTTGTGTTTTATTATTTTATTATTTTATCAAAAGTATATTGTTTAATAGCTCTCCAGGAAGTACTTCTCAATAAGTGTCCAGTAAATTCGTATAAAAATTCATTACATATTTCTCTCTATTTCAACAAACAGAACTCTGTCTTCTGTTCTCTGTCTAAAATCAACTAAATCTAATCTCTAAAATTAACTAATTAAATAAACTCTCAAATCAAAAGTAAATAAAAGTATCTATATTTACCATCTTTAGTTTGTATCCACAACCACTAACATTTTAGTGTGTATGGGGTAGGAAATACAATGAAATATGGAATTTGTATTTGCTTTTTGTTTTGCAATAATCGAAAAATTTTAAAAATGAGTCATTTCTTGTAATTTTTATAATAATTTGACCAAAGATTTGTTGGTCTGTCAGTTAATACCAAAGTAATTGAAGAAGAAAATTAAATAGTTTAGTCATCAATATATCAAACTACATTTAAGCACGAGTGTTTAATTATCGCAAATTATATGAAATTCGAATATCTTAATGTAACAGAAAGGTCAATTCTGAACTTATTCACGGTTTATCAAAGCATTGCTGGTGCTGACCAGTTCAGAGAAAACTTAGCCACACTTTGCGTGCAATAAGATGGCCGCAATGCAAGCCACGTAATTTAATTTGCAATTGAATTTTATTCACCGTAAGTAAGTTGTGCTGCGACGGAAGTTAAAGTTATTTCACTCGTGATTTGTATGCGTTCGTGCTTTGGCTTATCCTGTATGGTCTTTCAGGCAATAAATTTAACATGGTGTCACGACATAAGTCCCCAAGGGGATGTCAGAGGTGTTCTGAGTGTGAACCGTGAAATGCAAGTCACAGTCCACACTCGGTACAACCGCATTTCACCGACGATTATTACGTCCCAACCCAACGTGATGAGTGATGAGCTTTATCACCGTTATGTTTTCCTTCACCGTACAGCAAGGGTAAGTATGAACGAATACTGTGCACATAAACTCCGAAAAACTCATTGGTGCATGCCTGACCGGGATCGAACTATTTACTAAATTATTTAATAAATTATTTTGGTTCGGATTTTTAGAAATATTTCGAGTAAGCCCGGAAATTTACTCTTTGATCTTAATATTTACGCCGTTCGATACAAGATTGCTTGCATTTTCTTGCATTCAATAAAATCGCAAAGATAGAGCCAAACTATGATCAAAATCATTTCATTTGAGTTATAATTATGTTTTGGACAATAAAACTTATATCAAAATAAACTTCGTAAAATTGTTACCTACAACAGCCGACATATTAAAACTGTGATATACACAACGGCCGTCATATTAAAATTGTGATATACAACGGCCATCATATTAAAATTATGATATACAACGGCCGTCATATTATAATTGTGACACACAACGGCCGTCATATTAATATTGTGATAGACAACGGCCGTCATATTAAAATTGTGATAGACAACGGCCCTCACATTAAAATTGTGTTAGACAACGGCCGTCATATTAAAATTGTGATAGACAACGGCCGTCATATTAAAATTGTGATAGACAACGGCCTTCATATTAAAATTGTGATACACAACGGCCGTCATATTAAAATTGTGATACACAACGGCCGTCATATTCAAATTCAAATTCAAATTCAAATAGTTTATTTTGCAAAGCAGGTATAGATATATACACTTTTTACACGTCAAATTTAATCTAATAAAGAAAATATATGTAACAAAATAATAAATGTACATGAACTAAATTAAAGGTTTATTTAATTTATGTAGCAATATATTTACGATTAAAATGATAGGTAAAATATATATTATACAAGGTAAAATCCAATTAGCCGCCCGAACCCACACCGGAGACCCGGCCAGGGACCAGGAGCCGCATTTCCGAATCGCTCGTTCCCAACCCACGCGCGAAAGCACATACCCATCCTACGTTGCACACCAGAACTTGTCATTTGCAAGATGAGACAGGCATACACTTCCACACGCGAACCGAACCCGAACGACCCAAAAATACGGCCCAAGGAACAGGTTCAATGATCACCAACCGAGCCCCCAGCACGAATCCAGGTGGCCGACCAAATCCCATCCTATATACTACATACTAATAGGTTACATATATAAATACATGCCTACCTCCGCCCATTCGATTAGTCTTGCTAAGAAGAAGGGCAAGAAACTTAGCAAGATCATGTCTTTTTTTTCAACATAAAACTTATGCTATACAATATATGACTTATATCTACTTTAACCAAGGGATAAGAAAATACAAGACAGCAGGAATTCAGGTTAATGAAAAAAAAGAAAAACATATATATCTTTGTCTACCTGTCTCATATAGTCCTTTTCCTTTTACAGTCTGTAATCAATTAATGTTTACACCTTAGAGGAATCATAAGTTAAGAAATTATACTATTTAATTAAATTATAACTTACTATCATTATCACTGTAACACCATGCTTCACCATCATCCAAATATTCATTTATTTTATAATATGCTGTAGCCGCTGGCTACAGGAATGCAGAGATGATGAAAGAGGATAAACGGATGGGTTGACACGAGAGAATTGTGGGTAAACTGACTGACCTTGCTTTGGAATGTTGTTCTCGATGGCAAATGCGCTGTGCAGCGTCCCTCCTTGTTGGGATGATGCAGACGGCGTTTGTGTCAGGAATGTGCAGAAAGGGCAGTGTAGTAACGTGAACACTTCACTGGTATATAACACTGCGAACACAACACTGAGACGTATGCGATATTGTTTGTGGCGTCGCGAATGTGTGTACACGTGTCACTCTCTAGAGAGTTCGGACGAAACAGCGAGAGTCCAGCGCCCGCGCGCGCCTCGATCCGCGCGCGGCGGGGGGGGGGGGGAGTGGTCATCCGCGCATGCGCACGCGAATGACACGTCATGTTCTAACGTCATGCTGGTAACGTAGTGTAGCGTGAACATCCTGGGGGGGCCGGGGCTGCGGCTCCTCTTGAGCTGAATCCAACGGCAGCCTGGCTATCTTGAACACAGGTCGTCGCAGATTTCCATGAGCTGTGTCCAGATCCACAACTCGTATCACTCCATCCTTGCCAGGTATCGTGCGGAGAATTCTTCCCAACTTCCATTGGAGCGGAGGCAGGTCATCCTCTTTGATGAGGACCAGTTCACCCACTTGAGGAGGGGAAGAAGGGGAGAGCCATTTGGAGCGGGTTTGCAGGGTATGGAGGTAGGATCTGGACCAGAGAGTCCAAAAGCGCTGAGAGAGCGCTTGAATGAGTTGAAACCGTTTAAGAGCAGATATGGGTCTGTCGTCAAAAGACTGCTCAGGTAGAGCGGTGAGCGGACGACCAATAATGAAATGTCCGGCCGTGAGAGGTTCAAAGTCCGTAGGGTCGGATGAAATTGGGCAGAGGGGTCTTGAATTGAGTACAGCCTCAATTCGAGCCAAAAGAGTAGAGAATTCCTCAAAAGTGAGGTGCTGTTCACCTATCACACGATAAAGTAGTTGCTTGGTGGATTTTACGTTTATTTCGTGCAGTGCGCCGAACCAAGGCCCTTTAGGCGGGTTCAGTAACCAAGTTATGTGCTGATTCGCGAGCTTGTGAGTGATTGCATCATTGTTTGACCTGAGGAAGTTCTGAACTTCAATGAGTTGATTCCTAGCACCTACATAGTTTGTGCCGCAGTCTGAACGAATGAGAACCGGAGTACCGCGACGTGAGATAAAACGTTGCAATGCCGCAAAGAACGCTTCCGTTGAGAGTGCAGAGACTGGTTCCAAATGAACCGCCTTTGTTGCGAGGCAAACGAAAATACAAAAGTACGCTTTTATGAGTTTCGCGTTCCTCAACGTGCTGGATTTAACGAAGAAGTGGCCAGCAAAGTCCGTCGTGACGTGACTAAAAACTGGCTGAGGAGTAACTCTGTCTGCTGGGAGATCAGCCATGAGCGGAGCCTTAGGCTGAGCGCGGCACCGGAAACATCTAATACATTTAAACACGCGGTGTCTAATAATACGACGAGCGGACAGAATCCAGTACTGCTGGCGTAATATGGCGTGTAATGTGTCAGCTCCAGGGTGGCAGTGTATTGTGTGATAGTGATCTATAATGAGATCTACGAGCGGACTTGAACTGGGTAGAATGAGTGGGTGTTGAGCGTCATACCTAATTGACGCGTGAGAGAGACGACCACCGACTCTCAAGAGGCCGTCCTTTATGAAGGGCGAGAGACGCTGGAGCCGAACGGGACAAACCTTATCAGTCTGGATACGATTAATGTCTTCAGCAAACTCATTGTGCTGAACAGAGCGGACCCAGTGCAACAGAGCGTCCCTGCGTTCACTAACTGTCAACGGACCAGAGCGCCGTGCATCTGGGCTGTGCCGACAATTGAATATGAACCTTTTAATACAAGCCGTCACTCCGACGAGCTTGTCAAGTGAGCTGTAGCGAGTGAGCAAGTCCATATCGATATCTGGGACTGCTATGTGTGCTGGTACCTTTTTGGGCTTAAGGCCTGGGAGAGCATGATGGCCTAGAGCGGGTGGCATCTTGGGCCAAGTGCAGGTAGGTTCTTTGAGCCAACTGGGTGACCACCAAAGGTCATGAAGTGAGAGAGACTGGGCAGACATGCCTCTGCTTGCACAGTCAGCAGGGTTGAGATTCGTGGGCACATGCCTCCACGTATGGCTAGTTGAAATAGCTGTGATCTTAGCCACTCGATTGGCCTCGAAAGTCTGTAATCGGTGAGGTGGCGTATTGAGCCATGCCAACACTATTGTGCTATCTGACCAGCATGTGTGTGTTTGAATGGCTATATGAGCTGACAATTGGGCTGACACTCGAGTCATGAGCTGAGATAAAAGAGTCGCGGCTGACAACTCCAATTTCGGGATTGAGAGACGAGTCTTTATGGGTGCGACCTTGGACTTGCCAATGATTAGGTGTACATTGACATGTCCAGTGATATTGCGCTCATGAAGGTAGATAGCGGCACCAAAGCCAGCCTCTGATGCGTCCGCGAACCCGTGAAGTGAGTAAGTAGACGTGGGCTTGTACTTACAAATGTGTCGAGGTAAACGGAGGTTTGAGAGCTGAGGAAGATCCTCTGAGATGTGTTGCCACTCTGTGTGGACTTCTTCAGAGATAGGCTCATCCCATCCTATTTTCAGAAGCCAAAGCTTCTGGAGAAGAATCTTTGCGCGGAAGATGACTGGAGTAACCCAGCCATTGGGGTCATAGAGAGACGCTACTGTACTGAGAATGGAGCGCTTTGTGACTTGAGCATGAGTGGGCAGAGAAATGCGATAAGTGAACTCATCAGTTTGAGGAATCCACTGTATTCCCAGAACCTTAATGGAATTAGAGTCGGGACTGAAGTCAAAGTCCTTGGGCATGTCGCACTGGTCATCTGGGAACCGTTCAAGGAGCTGGGGCGAGTTGGATGTCCATTTACTGAGCTGAAAGCCACCTAGGGCGAGTAACTCGATCAGTTCGCTTTGGAGCGACTGAGCAGATTCTACAGAATCTGCACCTGAGAGAATGTCGTCCACAAATATTGATTTGCGGAGGACCTGAGCAGCGTGGGGGTAGCGATGACCTTCGTCATCAGCCAATTGGAGTAAAGTGCGGATGGCATGGTATGGGCTGGACCTTAATCCATATGTGACGGTATTAAGGGCATACGTGAGCAAGGGCTGGTCGGGTGAAGACCGCCAGAGAATGAGTTGAAAACGTCTTTGCTCTGGGTGAATGAGTATATTTCGGAACATCATTCGGATGTCTGTGCTGAAAACTTGTGAGTAGATCCTGAAGGACATGATAATGTCAACAATATCTTGTTGAAGAGCTGGACCTGTATGGAGACAATCATTTAAATTGACGCCATTTGAGCTTTTACAACTTCCGTCAAACACGCAGCGTAACTTTTCTGATCCTGGCTTGAATATGCCATGATGTGGGATATAGAAATGGGATTTATGAGCAAAGGTATTGGGGTGACACGGCGACATATGTCCCAATTTTATGTAATCTGACATGAATTCTACGTATTTCGAGCGGAAGGGCGGGTTCGCTAGCAGCTTTTTCTCTAAATTGAGAAACCTGCGTAGCGCAATAGCGTGAGTGGAACCTAATGTCGGCGCGTTGTGCAGAAAGGGCAGTGTAACCACATATTGACCTGATGGTTCACGAGTAGTTGTGGTGCGGAAAATGTCCTCACACTGATCCTCTAATGGGCTGGTATGCTTGTAGGTTTGGGGTTCCTCGGATTCCCAAAACCTCTCAAGACTTTTGTGAATGTCATGAGTGGAATGCTCTGAGTCCGTGTGAGAGCCGACAATGTGAACTGAGTTGACCTGATTCGTGGGTGAAGTATGTAAACTTTCGAAAGGTCCAATCAATGTAAAATCAAATATCGTGCCGAAGGCTATAGGCTTGCCAGGGCCGAGCGAAACCTTGGTTCCGTCTAACACTTGACCAAGAACGTCAGATCCTAGTATTAGATCAACCGGAGCTGGTGTGTGATATTCTCGATCAGCAAGAGGAATCGGCGGGTGACCTGTTAACTGAGCGAGATCTGGAACCTTTTCCAACGGTAGGTACCCAGTTACGTTCTTCAATATATGGGCTGTGGCCGTGATCATAGGTGTGTCACGGTGAGTAGGGCGGCATACAATTGTGATTGATGCCTTTGAGTCTTGTGTGTGCTGATTTCCAACTCCTGCGATTTTTAGAGATCTATGTTTTAATGGCAAATTTAAAATTGTGGCCATGCGCTGAGAACAAAGAGTCAGCATACTTCCACAGTCCAACAAGGCTCGTGCTGAATGAAATTGACCATTTACGTCTGCTATTTTAAGTGAGACGGTTGGCAACAAAATTGGCGTGTTGGTGACGTTCACTACACGTTGTGCGGAGTTACAGTAATTTTCTGTTGGAGTTGAAGTCATTGAGTGACAATGAGCTGAGTGTGTATGTGATGAGTGAATGTGTGATGAGTGTGCTGAGTGTGCTGAGTGCTGATCGTCCTCGCCTTCATAGTGCTCTGTTATTGTAGGTAGTCACTGTTGACTACCTACCCGAGACCTACTTGGCGATCGCGATTGAGTGGGCGAGTTGGAATGGGACGTATATGCCTGTGTAGCATGTGCCGAACGGTACTGAGGCTCATGCGCTGAGCGCTGTCTGGGCTGCTCACGTAGAGACGGAGGCAGCAAATGAGCAGATGAGCGTGTCGGAGACATGGCCCCATGGCGATGCAGTGAAGTATGGTGGTCAGACCGCCCACACTCCTTGCATGCACGTGTAGACCTGCACTCGTTCTCATAATGAGGACCCAAACAGCGTCGGCACCGGTTGCGTGAGTTCACAAAGTCCCACCGACCTTGAACTGGCTGGTTATTAAATCCTGGGCATGCGATGAGTTTGTGTCCCCTATTCCTGCAGTATGGGCATGGCATACCACCAGTAGGGGAAGAAGGTTGAGCCGAATAATCCTGCCGGCGAGTGGGTGATGGGGATAATCGGGCCGAGTAAACTGGCGCTGTCTCAAATGCCATAAATGGTTGACGAATAGGACGGGGGGAGCGATTGTCCTGCCGAGGAACTATGGGGCGGAACTCTTGATGAGCCTGGTAGGGCTGACGTGGAGTACCTCGAGTGGGTTGAAGCAGCTTATTGAGCTGAGCGAGCCTTTCTGACGGGCCGAGCCGTGATGAAGAAGGAGCCTCCTGTGACGCAAGGAACGATGACTCATTCTCCTTGCAGCGTGCGTGCTCTTCCAGAAACTCAATGAGGTTCTTGAGCGTGGGCAGAGTTGCACGAGATCCGTACTTCCGCTCGAAAAGAGTGCGGAGCTCGCCTTGCAGTTTTCGCACCACCATGGACACGAAAACATAGTCGGAGGCTTTCATGGGCAGATCGAGGTTGCGGAGAGCGCTTTGCGCTGAGATAAGCGGAATTAAGAACGATGTGCGGATATCCGAGCGCATGTGGATGTGCGGAAGGTTCATTATAATGTCCACAAATCGGTCAATGAGTACGCGACGATTGTCGTAACGCTTGGTGAGAATTTCCATGGCTATGGGATAATTCTCGTTGGTAGGGTAGAGGTGTTTCACCATATCATGTGCCTCACCCTTTAGGGCGCCTAACAAATAATGCAGCTTTACAGCATCCGAAACTGTAGCCATCTCACTGACGAGGCTCCTAAAAACGGCAATAAATGAGGGCCATTCTTCAACGTTCGAATGAAACTCCGGTATGGGTATCTTTGGTAAAACACCAACGGGTGTACCTGAGCTGAGGGGTTGCGTCTTGTCCGGAAGAGCTGATTTTTCATTTAATTTTTCAAATGCCACTAGGATAGCATCATATTTGCTAAGTGCCGACTGAAAATTTTTTGTGTAGGTTGCCTCAGTTTCGTCGGACAAATCCTCATCGTCAAGGATCTCGTAATATACGTTCTCTAACTTAGTTTTAACGCTTTGTATGTTTGCGTAACGAGCGGTGAAATCCGCCACAGAATAAGTTTTTCTGTCGCCTGCCTCTACCGCCGCACCGATCTCCTTTAACAGAACTATCGCCTTTACGGCCTCACGAAACATCGCGGCTTGTGATTTCGAAGGCATCTTAATTTTGTTAAAGTAGGTGGTTGATTACTAAGACAAAATACGCAACGATTTTGAACTGAACTATAAGAGCGGACGTACAACCAAAATATATAATGAGACAGATGAACAGAGCTGAGACACTTGCGCGGATGAAGTAACAATGACTATGTTCAAACGGAATACGGAACTCTTAAATAAACACGAAAGAGAAGAAAAAATATTTTTTTTTTTAAAAAACAACCTGTATATGAGCTGATACACCAACGTGGAACACCCTATATGTGTACCATAAACAATAAGAGCAGAGATGAGATGAAAAAACAAAAATTTTTTTTTTTACTATATTTGTGCTATATATATATCCGGTTAAAAAGCAGACAATAACACGATCAAACTGTCTAATACTATTACTGCGACGTGAGATTACCGCAACACAAAAATATCGAAAAGGGCCGATGAACTTGTTAGACAATAACACGAAAAAACTGACGGCAATATATCATAACAGTATATTTACAACAACACATCAGTCGTCGAAAATTCTATTTATAGAATAAAATACCTACCTACAAGCCTCGAACGCGTAAACGAACAAAGAATGTATTTACCTCGCAGAAATCGGATCTAAATGAGCGGACAATCCAATGATGCAGATCAAACTTTGGTAACGTAATAATTCGTAAACGTAAACGTTCGTTACGTAATAACTTACGTATACGTGGGTTTTACGTATGTGCGTAACTTACGTAAATGCACGAAATAAAGCAAATACTCGCACCGAAAAAATATCTCGCAAAATCTCGTAAAATTTGGGTTTAATAAAGAAGTATAGTGGACTGTAATAAACAATTGGGCTGAATGAATATACTTATGTTATCTGAGCTGAATAATAATAACAAACTGAGTTTATTCTGTAAAGGGGCGGGGGGGGCCGAAATATGTAACCGGGTGAAAATGGACTGTAGTAAATCGACGGGGGCTGGTTCAAACAAAGTTACGGGCCGGCGGGGGGGAGGCGGGGGGTGATATAAACCAAAAAAAGGCCCTGCTTAATATACAGTTTAAACTTATTCTCTGACAAAGTAAGGACCTCCTTTGGAAGTTTATTGTAAAATCTTATACCATGTCCTACAAAAGAGGTACTCACCTTAGCGAGTCTGATTTTTGGAAAAGCCAGTTTATGCTTATTTCTGGTTTCCTTACAATGTTGCTTACCAAGCCTTGGGAAAGACTCAACATTTTTTCTGACATATCTAAGGACTTGGTAAATATATTCACAAGGAACCGTTAATATATTAATTTCTTTGAACTTTTCTCTTAATGAATCCCGGTGCTTCATATTATAAATAGCCCGAATTGCTCTCTTCTGCAAAACAAAGACTGCGTCTGTATCCGCGGCTCTACCCCATAACAGCATGCCGTATGACATAATGCTGTGAAAGTAACTAAAATAGACTAGTCTAGCAGTATCTACATCAGTAATTTGTCTTATGCGTCTAACAGCGTATGCGGCCGAACTAAGTCTACCACATAGGGCTTCTATGTGGGGACCCCACTGAAGACGAGAGTCTACCGTAATGCCTAAAAACTTAGTTTTGTTAACTAACTCCAGCTTGGACCCCTGCAAAAGCAAATTACCATCCACTTGAATTACATTTGGCAACGTAAATTTTATACACTTTGTCTTTTTTGCGTTTAAAACTAAATTATTTACAGTAAACCAATCAAGCACCAGTGATAAAGTTGTATTCGCGCCGTCAAGGATATCTTTACGTCTATTAACTTTAAAAATAAGTGACGTGTCGTCTGCGAATAATACTATCTTCGTTAAGTCTTTAACTAAATATGGAAGGTCATTTATGTAAATTAAAAACAGCAAGGGCCCTAATATGGAACCCTGCGGGACACCCATTTTAACTAATGCTCCACTTGATTTTACCCCGTTAATGTCTACCTTTTGAATACGATCACTAAGATATGACTTCAATAACGCCAAAGATTTGCCCCTCACTCCGTAGTGATCCAATTTACATAAGAGTGTTTCATGATTAACGCAATCAAAGGCTTTCGAGAGGTCACAAAATACACCAAATGCATCTTGCTTTTCTTCCCAAGCATCAAAAATGTGCTTAACTAAAGCAACTCCTGCATCTGTGGTTGACATCCCTCTAGTGAATCCATATTGTTCACAGTGAAGCAACTTATTTAAATTAAAATGAAATATTAAAATTGTGATACACAACGGCCGTCATATTAAAATTGTGATAGATAACGGCCTTCATATTAAAATTGTGATAGACAACGGCCGTCATATTAAAATTATGATACACAACGGCCGTCATATTAAAATTGTGATACACAACGGCCGTCATATTAAAATTGTGATACACAACGGCCATCATATTAAAATTGTGATATACAACGGCCGTCATATTAAAAACTCATCCTTCTAATTCCAAGATAATCGCGAGTTTTCTTAGCGGTTCGCTTCCACTGAGCGGGATAGACAAGTGTAAAAAAACAGATTTCACTGAATATTCACGCCTTAAGTTGACAAGCAAATAAACAGAAAAGTAAGAAGGAACCTATTATTCATTATGGTATTCCGAGGCACAATAACTTGAAGTTATTTAGATATTAGTTTCAATCACGGAGGAATAACCCTAGGCTTTGGTTTCAATGGGCGATAAATTGTATCAGATTTGCATCAACAGTGCTCCCGCTATCATAATGAGAATAAATTACTTCTTCAACTTTGAGCTGTTAAAATATGACTTTTAACTTAGCTAGATTTATATTGGACATGGTATAAAAACAGGGTTAAATTGCTCTCTTTGCAAAACTTGAACAGTTTAATTTTGAGACTGTCCACTACACTGTTGGCGGCTCTCTTCGGATGCTGCTATACTTTGCCGTCAGTCACGTGACTAAATTGTATACATTCGCTTGATTCGTCACTTCATCATATATTTTAACCTACGAATAAGAATTATGCGTAGATTTCAACATATTCTTCAACATAAAAGATGTTCGCATTTCGTAAGAGGGGCCTATTTAGAACTTGTATGAAACTTTCGGAACAAACTTCACAAAGGAAGTCCCGGCGATCAAGGCATTTTCGTATTTAGTGCTTGACAATAAAACTTTTACAGGGAAGTTATTTCGTGAAAAGAACTTTAGAATAAGGTAATTTGATTTTTAACAGATAATTGTAGAAGTATCCACTTAAATATTTTTCAATGCAAGTGCTCGTATAAACTTATTTTAAATGCATCAAAACTCTTCGTAAAAATAATTTTACCGAACTCTTTTTTTACGACAAGTTTGCTTACCTGTAACCTTTCCTTGTGAACATAATGTTTTTTTCAAAGTTTAACGGCTCTGGTTACTCAGTCTTTTTGAGCCAATCCACGAAATTTTCATTTCACATTGAATTTTATAAGAAAGTTTTTTTAGTTCTATTGTATTTACAAATTGGAAAATAATGTTTCGGGGTGAAAGTCATTCTTATTATCACATTAATTGTTTAGAGTTCATGTGACACAATCCAGACAGAAAAAATACGCAAATACCTACAAAGTTGTTAAGTGTGGTACGGGTTTTGAGTATAATACTTGAACAATCCTTTGCACTTTGCCCTCCGGTGTCGGTTTTTTAGCGTACACATCAAAGCGGGCAAAGTTCAAATGTTTACGTGAGCTGCCACACATGTTCAAAGTTTATGTGAGCTGCCACACATGTTCAAAGTTTATGTGAGCTGCCACACATGTTCAAAGTTTATGTGAGCTGCCACACATGTTCAAAGTTTATGTGAGCTGCCACACATGTTCAAAGTTTATGTGAGCTGCCACACATGTTCAAAGTTTAGACGCTTACGTGCCAATGACTGGAATAGTAGTGTTTTTTTTATATTGGACGAAATGGCAAGAAAATGGATTGGAGCAACGAAACTTTTCAAGCTGCTGCATGCGGAGCCATGCATTTGGAACCCAAAAACTAAGGACCATAAGTTCAGGATGCCTGAGTCGAGTTATTCCCATCGGCTCACGGGTCGGTTGCGAGTTGCATTATTTATCTCTAGTTGTCTTCTGGACTGGGTGTCTATCATCAAAAACATAGATATACTATCGAATTCCGATTGTCTAAGGGTATGTTAGCACTTGAAGTGACGACACAGTTCGTAAATAGTTCAATACCCACTAAAAGCAATTTTCAAAGTTTAGTTTCTATCTATGTTTTTGACGATAGGCACCCTGTCCAGTTGGCAACCTAAGATACAGAATAGGGGGGCAGCGGGCCTATTGTGTATCTCTAGTTGCCTTCTGGACTGGGTGTCTATCATCAAAAACATAGATATACTATCGAATTCCGATGTCCTAAGGATATTTTCGCACTTGAAGTGACGACACAGATTGTTAATAGTTCAATACCCACTAAAGGCAATTTTGAAATTTCAGTTTTTAGCTATGTTTTTGATGATAGGCACCTCGTGCAGTTGGCAACTAAAGATACACAATAGGGGGGCAGGTCTAAATGTTCCTATCAGCTCACTGGTCGGTTGCAACTACAAAATTAATGTATTTTTTTTTCCCAACCGACCAGTGAGCCTACTGAGTACTACCATAGGTACTACGTTATTCAATGGAAAATTTCCACAACGAACCAGGGTCAAATACGTAATACGTAAGTTCACATTTGACCCTGGTCCGTATGTGGGTAAGGGAAATGTGGCAATAACTTACTCGAAACGTTTAAAACACGTAAGTTATTGCCTCCTTACCGCACTTGTAACATAAACTACTATTACATCTGTATATATATGTATATCTGACACAACCCGCTGCTTTTTCTTCTTTACTTAATTTACTTATATGCCTATATGTAGTTATATGTATAAAATGTGTTATCGAGAACTCGGTACAACGGTGAATGAGCTTGAAAAGCTCCATTCAACTGTACTCGCGACCGCCAAAGCCTTTCGTGACGTCATCCTGACATGAGCTCTGTAAAGAACCTAAAGGAATATAGGCCGCCAATTTTGTATAGCTTTCGAATTGCAAAATATCACCATTTCAGGGTGTCATATTGATTTTTGAGGTTTCATTTTAGATTATTATTTTAGAATACGATTTATCCTTATTTTAAATCACACGCTTTAGTAAAAAAAAGCCATTAGCAGTCATGGAGACTGTCGACAGAAGTAAAAGCTTGTCGCTGGTGGCCAAGTGCAACACGTCATAGCATGTTGGTTGTTCACGCTACCAGCGTGACGTTCGCGCATGTGCATGACTAATTTTCGCGGCGCAGCGCTGGCGCCACCTGGCGACACAATGGACTCGCGCGCTGGCGCCAACCCGCGGTTCACTCAGCCTGTTCCGCTCGAATCGTCTAGAGAACGACACGTGTGTGCACACATTCGCGCCGCCACAACCAATATCGTGTACCTATCAGTGTTGTGTTCACAGTATATACCAGTGTAGTGTTCACGTTACACCAAGACATTCTGCACATTCCTGACCAAAGCGCCAGCTTCATCAGCCCAACAAGAAGGCTCAGCCCGTCAACGCATTCGTCGGCTCGCCCACAACAATCCAGAATAAAGGTCAGTGCACCCACAATTCTCCCGTGTCAATATCCAAATCCCATCAGCTCTGCATTCCTGTAACCCCGCGGTTACATTTTTGGTCACTTCGAGCCGGTAGTAAAACATTTTTATCCATCCAAGAAAAATTTTGATCCTTCGAGACCGTTTTCGAACATTTTGATCCTTCGAGACCGTTTTCGAACATTTTTGGCTCTTCGAACCGTTAGAACCAGCCCCCCTCTATTTACTACAGTCCATTTTCAATCCAAGAAAATTTTTGGTTTATATCACCCCCCGCCTCCCCCCCGCCGGCCCGTAACTTTGTTTGAACCAGCCCCCGTCGATTTACTACAGTCCATTTTCACCCGGTGGCATATTTTGCCCCCTTTCCCGGCAAAAAAAAATATTTTGTGGTCTCCGCGCCGGTCTACCGCGCCCGCGCCGCCTAGAACATTCCATTTATCGGTATAGAACCGGCCCCCCCCGCCCCCGGCACAGAATAAACTCATTTTCATCCCGTTTGTTATTATTATTCAGCTCAGATAATATAATTATATCCATTCAGCCCAATTGTTTGTTACAGTCCACTATATATCTTTAGTAAATCTGCCCATTGTCAAAGATAGGTTTCTTATCTTGCGAGATATTTTTTTTGGTGCGAGTATAAATTTGCCTTTGTTCCGTGTAGTTACGTATCTACATTACATATATACATACGTATTACGTATATTACTAAAGCTTGATTTGCATCATTGGATTGTCCGCTCATTTAGATCCGATTTCGGCTAGGTAAATACATTCTTTGTTTGTTTACTCAGAGAAGTAGGTAGGTATTTTATTCTATAAATAGAATTTTCGACGATTGATGTTTTTGTTGTAAATATACTATCGTGTAGGCAAGAACTAACGCGTATTGTCGGCACATGATTTCAAGGCAAATAACATAAAAGTAAACAAGTAATCAGCCCTTTTCGATAATTTATGTTACGGTAATCTTGTGTTACAGTAATATATTGCCGGACCGTTTTTTCGTGTTATTGTCTGCTTTTTTAACCGGGTGCATATAGCAGAAATATAGTAAAAAATTTTTTTTTTTCTTCTCGTCTCTGCTCTTAATGTTTATGGTACACATATAGGGTGTTCCACGTTGGTGTATCAGCTCATATACAGGTTGTTTAAAAAAAAACATTTTATTTTTTTTTTCTCTCTGTCGTGTTTATTTCCGTGTTCCGTTTGAACATAGTCATTGTTACTTCATCCGCGCAAGTATCTCAGCTCTATTCATCTATCTCATCAATTATTTTAGTTGTACGTTCGCTCTTATAGTTCAGCTCAAACTCGTTGCGTATTTTATCTTAGTAATCAACCACCTAGTTTAACAAGATTAAGATGCCTTCGAAATCACAAGCCGCGATGTTTCGTGAGGCCGTAAAGGCGACAGTTCTGTTAAAGGAGATTGGTGCGGCGGTCGAGGCAGGCGACAGAAAAACATATTCTGTGGCGGACTTCACCGCTCGTTACGCAAACATACAAAGCGTTAAAACTAAGTTAGAGGACGTATATTATGAGATCCCTGACGATGAGGATTTGTCCGACGAAACTGAGGCAACCTACACAAAAAAATTTCAGTCGGCACTTAGCAATTATGATGCTATACTAGTGGCATTCGAAAATTTAAAAGTAAAATCAGCTCTTCCGGACAAGACGCCACCCCTCAGCTCAGGTACACCCGTTGGTGTTCTACCAAAAATACCCATTCCAGAGTTTCATTCAAACGTGGAAGAATGGCCCTCATTTATTGCCGTTTTTAGGAGCCTCATCAGTGAGATGGCTACAGTTTCGGATGCTGTAAAGCTGCATTATTTGTTAGGTGCCCTAAAGGGTGAGGCACATGATATGGTGAAACACCTCTACCCTACCAACGAGAATTATCCCATAGCCATGGAAATTCTCACCAGGCGTTACGATAATCGTCGCGTGCTCATTGACCGATTTGTGGACATTATCATGAATCTTCCGCACATCCACATGCGTTCGGATATCCGCACATCGTTCTTAATTCCGCTTATCTCAGCGCAAAGCGCTCTCCGCAACCTCGATCTGCCCATGAAAGACTCTGACTATGTTTTCGTGTCCATGGTGGTGCGAAAACTACAAGGCGAGCTCCGCACTCTTTTCGAGCGGAAGTACGGATCTCGTGCAACTCTGCCCACGCTCAAGAACCTCATTGAGTTCTTGGAAGAGCACGCACGCTGCAAGGAGAATGAGTCATCGTCCCTTGCGTCACAGAATGCTCCTTCTTCAGCACGGCTCGGCCCTTCAGAAAGGCTCGCTCAGCTCAATCAGCTGGTTCAGCCCACTCGAGGTTCCCGTCAGCCCTACCAGGCTCATCAAGAGTTCCGCCCCATAACTCCTCGGCAGGACAATCGCTCCCCCCGTCCTATTCGTCAACCATTTTTGGCATTTGCGACAGCGCCAGTTTACTCGGCCCAACCGTCCTCATCATCCGCTCGTCAGCTAGTTTACTCGGCCCAATCATCCCCATCACCCACTCGCCAACAGAGTTATTCGGCTCAACCTTCTTCCCCTACTGGTGGTATGCCATGCCCATACTGCAGGAATAGGGGACACAAACTCATCGCCTGCCCAGAATTTAATAACCAACCGGTTCAAGGTCGGTGGGATTTTGTGAACTCACGCAACCGGTGCCGACGCTGTTTGGGTCCTCATTATGAGAACGAGTGCAGGTCTACACGGGCATGCAAGGAGTGTGGGCGGACTGACCACCACACTTCATTGCATCGCCATGGAGCCATGTCTCCGACACGCTCATCTGCTCATTTGCTGCCTCCGTCTCTACGTGAGCAGCCCAGACAGCGCTCAGCGCATGAGCCTCAATACCATTCGGCACATGCAACACAGGCATACACGTCCCATCCCAACTCGCCCACTCAATCGCGATCGCCAAGTAGGTCTCGGGTAGGTAGGCAACAATGACTGCCTACAATAACAGAGCACTATGAAGGCGAGGACGACCAGCACTCAGCACACTCAGCACACTCATCACATATTCACTCATCACATACACACTCAGCTCATTCTCACTCTATGACTTCAACTCCTACAGAGAATTCTTGTAACTCCGCACAACGTGTAGTGAACGTCACTAACACACCAATTTTGTTGCCAACGGTCTCACTTAAAATAGCAGATGTACATGGTCAATTTCACTCAGCACGAGCCCTGTTAGACTGTGGAAGTATGCTGACTCTTTGTTCTCAGCGCATGGCCACAATTTTAAATTTACCATTAAAACATACATCTCTAAAAATCGCAGGAGTTGGAAATCAGCACACACAAAACTCAAAGGCATCAATCACAATTGTATGCTGACCTACTCACCGTGACACACCTATGATCACGGCCACAGCCCATATATTGAAGAACGTAACTGGGTACCTACCGTTGGAAAAGGTTCCAGATCTCGCTCAGTTAACAGGTCACCCACCGATTCCTCTTGCTGATCGAGAATATCACACACCAGCTCCGGTTGATCTAATACTAGGATCTGACGTTCTTGGTCAAGTGTTAGACGGAACCAAGGTTTCGCTCGGCCCTGGCAAGCCCATAGCCTTCGGCACGATATTCGATTTTACATTAATAGGACCTTTCGAAAGTTTACACACCTCACCCACGAATCAGGTCAACTCAGTTCACATTGTCGGCTCTCACACTGACTCAGAGCATTCAACTCATGACATTCACAAAAGTCTTGAGAGGTTTTGGGAATCCGAGGAACCCCAAACCTACAAGCATACCAGCCCATTAGAGGATCAGTGTGAGGACATTTTCCGCACTACAACTACTCGTGAACCATCAGGTCAATATATGGTTACACTGCCCTTTCTGCACAACGCGCCGACATTAGGTTCCACTCACGCTATTGCGCTACGCAGGTTTCTCAATTTGGAGAAGAAGCTGCTAGCGAACCCGCCCTTCCGCTCGAAATACGTAGAGTTTATGTCAGATTACATAAAATTGGGACATATGTCGCCGTGTCACCCCAATACCTTTGCTCATAAATCCCATTTCTATATCCCACATCATGGCATATTCAAGCCAGGATCAGAAAAGTTACGCTGCGTGTTTGACGGAAGTTGTAAAAGCTCAAATGGCGTCAATTTAAATGATTGTCTCCATACAGGTCCAGCTCTTCAACAAGATATTGTTGACATTATCATGTCCTTCAGGATCCACTCACAAGTTTTCAGCACAGACATCCGAATGATGTTCAGAAATATACTCATTCACCCAGAGCAAAGACCTTTTCAACTCATTCTCTGGCGGTCTTCACCCGACCAGCCCCTGCTCACGTATGCCCTTAATACCGTCACATATGGATTAAGGTCCAGCCCATACCATGCCATCCGCACTTTACTCCAATTGGCTGATGACGAAGGTCATCGTTACCCCCACGCTGCTCAGGTCCTCCGCAAATCAATATTTGTGGACGACATTCTCTCAGGTGCAGATTCTGTGGAATCTGCTCAGTCGCTCCAAAGCGACCTGATCGAGTTACTCGCCCTAGGTGGCTTCCAGCTCAGTAAATGGACCTCCAACTCGCCTCAGCTCCTTGAACGGTTCTCAGATGACCAGTGCGACATGCCCAAGGACTTTGACTTCAGTCCCGACTCTAATTCCATTAAGGTTCTGGGAATACAGTGGATTCCTCAAACTGATGAGTTCACTTATCGCATTTCTCTGCCCACTCATGCTCAAGTCACAAAGCGCTCCATTCTCAGTACAGTAGCGTCTCTTTATGACCCCAATGGCTGGGTTACTCCAGTCATCTTACGCGCAAAGATTCTTCTCCAGAAGCTTTGGCTTCTGAAAATAGGATGGGATGAGCCTATCTCTGAAGAAGTCCACACAGAGTGGCAACACATCTCAGGGGATCTTCCTCAGCTCTCAAACCTCCGTTTACCTCGGCACATTTGTAAGTATAAGCCCACGTCTACTTACTCACTTCACGGGTTCGCGGACGCATCAGAGGCTGGCTTTGGTGCCGTTATCTACCTTCATGAGCGCAATACCACTGGACATGTCAATGTACACCTAATCATTGGCAAGTCCAAGGTCGCACCCATAAAGACTCGCCTCTCAATCCCGAAATTGGAGTTGTCAGCCGCGACTCTTTTATCTCAGCTCATGACTCGAGTGTCAGCCCAACTGTCAGCTCATATACCCATTCAAACACACACATGCTGGTCAGATAGCACAATAGTTTTGGCATGGCTCAATACCCCACCTCACCGATTACAGACTTTCGAGGCCAATCGAGTGGCTAAGATCACAGCTACTTCAACTAGCAATACGTGGAGGCATGTGCCCACGAACCTCAACCCTGCTGACTGTGCAAGCAGAGGCATGTCTGCCCAGTCTCTCTCACTTCATGACCTTTGGTGGTCACCCAGTTGGCTCAAAGAACCTACCTGCACTTGGCCCAAGATGCCACCCGCTCTAGGCCATCATGCTCTCCCAGGCCTGAAGCCCAAAAAAGTACCAGCACACATAGCAGTCCCAGATATCGATCTGGACTTGCTCACTCGCTACAGCTCACTTGACAAGCTCGTCGGAGTGACGGCTTGTATTAAAAGGTTCATATTCAATTGTCGGCACAGCCCAGATGCACGGCGCTCTGGTCCGTTGACAGCTAGTGAACGCAGGGACGCTCTGTTGCACTGGGTCCGCTCTGTTCAGCACAATGAGTTTGCTGAAGACATTAATCGTATCCAGACTGATAAGGTTTGTCCCGTTCGGCTCCAGCGTCTCTCGCCCTTCATAAAGGACGGCCTCTTGAGAGTCGGTGGTCGTCTCTCTCACGCGTCAATTAGGTATGACGCTCAACACCCACTCATTCTACCCAGCTCAAGTCCGCTCGTAGATCTCATTATAGATCACTATCACACAATACACTGCCACCCTGGAGCTGACACATTACACGCCATATTACGCCAGCAGTACTGGATTCTGTCCGCTCGTCGTATTATTAGACACCGCGTGTTTAAATGTATTAGATGTTTCCGGTGCCGCGCTCAGCCTAAGGCTCCGCTCATGGCTGATCTCCCAGTAGACAGAGTTACTCCTCAACCAGTTTTTAGTCACGTCACGACGGATTTTGCTGGCCACTTCTTCGTTAAATCCAGCACGTTGCGGAACGCGAAACTCATAAAGGCGTACTTTTGTATTTTCGTTTGCCTCGCAACAAAGGCGGTTCATTTGGAACCAGTCTCTGCACTCTCAACGGAAGCGTTCTTTGCGGCATTGCAACGTTTTATCTCACGTCGCGGTACTCCGGTTCTCATTCGCTCAGACTGCGGCACAAACTATGTAGGTGCTAGGAATCAGCTCATTGAAGTTCAGAACTTCCTCAGGTCAAACAATGATGCAATCACTCACAAGCTCGCGAATCAGCACATAACTTGGTTACTGAACCCGCCTAAAGGGCCTTGGTTCGGCGCTTTGCTCGAAATAAACGTAAAATCCACCAAGCAACTACTTTATCGCGTGATAAGTGAACAGCACCTCACTTTTGAGGAATTTTCTACCCTTTTGGCTCGAATTGAGGCTGTTCTCAACTCAAGACCCCTCTGCCCAATTTCATCCGACCCTACGGACTTTGAACCTCTCACGGCCGGACATTTCATTATTGGTCGTCCGCTCACCGCTCTACCTGAGCAGTCTTTTGACGACAGACCCATATCTGCTCTTAAACGGTTTCAACTCATTCAAGCGCTCTCTCAGCGCTTTTGGACTCTCTGGTCCAGATCCTACCTCCATACCCTGCAAACCCGCTCCAAATGGCTCTCCCCTTCTTCCCCTCCTCAAGTGGGTGAACTGGTCCTCATCAAAGAGGATGACCTGCCTCCGCTCCAATGGAAGTTGGGGAGAATTCTCCGCACGATACCTGGCAAGGATGGAGTGATCCGAGTTGTGGATCTGGACACAGCTCATGGAAATCTGCGACGACCTGTGTTCAAGATAGCCAGGCTGCCGTTGGATTCAGCTCAAGAGGAGCCGCAGCCCCGGCCCCCCCAGGATGTTCACGCTACCAGCGTGACGTTCGCGCATGTGCATGACTAATTTTCGCGGCGCAGCGCTGGCGCCACCTGGCGACACAATGGACTCGCGCGCTGGCGCCAACCCACGGTTCACTCAGCCTGTTCCGCTCGAATCGTCTAGAGAACGACACGTGTGTGCACACATTTGCGCCGCCACAACCAATATCGTGTACCTATCAGTGTTGTGTTCACAGTATATACCAGTGTAGTGTTCACGTTACACCAAGACATTCTGCACATTCCTGACCAAAGCGCCAGCTTCATCAGCCCAACAAGAAGGCTCAGCCCGTCAGCGCATTCGTCGGCTCGCCCACAACAATCCAGAATAAAGGTCAGTGCACCCACAATTCTCCCGTGTCAATATCCAAATCCCATCAGCTCTGCATTCCTGTAACCCCGCGGTTACATTGGTGATGTGAACTAATAAAATGTTCCCCTACCAAAAATTGCTTAAAGCGCCTAAATTAGTTTTCACTTGAAAAATTACATGACGTCATAAATCCTCGAAGGGGTGGTTTTTCCGAGTATGAGAGTACGGATTGTGAAATGCAAGTCACAGTTCACACTTGTACACCTACGTTTCATCGACGATTTTTACGTCCCAGCGTCTTGTCATGGGTGGCGAGCCCTATCGTCTTATCGTCACAGCCTTCCGAAACACGCAAAACGATCATGAATGTGCCGACGTCAGCGTATTAGTGTTCAAGTATTAGTGGTCAAGTATTAGTGATCAAGTATTAGTGGTCAAGTATTAGTGGTCAAGTATTAGCGATCAAGTATTAGTGGTCATGTTTTATTGGCCAAGTATTAGTAGTCAAGTATTAGTGGTCAAGTATTAGTGATCAAGTATTAGTGGTCAAGTATTAGTAGTCAAGTATTAGCGATCAAGTATTAGTGGTCATGTATTATTGGCCAAGTATTAGTAGTCAAGTATTAGTGGTCAAGTATTAGTGATCAAGTATTAGTGGTCAAGTATTAGTAGTCAAGTATTAGTGGTCAAGTATTAGTAGTCAAGTATTATCGATCAAGTATTAGTGGTCATGTATTATTGGCCAAGTATTAGTGGTCAAGTATTAGTGTTCAAGTATTAGTAGTCAAGTATTAGCGATCAAGTATTAGTGGTCAAGTATTAGTGGTCAGGTATTAGTGGTCAAGTGTAAGTGGTCAAGTATTCAAATGTTATTTTATAATATTATAACCACGCACACCTGAACCGAGGTTTGTATGATATTTCAGTATCACCGTATTTGTATGGCTGTGTAGCTCTAGTGCTACATATTATATGCTATATGTAGACTATATGTAGCAGAGAAGTAGTCCAGAAAAAAACCCGTTGAATTTCGTGTGGATTTGGTCATTGATTGATGGTCCTTTTCTGTGCCGCTATTTGAAGCTTCATACCTAATATACGGCCAAATGAAACGGGTGTAAATGAACACATGATATTAAAAAAAAACTACGTTTTACACTAACCATACTTAACAACTTTCCAAAAAGACATCAAAGCAGATAAAAAATAATATGCTCATACAAAATTCGCAGAAGGTATTTCAAATTTAAAAACAAAAGCGGTGCTTATGTTACCACCCGCCGGCGGACCGCGTGGGGCTGAGAGTGTAGGCTTACTTAAGTTACCACCTGCCGGCAGACCACGTGGGCTGAGAGTGTAGGCTTACTTTAGTTACCACCCACTGGCGGACCGCGTGGTGCTGAGAGTGTAGGCTTACTTTAGTTACCATCCACTGGCGGACCGCGTGGTGCTGAGAGAGTAGGCTTACTTTAGTTACCACCCACTGGCGGACCGCGTGGTGCTGAGAGTGTAGGCTTACTTTAGTTACCACCCACTGGCGGACCGCGTGGTGCTGAGAGTGTAGGCTTACTTTAGTTACCACCCACTGGCGGACCGCGTGGTGCTGAGAGTGTAGGCTTACTTTAGTTACCACCCACTGGCGGATCGCGTGGTGCTGAGAGTGTAGGCTTACTTTAGTTACCACCCACTGGCGGACCGCGTGGTGCTGAGAGTGTAGGCTTACTTTAGTTACCACCCACTGGCGGACCGCGTGGTGCTGAGAGTGTAGGCTTACTTTAGTTACCACCCACTGGCGGACCGCGTGGTGCTGAGAGTGTAGGCTTACTTTAGTTACCATCCACTGGCGGACCGCGTGGTGCTGAGAGTGTAGGCTTACTTTAGTTACCACCCACTGGCGGACCGCGTGGTGCTGAGAGTGTAGGCTTACTTTAGTTACCACCCACTGGCGGACCGCGTGGTGCTGAGAGTGTAGGCTTACTTTAGTTACCACCCACTGGCGGATCGCGTGGTGCTGAGAGTGTAGGCTTACTTTAGTTACCACCCACTGGCGGACCACGTGGTGCTGAGAGTGTAGGCTTACTTTAGTTACCATCCACTGGCGGACCGCGTGGTGCTGAGAGTGTAGGCTTACTTTAGTTACCACCCACTGGCGGACCGCGTGGTGCTGAGAGTGTAGGCTTACTTTAGTTACCACCCACTGGCGGACCGCGTGGTGCTGAGAGTGTAGGCTTACTTTAGTTACCACCCACTGGCGGACCGCGTGGTGCTGAGAGTGTAGGCTTACTTTAGTTACCACCCACTGGCGGACCGCGTGAGGCTGAGAGTATAGGCTTACTTTTTAACTTTGTACACATTTGTCTGTAACAAACATAATGGAAAAAAAAGACATGATCTTGCTAAATTTCTTGCCCTTCTTGGCAAGACTTATCGAATGGGTGGAGTTAGGCATATATTTATTATACCTAAGTATATGGATTGCATTATATTTACCTAAGTTTATTATACTATTCATTCCTATTTATGTTATTTTATTGAATTGTATTTACTTATTAAATTTAAGTAAACCTAACCTTTTCTTTTGTGTATTTCCATTTATTATTATTTATTACATAAAACTATTAAACATATATTATTTAATTATATTACATTCAAACCTGTAATAAGTGTATCTGATGTATACCTACATTACATAAATAAATACATTTAAATTAACATTATATCATTTCAGTATAGAAACGCCGAAAAAAAAGTAAATCTAGATGTGAGGAGCTCTGAACCGGGGTCGCGGTTCCCGGTTCAGAGCTCCTCACATCCAGATTTACTTTTCTTTCTGCGTTTCTACACTGCAATTATATAATGTTTATTTATATCTCCTTGCGATGGATAAATCGCCAAGTGTTTAAACATAGAAATTTGTTTCTGTCATAGTTTAAATACATTTGATTTCATAAAATAAGGGATTTTTTTTTATAACTGCGGGCCAAAATCTTCGTTTGGGCCTCATTTGGGTACGTGTGTAAAATTATCGTTTGGGTACGTGTAACTAAACGCATAGATAAAATTGACTAAACGGCTTGCTTATATACCAATTTGCGGTTTATTATCCACTATATTATACATACACACCTACCTACATACATATTATAATAAATAAACACACAAAAAATCATGATACTGTATATATTCAGAAGAGAAAATTGATTTACTTTTATGGATGTTGTAATATTCAGTCGTACAACTATTTTGTTCCGCCATGAACGAATCTCAGACAACGCGTCAGACTAAATTAATTTATCATTATCTTAGATATTACTAAAGTAAATACACATTGTTTACCACTTGTGACGGAAATTTACTAAATGGTGATATAGTTATAAGAATACAAGAGCGGATGCAGGGGGGGCACAGGGAGCGGGGGGAATAATACGATACTGCTTGAATTAACATTTTTTGCGTATAAGCAGACGTATGCAACTGCAAGTTACAAATCTTAAAATATCAAGCATGTACTTTTTTACTATGGAATCTTTATAACAAGCAATATTTTTTTATTACCATTCTTGTATGTCATTCTTCCATCCATCCATCCATCAGCCTAGTTCATCCACTGCTGGACATAAGCCTTTTCAGGACTTTGCCAATCCATCGGTCCCAGACATGGTGGGCCTCCTGGGTTTTGCTTGTGAGCTGTCTTCTTACTCTCCCCTGAATTACTTCGATTATTTCATTGATTAAGAATAAATTCCAAAGATTATAGTGCAATACTAGAGGAGACATCACCTGTCTGGTACTTGTGCCCCCCCTGAAATAAATCCTGGGTACACCCTTGATATGATGATTACTTATACTTCGGAACATCCGTTAATTTGCTCAGCGATAACGTGAAGTTGTCACGGAAGTAGTTCAAATAAATTTCACTTCATTTTGAACATTGTATATAACTACTGTTTGAAGACAGTGCTGTTTGAAGTACAATAAATTGGTGTAGTGAAAGACAAAATGTGGAAAGAAGACGGGGCATATAATGTTGTTTCTCAAACGGATACAACAAATGAAAAATGTAAGCAACTATGTTATCGTGTTTCATGTTTTTTTTTGTTTTTTTAGATTTTACGTATAAAATGCAACGTCTGTCTGTTCGTTTATAATTAAAGTTTCATCTAACGGATTTCCGATGCGGCTTTTTATAAATCTAGATGGTTTCTTGAGGAAGGAATACTATATTATATAACTTCTTATCATACTCATTTATTCAAAATGTATCACGTTGTACATGTCAAATAATACTTATTATAATTTAATCACGATCACATTTATTGAAAAAAGATTTTTCATTATAAAATTGCAGAATAGTAAATATTCGTAATGAAGTATAAACATTAATTTACGGATTAAGTCATTAAGGCGTAATTTGATGTCATCATCATATTTTGCGTAGAGTTTAGTAAGGAGAAAGAAATTTGAAAAATTATAGTGTATATTTTGACTTTACACTTCATAAATATACAGACTTTTAATCTTCTTGCTATTTAGTTGTTTTCTACTTACTTTGACAATTTTAAAATGTACTTTTTGGACCCTCACTGTAACCACACTCGGATCCACGTTTTGCTATGGCATAGCAAGTGCTACTATCCCATAACAAGTGCTACGATCCTATAACAAGTACTACGATCCCATAACAAGTGCTACGATCCCATAACAAGTGCTACGATCCTATAACAAGTACTACGATCCCATAACAAGTGCTACGATCCCATAACAAGTGCTACGATCCTATAACAAGTACTACGATCCCATAACAAGTGCTACGATCCTATAACAAGTACTACGATCCCATAACAAGTGCTACGATCCCATAACAAGTGCTACGATCCTATAACAAGTGCTACGATCCTATAACAAGTACTACGATCCCATAACAAGTGCTACGATCCCATAACAAGTGCTACGATCCTATAACAAGTACTACGATCCCATAACAAGTGCTACGATCCCATAACAAGTGCTACGATCCTATAACAAGTACTACGATCCCATAACAAGTGCTACGATCCTATAACAAGTACTACGATCCCATAACAAGTGCTACGATCCTATAACAAGTACTACGATCCCATAACAAGTGCTACGATCCCATAACAAGTGCTACGATCCTATAACAAGTACTACGATCCCATAACAAGTGCTACGATCCTATAACAAGTACTACGATCCCATAACAAGTGCTACGATCCCATAACAAGTGCTACGATCCTATAACAAGTGCTACGATCCTATAACAAGTACTACGATCCCATAACAAGTGCTACGATCCCATAACAAGTGCTACGATCCTATAACAAGTACTACGATCCCATAACAAGTGCTACGATCCCACAGCTTCCCAGTTTGTAGTCCCGCTACGCCGTAGTCTGAACACAAAATAGTATGATTGCTTGCACCTAAGAAAAGGTATATATGCATACAAACTGCAGAGTGATGCAGTTTTCAGTAATTATTTTCTTTCATGTTTTTAATTTCATGCTAATAAATAAATCTGCCTTAAAATGTGTGCATCACAAAGGGTTGTTAATTAATAAATATAACATTTTCATGGTTATAATTGAATTTCATAATTAATTCTACTTATTCCACACTTTTTCGGCAGGTTTCCACGAATGACATCCCCATCTTCAACCCTACCCTATCTATTATTTTCCTGCCTTTTCTCCATAATCTCAATACGACATACTCCACTGTTTACTACAACATTTATTGCACGTAATAACATCTAATCAGTGCAAACCCTTCATGATGGTCTAAAACCAAAACCGGTCGGGTTAAATAAGCTAATTGATTGTGAAACGAGTGCAAGTGTGTTTATTCATCATGTTTAAATGATAATATTGACCCGCTGTGACCCCCATTTCGTCTATATACATGTCAAAAACTCTCACAAAGTCGGTATCGCATATAAAAGTTTAAAAAGAGTAATTTCTGCGCACTTTACTAATGTTGATGTATTGACTACAAAATATAAAAGATCAATTAGAAATAAATTTAAGGTAACAAATACTAAAAACAAAAACGGACCGGGGTCAGTGCGCAACCGACTGCGCCACCTAGACCGTTAAATGTTTCTACCATACCTGAACACCGATTTTTTGTAGGTACTTGATACACTTTTGTATCTTTCACTATTTTATATCCCTAGAGGTTAACTGGAAAAAACTGAAAAAAAACTTTTATGTGGTTGATATTATCCCAGAAATCATCACGCTACGGTGTGACGAATCAAAGTTATTTCTTGGACTACAGTCACACAGAAACGCTTACTGAGCGAGGGATCCACCTATGATGGGTGTTTAAGTAGTTAGTGACAGTCTTAAACCTTTTCTTTCCAGGTCCTGAACCCAAAGTGCCAAAAGGCTTCGGCATCCGACATGTTCAGACAGTCATACTGTTTTTCAGTTTAGCGATCGGTTATACAATGAGAGCCCATCTCAGTGTTACTATAGTCGCCATGACACAGGAACCAAATACTTATTCAAACAGTTCTTGCAAATACATCAATAATGTCAATTCAAATGGATCTGAAAGTATAGTTTTTAATAAATATAATGTAACAGGTTGTGATTCTTATGATAAAACCATTCGTAGTGTAAATAAAAAATGGGGAATCAATATGGTGAGTTAACAATTATTTTTATATCGCGCTTTAATTCATAAGCTCAGAACTAATAAAACAAAATGGTTAATCTATAGTTTCTTAGTTTACCTGCATATTTATTATTTAAACAGCATAATAATTTATATAACATGTTCCTCAAAGTGGAGTATTCTACTGATAAATATGAACAATTTTGACTATGGGGCCAGCCTTGAAATCACAAAAAATATCAGCTGTTTCATGCATTTTGATCGAGTAGTTATGTAACTTTTCTATGAAAAAGCTGTTATTTTTTTGAAATTTTACGATTGGCATTATAGTAAAAGTTGTTTATATTAATGGGCAAAATACTACGTTTTAGGAAAAGGTTAATCATCTTAACACCCAGTAAAAACGGTAGTTACTTGAAATTTAAATAAGTGAAAGGGACAGTTTCCGATTTGAAAAAATATTGCAAAGCTACGTCATATTACAGCGTTTCTTTTTATAGTTATTAAGTAAAATGTTTTGTTAATTATTTTTCAAATATATAAAGAGGATATTATGAGTCATTTTAAATATATTTCATAGAAATTTGTCCAGTAGTTTTCAATCCAAAACCGTTCAAAGTCAGCTCTGAAAATTGTAGCATATTTTGACGTTTTCTAATAATTTGTTTGCTCAAGTAGTGGAAATGTTATAGTGTGTTATGTATGTTAGTAATCTACTAAGGAAGCCCTTTCATTTGATATCCTACATGTTATGTTTAGACAAAAAAGAAAGTTTCATTGTACCGCCATTTTTGTGATGTCAGAGTTTCTACTCACTTGTTAATTTCCATAGCTTAATTTCTAAAAGTTTTTTTTAAAGAATATACGTCATTTTAGGAAATCGTTTTCATTATTTTGGTATATGAATTAACCATTATTTTTCCAAGATTTTCTTATAGAATGATCCGTTATGACGTCATTTGAGAATTTTAGACATTAATTTGACTTGACCTTGTTCGAAGCTTACAGCTTTATATGAGATAGGTGTCACATTTCCCGTCATAGTGCCTTCTCTTTCTACCCTTATAGCGCCATCTCTCTCTCTCCAGTTGCCCTACCAGTTTGGCAGTAGTGGGGCGAAATCGAGTTTGAAAATCGCCTCACTTTTGTTCGTCATTGGCGTCTTGTTTCCCGCTGCGAACAGTCGTTCAACAATAAGAGCGTCTGTAAAAATATTTTTTCTTCAGCGATCGTGCCTAAGGATCGAGTGAGTTTGCATTTTAATAACTGCTAACGGTTTTTCCGTTCGTTTTACTTTCTTTATTTGTGCTTCTACCCACATTTCTATTAAAATCATAGCAAAATGGACAACGAGCTAGAAAAGAGTTGCGAGAATTTGCCCCCGTCTGTGCACTCGCCGCGCAAGTCCTCGGGTGGTAACGTGCAGAGTGCGACTTCACCGCAGACGCGTCGCCACCGAAAGCGCAGACGTTGCCACCGTTCAACATCATCCTCTAGCTCTAGTAGCAGTAGTTCAACGAGTTCAGGTTCATCTTCGCCGAAAAGACGTCGCCGTTGGCGCCGTCAAAAGAAAAGGGGGGGCAAACAAAGTCGTAAGATAGATGAATTGTCTCAACAAGTGCAGGATCTTCGTGAAAAATTAACTGCTAAAACTGACTATGCTTCAGACAATAGCCTACATCCCTGTGAAGATTGCGAAATACGTTCACCGCAACTTACACCAGTAATCGATATAGAAAATTCTAGCGTCCCGAAGTTTAAACTTGAAATTACTACAAAATTTAAGGAACCTTCCATCCCAAAGACTTCGGAAAGTGATTTAAAACAATTGCATGACGTACAATTATTTGATAACGAGAATTGGTCTGAGTTGCGGTACGCAGACACGCAAAAGCTTTATATTCATTCGCCCGGTTTCACCGAGCTAGAACCCAATGAGGAAGTGAAGGCATATGATACACTGCGACACCTATCCTATGCTGACAAAGTATATTCTGCTTTGACTTTATGTATGCTCAAGCAGAGGCAGACCCTGCAAGACACTCTCAGAGATCTTTTGTTTTGGGCAAAAGGCACGGACACTATTAGCTTTGATTTGTTAAACGACAAAGTGGCGGATTTATTTTCGGAGGGTAGTTTTCAAAACACTTCATCTGATCTTTTACAACTCATATGTGGTCACTGTGCGGAGGTGATACAGATGCGCCGAGATGGAGTATTAGCGCAAGTGAAAGATCCTCTGATGAAAGCCACCTTACGGAAAATACCACCATCTTGTCGTAACCTCTTTAATGCAGAGGCATTTACTGCCGCTGTCGAGAAAGCGGGAGGTGTTAGAAAGTGTTTCTGGCCATTACAAAAGAAGGGTTCCAATTCTTCTAACGCCTCACAGGCAGGACCTAGCAAGGCACACAGTGGTGGTCCCCCGCAGGGCAAAACCCAACAAATCCTACCCTCTCAGGGTACAAACTGCCGGCCCTGTGCAAATGTAAGTAATGCACATGCAGCATGCAGCCATAACCAACCCTCGCAGGGTGTACAGCAACATACGTTCCCATCGCAAGGTCGTAATACTAGCAGTTGGCAGACCAACTCACAAGGTGGTTGGCAGACCAACCCACCCAACTTTCACGGACAGAACCCGCGACCAGGGCAGAGGTCACACGATCAATACAGAGGCAGTCGCAAACGCCCCTACTCGTCATCTGGTCACAGAGGCAATAAGAGACGTAAGTATTGACTCGAGCCGTTTCAGAGCGGGCCGTCTTGTACATTTTCGTCATCAGTGGCAAGTACGAGGAGCTCCAGACTTCCTTCTACGTATTATCCAAGGGTACAGAATACCCTTCTTACAAAAACCACCTCTTGTTTATCCGAATACTGTAACAAGCGGATTTCAAATTCAGGAGTCAGACGAAATGTCGTTTGTGATAAATCAAATGAAGGATCAGGGGGTCCTAGAGCCGGTTCCGTTGTCTCCAAGCTTTCTGTCCACGATCTTTCTGGTACCCAAAAACGATGGATCTGCCCGACCCATTTTAAATATAAAAGCCCTGAACCAATACGTAGTAGTGGTGAAATTCAGTCTTTTAAATGTTTACCGAATACCAAATTTTCTTCAACACAACGATTGGCTCTGCAAAATAGATTTGTCTCAGGCATATTTTCATTTAAAAATATCTCAAGGTCATCGAAGGTTTTTGCGTCTGATTTACAAGAACGAACTGCTCCAAATGACCTGTTTGCCGTTTGGTCTCAGCACGGCACCAAAAACCTTCGCTGCTCTTACGAATTGGGTCGCACAGTACCTGCGACAGCAGGGTATCAGAATAATCGTATTCTTGGACGATTTTTTACTAGCAGGGCAAGAGATTTGCCTTCTTCAGGCTCAAGTCAATCTGACTCTAGAGGTTCTGGAATCTTTAGGTTGGATAGTGAACTACGAGAAGTCCCTTCTGGTTCCACAGAAAAGTCTCACGTATTTGGGCATACAGTGGGATCCATGGACCAATCAAAAAAGCCTACCGGAGGTCAAAATAGCGACTCTTTGCCTCAAATTGAACAATGTGTTGGCACTACAGAAAACAACCGTCCAAGAGCTGCAAAGTTTAGTGGGTTTTCTAAACTTTGCCAGCTTTGTGGTCCCAAAGGGTCGGTTACACTATCGAGCACTTCTGAACTTCTTGAACCAGGTAATCAAAAAGAATACCACACGCTATCACCGGATCCCCTGCGATGCACAGAACAATTTGAGGTGGTGGCTAATGAATTGTCACGAAGCCTCCCCAATTCATTACCCTCCGCCAAGCCATTTTCTAACAACAGATGCGTCAGACCTAGCGTGGGGGGCTCAGCTAGACAGTCTTGTTCTGTCAGGATCTTGGACCGACGCAGAGCATCCGTTACATTGCAACCAGAAAGAAATGCTGGCTATTTTAAAAGTAATAAAAGATCATTGTCTGCTCCTGCGTCGATCCACAGTCATGGTTCAGTGCGACAACAAGACCGTCATTGCATACCTCAGGAACGAAGGCGGCACAAAGTCGTCAGCTCTGTTGGATTTGACCTATCAAGTCTACCAGATCCTAGACCAACATCAGATTCACTTGAGCCTGTCTCACTTACCAGGCAAATACAATGTCCATGCAGACCACCTATCAAGGTTACGACAGCCACCGGAATGGCACCTAAAGCCCAGCTGCACGGAAAGGGTGTTCATGAAATGGGGCTACCCTGTCATAGACCTCTTTGCGTCGGAAAGATCACATGTGGTTGCCAATTACGCAACACTCGATTTGAGAGATCAGAAAGCTCTATTTCAGGACGCTTTCTCACAAACTTGGAACTACCAGTTGGCCTGGGTATTCCCACCACCATTTCTGGTGCCCAGGGTGCTTGCCCACCTAAACCAAGCGATAGGAACCTACCTACTGGTGGTTCCCAGATGGGAGAGAGTATTCTGGAGATCGGATCTCCGAAACCGAGCCACAGCTCCTCCTTTCACTCTATGGAACCTCGACAAGGTCCTAGTGGATCTATCGACAGGCCTACCTCCACCCAATGTCAAAGAGATGGTGCTAGAAGTCTGGAGGTGTGGGGGTGGACAGGGGAGTTAATGAACTGGAATGATGACCAAGTTCAGCTACTAAGATCATCTTGGCGACCTTCTACATGCAAAACATATAAGGTGGCTTGGAAAAGATGGCTGCAATGGTGCCAAGATAAAACTTGTAGCCCAACTTGCCCTAGTGGTAGCGATCTGGCCAAGTTTTTAGCTGATTTACATTTAATACATGGATTATCTTACAATACCATTCTTTTACATAAGTCTGTCGTTTGCACTCTATGTAATGTTAATTTTTCGGGTCAATTGACATCTAATGTTTTAGTTAAGCACATAATGAAATCGATAGCATTACAGAAGCCAAAAACCGAAAAAACCCCAATTTGGAATATAGATAAGTTATCAAATTATTTAGAAAATTGCTTAGTTGATTTAGACAGTATCTTCATGGTATCGCGACACACTGCTACGCTGCTACTTTTGTGTTCCGGTAGAAGGATCCATGATCTTACGTTACTTTCTTATCACGCCAAGCACTGTGTGAAATCTGAAAGTTCAATAGTCCTTTGGCCTATCTGGGGATCAAAGACTGATACATCGGATTATAGACAATCCGGATGGAAGTTTCTACACAATCAAACATGTCGAAACCTCAACCCTGTTTTTTGGATTAATCATTTGATTGAATTAATTAATAATCAGAGACGATCTTCAGATTGTAATCATTTATTTGTTACGATAAGAGGAGAAGCGAAATCAGCCTCTCGTACGATCATAGCAGGCTGGATCAAATCCCTTCTAGTTGAAGCTGGCATATCAGCGACACCTGGTAGTGTGCGCTCGGCTGTGGCATCCAGGAACTGGCTGGATAATTTTCCACTTGATGATATTTTAGCCAGAGGAAACTGGCGTAGCGCTAACACTTTTAAAGAATATTACATGCGCGAAGTTATGCCGGCTTCAAGTAACAATAGTGTGACTAAAGCTTTCACTCCAGTTGATTAGTTGATTATGAGTTAATGTTGTCTATTCTGTAATTTTACTAAGTTGTTATTTGTTTTGTTTTCAAAAATATATTGTACCTACTTTTGCTGAAAACAGCTTTATTATTTTTACTCCACTATCACATTGGCGTCCAGTTGCACCCTACCACCAGGCGATAACAAACACGTCTCATATAAAGCTGTAAGCTTCGAACAAGGTCAAGTCAAATTAATAGAAGCGTTTTACCCTTAATAAAACGCATATTAATTTACTTACCTTGTTCGAAGCTTACAGAATAATCTCTGCCTGGTTGGATTCGACTTAATGACGAACAAAAGTGAGGCGATTTTCAAACTCGATTTCGCCCCACTACTGCCAAACTGGTAGGGCAACTGGAGAGAGAGAGAGATGGCGCTATAAGGGTAGAAAGAGAAGGCACTATGACGGGAAATGTGACACCTATCTCATATAAAGCTGTAAGCTTCGAACAAGGTAAGTAAATTAATATGCGTTTTATTAAGGGTAAAACGCTTCTATTATACTGATTGTGATGTGTGATTGCTTATAAAAAAGTGGTATGTCTCTGTCTGTCTACTATCTGTCAATCTGTCATCCAGCTGTCAAATCAGTCGGAAGGAAATTATTATAAATATATCTTAATAGCAAAGGACGCATTTCTAAACAGCCATTTCTCAAGTGATGTCACACGAAGGCAAATGGAATTTGCAGCTTATTTGTAAAAACATTCATCATCATGAGGTTTTTAAGACCACAAGTTCTAAAATACAGCTTATTAAACCTAAATCCTCAAATGGTTTTCGAATTAACACACATTAACATAATTTAATCTAAGCGAATAAGGAGATGATACTGAATGCATTGATATCAAATACACCCACATCCGAGACATAGTAAAACCTTTTTGAAGCTTCCTTAAAGACGGTAAAGTAAGAAATTATAGAACGCATTATAAGACACATTTTCAAGTATTTTATTTTGCAGAGCTACAATTGGAACAAAGCAACAGAAGAAATAATAATGTTTGCGTTCTTCCTGGGCTATACCAGTGCAAACCTGCCGATGGGCTTGATTGCTCAGAGGTTCGGTTGGAAGATTCCTGTTTGTATTGCTTTGTTCTGTAACGGAATTTTCTCTATCCTGACACCATGGGTGGCAACCTTGGTAAGATCAACTAAATCTTAATTTGAAGGATAAAAGATGCCTAATTTTTTCACATTTTATTTATTAAACAGGGGGATTGGTGGGCCGTCTGTATCCTTCGTCTTTGCCAAGGTTTGACTCAAGGAGCGTACTTCCCGAGTATACACTACATGTTGGGAAAATGGGCGCCGTTCTGCGAGAGAGGGCGACTCAGCACCTACATCTATACTGGTAATAACAACAAACACCTCTATTTTGAGTGTCGCTCCGTTCTGTGAGAGGGGGCAACTCACCACCTACATACTGGTAATTACAACAAACACCTCTATTTTGAGCGTCGCTCCGTTCTGTGAGAGGGGGCAACTCACCACCTACATACTGGTAATTACAACAAACACCTCTATTTTGAGCGTCGCTCCGTTCTGTGAGAGGGGGCAACTCATCACCTACATACTGGTAATTACAACAAACACCTCTATTTTGAGCGTCGCTCCGTTCTGTGAGAGGGGGCAACTCACCACCTACATACTGGTAATTACAACAAACACCTCTATTTTGAGCGCCGCTCCGTTCTGTGAGAGGGGGCAACTCACCACCTACATACTGGTAATTACAACAAACACCTCTATTTTGAGCGCCGCTCCGTTCTGTGAGAGGGGGCAACTCACCACCTACATACTGGTAATTACAACAAACACCTCTATTTTGAGCGCCGCTCCGTTCTGTGAGAGAGGGCGACTCAGCACCTACATACTGGTAATTACAACAAACACCTCTATTTTGAGCGTCGCTCCGTTCTGTGAGAGGGGGCAACTCACCACCTACATAGTGGTAATTACAACAAACACCTCTATTTTGAGCGTCGCTCCGTTCTGTGAGAGGGGGCAACTCACCACCTACATACTGGTAATTACAACAAACACCTCTATTTTGAGCGCCGCTCCGTTTTGTGAGAGAGGGTGACTCAGCACCTACATCTATACTGTTAGACGTGAGACATCAAACTAATAAGAGTTTTGCATTTTCATCTAAAACGAATAAGGCGAATTATATTCCAGGAAATATAAATTGCACTGATGAATGGCACGGCTTATCTGTTGTGCAAAAACAAGGTGCTAAAATAGTAGCAAATAATTTGGCATGTTCGGAGTTAATTGTTCGTTGTTTTATTTTAGAATATGTTCAACAATCTGACCAAGTTTCAAACTTGCATATAGTGAAATACTTAGTATAGATGTTATTGTTTCAACACTTTAAGACAGTTTTAATCAATAACGTCAAAAAAAATTGAGTTTTCGAGGTTTTCTCTTTTGGTGTATTTTTTTTTATTATTTGCTGTAAAAAGGGTAGTTACACAACTATAAGTGTTGAGCCTAGTACAGGGGTTCAGTTTACTGGGATATTTCTAATCAAAGGTCCAAATAAAGCTTGAAGTTATAATAACGACTTTTACAATGGAAAGTATATCTATATACACAGGTATAAATGTCGTGGTTGTAAAATAAGAAAAGAGCTCTGACCGTCTTTACCGGTAGTGCTCGCCCTCCCTCCGTGCTCCTCGCTGCCTCTTTGGTCACCTGCAACTAGGATGATGAATATTGAACCATTAGGTATTCTGTGAAAATTTAAACTGGCTACCTATAACGGCTGAAGCTGTAGACCCCTGTGACGAACGGACATACAGTGGAGGCTTAAGATCTCGAATAGCACCCTTCGGGTACGGAGCCCTAAAAACTGGCATTAGAGTGAACGCCATGAAGGATAGCCCCGTGACGTGTTTATTATTTAAAAGTAGGTAAGTTGTTTGACAAGAAACTTCTTTTGTGGTATAGAGAATTTCTAAACTACGCGTTTGGTTCACATATTGACGAGACTAGGGTTATCAGACGTCAGGATTTGTCCCGAAATGTCAAAATTCCCGCCGGACTTTGAAAATATCAGGGTTTTTTGATTATTTAGGTAGTAAAACTCCGAGTATGATAGAAATTAAATTCTACATTTTAAACTTTATTTATCATTATGGTATATAAATCCTAGTTTAGAGCTCCTCACATACAGATATACTTTTCCACTGCGTTTCTATACTTAACGCAATTAGTTATATAATGTTAGTTAGCTAAACCAATTTTGGTATTCAACTTAAATTACACTAAACAATAATCAAAACAAAAGATTTAGTATTTTTTTGAAGAAAAAGCGTGCCCGGCGAGTGGTACACAACACATAATTCATACCCGTGTTATTGTTATGTATTCATATAGTATATATACAATTTTCAGGGGGTCAATTTGGAAACGTTATCGCATTTCAAATATCTGGCGTGTTGGCGGGAAGTTCCTTGTTCGGTTGGCCATCCACCTTCATATTGCTGGGTGGACTGTCTCTGGTATGCTTCGGTCTGGTCCTGTGGCTCGGTGCTGATAGTCCAAACGATCATCCGACAATAACCCAGGAAGAACTTTTGTTTATCACCGGTTCCACAAGTACAACAGTGCCAAAAGTAAATTTATCTACTACCTTACTTCAATAAGATAATATAATTATAACGTCGAAAGTGGTACCTACATTGTTTGACCAATATTATAATATTACATTGTAACACTGACGTTCTGCGCTGTAATTGGTCAAATTTGTTATAACACTGCTAGAGAACCATTCACAAGCGACTATAAGTAAAGTTTATCTTTCTGGCTTCTGATTGTTTCCTTAGAGATTACTTTAATACAAACAATAGCTAATATGGCAGCTTAGCTCTAAACCGTAACCTTTCCAAGATACAAGCAACTTCATATTGCCATTTTTGTGTCACCGAAACTAGAAATAATTGTCAGGTGACAATTGATACTTGTGTTTTTTGACTTTAGATACTATTTTAAAGTCATAAAAATAACGAATAAGAACATTGAGTGACGATGCTAACATTGAAACGTGTTAAAAATTATATATCCTTTCTCAACGCAACGTTAGTGTGCAGCAATCTACAAAAAAGCAAAACTCTCCATACCTAACTACGCATTGGCCATGTCCATACAGTGTTTTCTTTCTATTCTTTTCATCTTTCCTTGAAGCAGTGAGGGGGTATTTTAAAACTATATTTTAATACTTTATATTTCTTTCTTCCAGAGACGAAAGACTCCCTGGAGGAGCATCTTAACGTGCCCCGCAGTTTGGGGTATAGTAGTGTCTAGTGCTGGCAGTACATTTTGTTATATAACCTTATTGACTCAGATTCCACTCTATATGCAAAACATACTGCATATAAATATCAAAAATGTAAGTTAGTTATATTTTGTAATTTAAATCAACAAATAACTCATATTCCCGAAGGAGTGTCTGACATGTTCCTGAGTGTCTCTTTGTTATGTACTTTTAGTATCAGATATCTGTAACTTTAGTACCAGATATCTGTACCTTTGGTACCAGATATCTGTAACTTTAATACCAGATATTTGTAAAAGGCCCCGCTTTCAAGCTAGTGAGTACGCATACGTTCTTAACTGCACGTTAAACTATTTATCCCCAAAATGTCATCTTTGCTAAAATAATGCAGGTCTCTGGGCCCTGGGGTCGTATTATATATATATAGCCTCACAGCCGTTCTCGGCCATAGCGACAGCTTCTTTAACTCCTGTCAAGTTTGAGAGCTAAGCTGTCCAGCTCTCTGATGTGCTCTCAAGTGACTCGCGTTACCAATATTTGCATTAAATGTACGCCCACATAGGGCGCACGTCAGCACACCATTCATGAAGTTGTAAGCGATGTTCGCAGGTGGCCGAGACTTAAGGTCGTCCCTTTTTCGGTCTAAATCGGACCTTCGTTCTTGTTCAAAGTCATAAACTTTCCTTTGAACAAAGTTCCGCCACTCTGCGCGTTGAGCTGCCTTATCCTCCCACTGCGATGGCTCAATGTTGCATCTTTTTAATTGTCTTTTCAGAACATCCTTGTACCTTAGGTACTGGCCTCCACTTTTTCGCTTTCCGGACTGGAGTTCTGAAAAGAAGATGCGCTTCGCCACTCGCTCCTCCGCCAGCCGCAACACGTGTCCGCACCACCGAAGCTGTCGCCGCATGATGTACGCCTCTATGCCACCCACATTGGCGCGTTGCAGCACTTCGGTATTTCGCACCCGATCAGACCATCTGATCTTAAGTATATTTCGGAGGCATTTAAGGTGGAATCGGTCGAGGGTGCGGATTTGGTGGCGGTATAAGCACCATGTCTCTGCAGCGTATAAGAGGTTTGGCAATACTATCGCCATGTACACGGAGACTTTCGTGCCCAGCTTCAGTTCGTGGGAGCAGAAGACCTTACGACTCAGTTTGCCAAATGCCGCGGCTGCGGCACCGATCCTGCTGTTGATCTCAGAGTCGAGGTCGCACCTGGTTGACACAGTGCTCCCCAGATAGCGAAATTTGTCGACCTGCTTAAGCACGTCCTCACCAAGTCTTACAACCAGTTGTTCATGGCCAAGCGAGTCCAAGGACATCACTTGTGTCTTCTTTACATTGACCTTCAGGCCAAATTTAAGACAAGACTTGGAAAAGATCGACATTAGGTTCTGCAGGCCGTCCGAAGACTCAGAAACGAAGCACAAATCATCCGCATACATGATTTCCGTAACTAGAGCGTACGACACTTTGGTCCGGGCTCGGAATCTGCCAAGATTAAAAAGTTCTCCATCTGTTCGAAAACGGATGTGCACTCCTTCCGAAGATGTTTGTAACACCTCGCGGACCACCACTGCAAAGTACAATGCGAACAGTGTTGGCGCTAAAACGCAGCCTTGCTTCACCCCATAGGTAACGGGAAAGAAGTCAGACTGTTGGGCATCAACAGCGACACAACACGACATGTCATCATGCAGTAGTCGCGCAAGTCTCACAAACTTCGCCGTGCATCCCAGTTTCTCCAGTACTATCCATAGAGCTTCTCGAGGCACATTATCAAACGCCTTCTCAAGGTCAACAAAACACAGGTAAAGTTGGCGGCCTTGTTCCCGGCTTTTTTCCTGTAGTTGACGTATTGAGAAGATCGCTTTACACGTCCCTCTGTCAGGTTGGAAGCCAAATTGGGTTTCGGGGAGAATATTTTCGGACAGCAGCTTTAGGCGGTTGAGAATCACCCGGGCAAAGACTTTTCCGGGGGCTGTTAAGAGTGAAATACCCCGGTGAGAGCCGCAATCAGAACGGTCTCCCTTGTTCTTGTACAGAGCAATGATACGGGACATTTTGAACTCAGCTGGAACTCGTTCTTCATCCCACATACGAACAAACAATTTCCATACAAGAACGTGCAGCTCCTCACCGCCATACTTCAGTAGCTCACCTGGCACAAAATCAACGCCAACCGCCCTGTTGTTTTGTTGCTGCATGATGGCATAAGCAATCTCACACAATGCCAACGGCTTGTCCAACTCGTTACAAATTGGGAGCTCAGGAATAGACCTGATTTTCTCTAAATCCACTTCGCGATCTACATTGAGCAGGTGGTTAAAATGCTCGGCCCATCTTTCCAACTGATCTTCCTTACTTGTCAAGAGATGCACCCCATCAGCTGACTTCAGGGGCACTTTGACGCGCTGAGTGGGGCCTATCAGTTTGCGGACCTCGCAGTAGAACTCCTCGAGCTAGTTGGTGTCCGAAAGCCATTGCATGTGCTTAGCCTTCTCCTGCCACCAGCTATCCTTTGTTTCCCGACACAGTCTACGCAGTTCTTGACCACTAAGTTTTATCTCCACAACAGTACCTCCTTGCTGTCTGCCACCTGATTGACGCAAGAGTGCCCGGTTTTTGTCGATTGCTGCCGTCAGGACTGCATCGTTCTTATCAAACCAGTCTTCGTTTTTACGGACTTTTAGACCCAGTGTAGCAGTAGCGGAGTCTAATAGATGAGAGGCGAGAGTACCCAGTCAGTATCAACATCACCCGACTCGCAATTCTGAGGCGTCATTATAAGGGTCTCTACATATTTATTCCTCACCTCGAGATCTTTTAACCTGTCCACGTTTAAACACGCAGGTCTTAAACTACAAGATCTACGAGGTGGACGGAGGCGAAGATTTAACTTAGTGATAACTAAACGATGGTCAGACCAGCAATTCGCACCGCGCATTACGCGAGTTACTTGTACTTGGGATACATCACGTTGCCTGACGATGGCTATAATAATAATAAGACAAGCACGCTACCAATTGCACCACCGAGGTTCCTACCCAGACCGGTGAATTCTTCCATCATACTTGTCCACTGTTATTTTTGCTTCTGCCTGATATACTAGCTTGTACTGCACATATAAGAACAAGTTAAGATGTTAAGAACAATGCGTGAAATCACATAACGACTTCGTGAGCATTCTATATGTGCAGTACAATCAGGCAGAAGCAAAAATAACAGCGGACAAGTATGATGGAAGAATTCACTGGTCTGGGTAGGAACCTCGGTGGCGCAATTGGTAGCGCGCTTGTCTTGATAACAAGAGGTCGCACGATCGAATCCTGGTCCGGGGAATTTTTTCAAATTCTTGTCTTTGGGTTTGTTTCTGATTGATCTTTTCTAGTTTGTAATGCACTTTAATAATATTTAGAGTATTCATAGCGATGGATTTCGCTAAATAAACATAATCTTAATAATAACAATATAACATTTTCAGAATGGTCTGCTCTCTTCGCTTCCGTACATTAGCATGAACCTCATGATGATCCTGTTAGGAATACTATCTGACTTTGTAACAAAGAAAAAATATTTTTCTATAGTCAACATAAGGAGAATCAGCAACACTATAGGTAATAAATAAAAACAATAGTTAAAATAACAAAAAACAACTTTATATTACTACGACATATCTCCAATAATAATATGAAGCACCGGGATTCATTCAGAGAAAAGTTCAAAGAAATTAATACATTAACGGTTCCTTGTGATTATATTTACCAAGTCCTTAGATATGTCAGAAAAAATGTTGAGTCTTTCCCAAGGCTTGGTGAGAAACATTGTAAGGAAACCAGAAATAAGCATAAACTGGCTTTTCCAAAAATCAGACTCGCCAAAGTGAGTACCTCTTTCGTAGGACATGGTATAAGATTTTACAATAAACTTACAAATGAGGTCCTTACTTAGTTTCTAGATGTGGAGTATTAAAAGTTCTTTTTAATGACGTTTTTAATGTTCCAATGTAATATTTAACGCCGTAATTCGGGCACAAATACACACTTTTAAGTTTACCTTACATTACACTTTGTTTTTCGAGCATATAGGTTTACTTTACCTCACATTACATAGTCTTTTAAGAGCATGCAGGTTTACTTTACATTACACTTTTTTTTTAGAGCATGTAGGTTTAACTTCCGTTACAAATTATTTTTAGAGCATGCAGTTTTACTTTACACTAGGCTGTCTGTTTTTTCACCTTTCAGTAAGTGGTAAAAATATCTACAAAAATACTACGCATATCATTTCTGAACTACTCATCGGCGCATGCTTGATAGGATAGGATTTGAACCCGGGTCTCCCTGTTGCTTTTTGAAAATAGGCCTTATTATCATACGAATTATTTTTTCAGGAATGGTTGGGTGCGTAACAGTATTGTTTGTGTTCGGTTTCGTGAGCAACACTTACTTAGCCGTGACGTTACTCGTTATATCCATGGGTCTGCATTCAGGAATACATTTAGGATTTCATGTAAGTTTCAATGACTAAATTTTTTTTTAGGGTTCCGTAATAGTTTTAGGTATTATTACCGGATAATATTATATATTATCCGGGTTTTAGGTATACAAGGTACAAAAGGAACCTTTATGATGAGACTCCGTTGTCCGTCCGTCCATATGTCACAGTCTCATAACTTTAGCACCGGTAAATATAAAGACCTGAAATTTAGCACAAAAAAGCATCAATTTACTCATATAACAGCTTAAAAAAAAAAATTATATTGTTCAAAATATTTCCAAAACACTCTAGGGTAGGCAGTGCCTACCCTGGCGTCAAACAAACTTTCTATTTTCAAAGTGTTATTTAATTTATTTTTCAATGCAGTTGCTCGTAAAGTTTTCTTTTTTGTGTATAATAATTATGCGGAAACCGACTCTTAATTTCACGCGTGAAATGAAACAGTACTGAAATCCTTTATTTCACGCGTGAAATAAAGTAATTTTTTTAAGTTTTTGACTCTGTGGTGCAGTCATAAAATTTAAAAAATTACAAAAATGCAAGGAGGTTTTGCTGTCCAAAAAAAACAATTATTTATAAGTATGCGCGCTCTAGCAATAATTGAATGATGATAAACACCATAACACATAAGATTCTTGATTATCTCATTTAAAAATACGTGTTTTGTTTCCGCAAACAAAAATATTTTTCACATTATTGGCTGTATGTATACTGTACCTTTGCCTCAAGAAAGAAAAAACTGTATGAAACGCGCGCTCTGCAAAGAAAGCACGCCATTTTGTTGTAAATAGGCTTTGGTGAAATAAAATTACTTTCTTTATTATACTTATTTTTTTGTTGTATTTCCTCGCAAATGAATTGAAAAATGTTGTAAGATACTTGAGCGTAAAAGGTTTTTATCCGAATGCGTGCCAATGAAAACACTCGCTGCGCTCGTGTTTTCAATTTGGCACTTATTCGTATAAAACCTTACTTTCCGCACGTGTATCTTAAATAAATATTATATTTTTTTTATTGTTGAACTTGACCTTCTGATTGCTTTTCCGGAAAAAAGTTCTATGCACGCCACTGATTGTATGTATATTTTAACATTTACCGGCGTTGATTTTATTTTTGTAAAGCCAAAGAAGGAAATTGAACAATTTTAATGAAAGATGTCAAAAGTGAGAAATTCTCAAACTGATAGATGACAAATGTTTCCAGATCACTCATAAACTTTTATTCAGGAGAAAAAGTACGTGATGGATATCATTAACAATACTTTTTGAAAAGTTCCGTTCCTGGATCCGTTCTGCACTACCAAAACTGTGTTTAAACATAACATATACCAACAAATAACGGACTTACTTTAAATCTTCTTATTATTTGAATATTAATTTTCTTTCTTTTACTTTTTTGCCACATTATACTTACAAAGTAATATTACACATATTATAATTAAATTAAATTAAATAAGTAATATGCTCTATGTAAGACCACCTTTATCCATACTCATTACCTGTTTTATCATCACACGATGAGACACGCACACACACACACACCCTCTCACACACACCCTAACACACCCTAATCACCCGACACTCAACATACTCATAATAGCAACAAACCTTTGTATTATAAATTCGTGTTCTTTGCGAATCATTTATTAATTTAACCATATTATAATTGTTATGTTCCAATTTTTAATTAGTATGTTTAGTTTAGCATAATGAAATCCGTTATTGGCACAATAAGATGAATATCATGTTTAAGTAGTCTGACTGTACTTGCTGTGGATTTTTGTTTATGAATAAAATAAAATAAATATATAAATAAAAGTCCTCTCAAAATTGGTTCAGCCGTTTCAGAGATTAGCCCGGACTAACAAACAGACAACAATTAAAAAAATGCGTTTTTAGGTTTTGGTAACTTAAAATAACCATATTATGAGCTTAAGAAAAATATCAAATTTCAAAATCATAAAAATACACATAATAAAATTTATTTATAACTTTTAGATAAACTTCATCGATCTGGCCCCCAACTTCGCTGGACCTATGATGGCACTGGGAAACACGATTGGAAATTTAACGACTCTACTCATACCACTGCTTGTCTCTTGTATCATGAAGGAAGATATGGTGAGTATTACCATCCCATTATCACGGTGTATCCAAAACTACGTTTGTTTAATTTATTTGCCGCGACGTCATTGTGTAGTCACAGCCCCATCGCGAGCGTTTGCTAGATGTTATCGGCATTTCGCTCAATATCAAATACGTTTGCTAGATGTTATCGTCATTTCACTCAATATCAAATACGTTTGCTAGATGTAATCGGCATTTCACTCAATATCAAATATGTTTGCTAGATGTTATCGGCATTTCATTCAATATCAAATACGTTTGCTAGATGTTATCGGCATTTCACTCAATATCAAATATGTTTGCTAGATGTTATCGGCATTTCACTCAACATCAAAGACGTACTTGAATTCAGATCAAATGTAACCTATATTCAAACTGGTGCTAATTGTGTGCAATATATTATGTAGTTAAAATCTTATTGGTGATGTTTGTTTTCAGTCAAACCCTCATCGATGGCAGATATTGTTTGGTATCGTAGCGGCCGCGGGGGTCCTCACGAACTCCATATACGTTATATTCGCCAAAGGGGAAGTACAGCCTTGGAATTTTTACCATGGAAACGAACATGGTGAGTGAACACACATTTAGAGCTTATTTAACTTTTTTTTATCCGCTTATTTTATTAAATTACAAATTGTCATCTCATAACATACCTAACTTATATTCTTTTAATTATAAATCGTATCAGATAAATGTATCTTTGTGACGCGTAGGTAAATGTTTATGATATACTTATTTTTATTCATTTCAGAAACGAAAAACGAGGAAATTAAGTTGACAAACCGTCACAATCACAATCACAATGAGAAAAAATCTAAAATCAGTGAAAATTTACGAGTTAGAACAAGGTCTTCATGACATGACACGTAATTGTTCTGTTTTAAGTTGTATAAGATTCTTAAAATATATAATAAAAAAACTTGGTTAATTAATCATTGGATAAATTATCAAATTGTTTATTTGGCTTCAGAATAACGGTTTCTCTCTTTCTGTCTCAAAAAGTTCTATTATTTTCACTAGAAAACGGACTATTCCTGACATAGAAATCAAAGTTGAAAATAAACTCTTCCCAATCGAGACTAAGGCTATATTTCTGGGGGTGATACTTGACTCCATACTTTCTGGCGTCCCCCTATTTCTCGTTCGTCGCTCATAAATGTGAAAATGGGGTGAACGTTTTCCGTGTGCTTTCCGGAGTATGGTGGGGGTCACACCTCTACTACTTTATGGTGGGGGTCGCACCTCTATTACGTTATGGTGGGGATCGCACCTCTACTACTTTATGGTGGGGGTCGCACCTCTACTACGTAATGGTGGGGGTCGCACCTCTACTACTTTATGGTGGGGGTCGCACCTCTACTACGTTATGGTGGGGGTCGCACCTCTACTACTTTATGGTGGGGGTCGCACCTCTACTACTTTATGATGGGGGTCACACCTCTACTACTTTATGGTGGGGGTCGCACCTCTATTACGTTATGGTGGGGATCGCACCTCTACTACTTTATGGTGGGGGTCGCACCTCTACTACGTTATGGTGGGGGTCGCACCTCTACTACTTTATGGTGGGGGTCGCACCTCTACTACGTTATGGTGGGGGTCGCACCTCTACTCGCAAAAACTTTTATATAATGCTATAATCTGTAGCCATTTATATTATGGTAGTTTTGTACCAGATCCTTGTAACAAGTCTGAACATGAAAAATTAACAAAATTCAAATTCGTTAACAAATTCAAAATTCAAGCCTCAGAATTGTTTTAGGATCATCACTGCAAAATGCATTACAAGTGGAATGCCTCGACCCTCCTCCTACGAAGACAATATTTAACAGATAGGTTGATGTTTGAAATTTCTCAAAATCCAAATCACCCGCCTTTATCCGAATGGGAAAATATGCATAATTTATTTTCGCAGGCCTCAATTCTTTATTCGATCTTCCCTGCGTTCTCAGAAGCTTTATAAGTCTGTTTAAAATCCCTTATCATCTTTTTAAATTACATATAAATCCCCCAAATTTACACATCTCATATGCGGCTTTAACTTTTGATCCCAACAAACACCATGAATTTTGGCATACAAAAAATAAAGACATCATATATAGATTTTTGATAAACGACTTTCCTTACTCGAGAAACGAACCTGCTCATTAAACAAAAAAACTCTAATGCTGATCAAGTTGACCAGCATTATTTGAAAAGAATAACATTATTGTACGGGTGTACCGTACTATGTTTTGTAGTAATCCTTGTATCGTTTTAAGTAACAATAAATATATCGCCAGTTCTTGGACTATTAAAAAGAATAAGTAGCACCACAAGACACAACAGGCTTTACCCAAATTTATTTCACAAATATAAGATAGTTTCGTCTCGCCCTCAATTTATTGTGACAGTCGCGACTAGTCGCACCCGTGTCAATTTGTCCGCTAACTAGTAACTTAGTGGACTTGGCTATAAACACAACGTGACTGCTGCGAAGATTTAGGTCAGTTCGAGATAGCTTTGTGTTATTGGTGAAATACTGCTTGTCGATGGAGGCATAAATTACTTGTCCTTAAATAATGCTTGTCGACGGAGAGATAAATTACTTGTCCCTAAACAGCGAAAATTTCACCAATCGCATTGCGTAAAATTATAATGGTTAGTTTACAATAGGCCAGAGATAGTTTACTAGGCCAGAGACAGTTTAGGTACTATAAGACAATTTTTCTATACAGACAATTGGAATTGTGAATCGAACCGCAAGGTATGTTCTCGTAACATTGCCTTATTTCAATGTTGAATCAAAACTTAAATCAAATCTCCAGAAATAAGCGGTGTCAAATTAAATTTTACTTATTTTGACAATGAAATTTAAGCTCTGCATATGATGTTAGCCATATCTACTACAATTTCCGCTGTCTATCTGTCCGTCCGTCTGTCTGTCTGTCTATACATCGTGTAATGATGACCTGATCAGAAAATGAAACCACGTATAGGGGATGTTATGAAGGTTCTTTGTACTAAATTTCATTTCGACATTCCTATTAATACATCTACAAATTAATAATTAATTTTAGTTTCGCTCACAAGTGTAACGTACTAACCAAGTTTTTTTAACAGGCTTAAAAATGTGATGTTGCCGCTTCGTGCAGGTTACTGACATGTAGTAATACTGGAAGGGAAAGTGCACACTTGGAACACGATTTATTTTTTTCGAAAAAACAAATTTCTGTAAACAGAAATATTTTCTCGAAATTATTTTTTTTATGGCTTTGTAGAGGTATTCCCTATATGTGGTTTCATTTTCTGAGCAGGTCATCATTACACCCTGTATTTCTGTCTGTCTGTCTGTCACAGGGGTCTACAGCTTCAGCTTTTATAAGTAGCCATTGAAATTTTTACACTATACTTGTTATTATGGCCCCAAAGCAAATAATAAAAATTAACAAAAATATAAACCCAAATGGGGTTCTGTTGCTATGACATCCATATTGCTGTAATTTACCATGTTTTTAGGGTTCTATACCGGTATTACGTGGTGGTATGGAGCCCTTTGTGTGCGAGTCTGACTCACGCTTAGCCATATTATTTCTCTTTTTTTCCTGATCAGGCTTTCGCTATGTCGAAATGGAAGCGTCGATTAGGCCTGTAAGCTAAAGCGCGCTGGTCCAAAAAGCACCTTTACTATTGTTTGAACGAACACTGTTCGTGTTAACTTTAGCCTACGCATTAGAGAAAAATTTCTGCATGACAGTGCTATCATCTGCACAACCGAATATTTTAGGCTGCAGTTGATTGTTTATGTGCAGTATAAAACAGTTGCGGAGAGAAGGCTCCTAGGCACAGTAAGTAGTTACTTATTATTTCTACATTATCACTACAGCAACATTTAAGGCGATTACCGTCGCCAAATTAGCAGCTCGATGTTTGTCTGTATGAATATCGACGGAAACGACATTGAAATAACGTTCAAATCAGTGCACAATGCGTGGTGGCTGTTACGACGCTCGCTGCGTCCTTGAAAGGGCAAAATAGGAGAAAATAATACTTTTCACATGGGCGTCATTGTTCGATTGAGTAATTCTATGTTATATGTATAGCTATCAAGTTTATCTATTTATCAAAGCATAAATGAATTAAATCACCTAAGCCGCTTAAAAGCAGTAGGAAATTCAAGCCAAAAAACACCATTCAGTTGAAACAATTTTTCATATAGAAGTTTTGGTGGTACGAAAAAGAAAAATGTTGCATATGTTGTCCTAGAGTTGATAATCCATAATACATTTTTTTCATTATTTTTGGTTGGCCATAAAAGAGGAGTAGGCTTTAGAAAGTACCCATTTGGCGGTATTAAGGGCCTTAAAGATTTCATATAAAGATGTATGTCTCTACGACCGAGTGGTACAGCGAGGTCGTGGGTTCAATCTCCGAGGTGCACGTTATTTTTGTGCTTCGCGATTGCTGTTAGTCCATTTGTTACCGAAGTGCGGCAATTGGGCTCGCGCCGCTTTTCATCGACGGATGTTACGATCCGTCGATGAAAAGCGGGTGTACCAAGTTTAGACTGTGACTTGCATTTCACAGTTCATACTTCTGAACTTTGTCACTCTCTCTAGGATATCATAAAAATATGTTTGTATTTATTTTTACGTTTGTTATGTTGAAAGAATCTTTGAAATCAAATATTTCTAAGCATTCACTAATGCAATTGTTATACTTCCGTCTTGCTGTCGACTACAGTAAGTGTTCCGTATTACAAGACCAAGCCGTAGTACGGACGGACGGCAAACCGCGTTACCTCACGTACCTGTGTGTAACTCGCTAACAAATCTAATCTGCCCCATCGAGCGACCCCATTACTGGACAACTTTGTACAGGAAATCTTTGTGTTAGATCTAAGATTACTTTTGTGCTTTTTAACAATAAATACTTCCACGGTTCAACCATTATTCGCGGTGATCAAATTATTGTTTTATCGCGGTATTTGTTGCCAAAAGTAAGTACGAGGAACTAATAAAATGTTGCTCAAATTAATTACAGTCTTGTTTGCAAACAGTACAAAATAATTTATTTCATGGTTGTCATTTTAAACGGAACGACAGCAACGCCAATTTAACTGCTTGTTTACGTTTGTATATTAATTGTAGCCCCTTTTTTTATCGAGCCTATACAGTATGTCCCATCTAAGAGTACACAACTGAAAGAAGGTGGAAATATACTATATTTAATAGACAAAAAAATTAATTTTAAAAAATTGTAAAAATCTCTAGTATCTATAAATGGACGTTTTAAAATTTTGCCTACCAAGGACACTATGTATAAAATATGTCCCAACTTTTATCAGCCACGAATAATGCAAAAAAAAATAAATCTGTTGATCCTTAAGAATGAAAGTTGTATACCAAATCAATAACAAACCATAATCAATTTAATCAACTACTTTTACCATAAAAATAATATTTTAACAGTTTTTATTTTTTATTTTGTCGTCTTCTTATTCAGTAGTAATACATTTTTTCAAAATAATTTCCCTATTTTATTCCCTATTCCTATTCCATTACTTTTCTTACAAAAAAATAGCAAAGTTCCATCATAAACACAATAATACGAGTGGTTAACAAAAGACCATACAAAGACGATTATAAAAAAATCTAAAAAAAAAATTCGTCTGTATACTTTTTCACCCCCTTTTAGATGTGCACTCTTACTGTATAAGTCGAGAGCTCGATTGGTTGGTAAATAATTTAAAATAAAGTTTTAAATAAGTCTATCGCAATTTGTTGTATCTGTAGATACAAGAGTTAGGCGTAACATTAACATATTTTAATGGTTTATATACAAACGTAAAGACATTTTTCAATATTGACTTTTTGTTCACTAAAACGACATGATCAATACACGCAGATATCTTGATTTTGCTTACACATTTTACCGCTAATTATAACATAACATGCCGTTTAGAGTTCATCCAATTGCCGTGACACGGCATTTGCCCACCCCTGAGCCCACCCCTGAGCCCACCCCTGTGCAGATTCTTATTATACATTCTTGTAAAACAAGCAAAACAAGAGACGCCGCAGCTTCCCCAGTTTATTATGTAACCGGGACGGTCAGGGTTCTATTTAAAAAGTTAAATTGGATTGAAACTCCGGTTTCAGCAGTCATTATTGTCTAAGCTCAGTCTTTTTTACGTTTTTTTTAAATTATGGGGTTCACATTTATCCATTCAATAACCGAGAATAAAGCCAATAAAATATTAAATATTTACTGTATATTTCAGGTCGTGAAATCAGGTAATTATAATGATTTTTATTTTATTATTGACTGGTAAAGTCGTTTTTATTTACCTATCTGTAATTAAATACAGCAAATTATTATAGTTACACTGCAAAATTAGCTAATGGTTCAAGAAACAAATTGTAGATAATCTTTCACGTACTTGTAGCTATTTGTAAAGTTGTAAGACTTATAACTTGTAAGTTGTAAGCTCGTAGCGGCGTAATGTTAGCATACATTAAAACTCCGCCGCGCCAAGCCACGCGATGACATTTGGAGCGATACAACTTTGTAAAGTCGATAAATATTAAATGTCACCCGGACTCCAGCATCAGCACATACAGGGGGTTCAGTCTCAGTACATACAGTGACATAATATGAGACATTGAAATAAATATATATATATGTTGCTACATAGAGCATTTATTTTAGTTTTATTTTTTGTATAATTAAAACAGTGTATAAAAACTCATTTTCGAAATATATTTCGGCCCACTTTGGGGCTGGCATCAGTCGAATTATAATTATATTACTTACTGTATATAATTCGACTGATGCTGGCCCCAAAGTGAGCTGAAATATATTTCAAAAATAAGTTTTTATACACTGTTTTAATTATAAAAAAAATAAAAATAAAATATGAGTCATTGGGACAAAACAAACGAAGTAAGTGTCACGAGTTTTTTTCAGTTTTGCACTAATGTCCCAATGTGTAATTATGTCCAGTTGCACACAATATTTCATCTGCGACCATCAAAACCAATTTCACGAAAAATGGGTAAAAGAATACTCGTCATGATATTGTAGTGATACTTATCATGATACCCTTCCCTTATCCCATGTATGTAGATGCCTGAGACCGATTAGAACTGAGAGAGTAAAGAGGGCGTGGTTTAAGAAATTAACCAGACGGTTATTGCTTGTAATTGGTTCTCGCAGCGCAGAATCGCGGTGTTATATTGTAATATTATAACATTATTGAACCTCTTATATTATTATGTTGAACAGAGTTACTACGATGATAATAAAGAAATCAGCATCCAAATCCGTTGAGTGGTTCTCAAGTTAAAACGAAATATTCATACATACAGACAAATAAACAGACACAGAAAGAGAGACTAAAATTCTAAAAATACCGGTCAAGTGCGAGTAGGACTTGCGCCCTGAGAATTTTTTTTTTCGCTTTCATTTTCGTGTATGAGGCCCCCCCCAAAAAAAAATATTCTATTTTAAATTTAATATTCGGTTTAGGTTTAAAATTTTACACCACATATCAAAACTTCAGGTCTCTATTTAATTCCACCTAAAAGCTAGAGACCCGTGACATACGGACAGATAGACAGACGGACGGATATACTGCACACAAGCACACAAATTAAAAAAATCTATGAGGGATTTGAAGGCATTCTAAAACAGCAAAAAACTTTGTTTTCGTGTACTGGTTGGTCATCCGTCATCATTTACGCCCCCCCCCCCTCGCCATGTTCGCTCCCCGCGGTAACGGATCGATGAGCCCACCCAACGACGTGACCGAGCCTATTCATCATGCGCAGTCATCACTCATCATTATTTGACAGATCTGATGCATGCCCATCTACTTCGAACTGATTCTAGCGAAAATTGGCTGTAGTTTTCATTTAGTTATGCTTGTTATTAAACTAAATTACTAGGGCTTTCTTATAAACTTTGATTCCTGATAAATTTAAAATAGATGCAAAGATTTGAATTTAGAAGGGTTTCGTGGAGCAGTTACAAGAGTTCCGCGTAATTTGGGTGCTGTCGCAGAACGCAGACAGAGAATGTCAATATTATTGAACGACTTTTGAATTAGTTTTAAGGACAAATACCCAGTAGTCTATGAGACGTCTATCTTAACCCTGCTCTCCTTGGTCCTTCAACTTCCCACTGCGTATTATCTATCTTGACTTTACTCCCTTTGATCCTTCAACTTCCCACTACGTAATGGCTATCTTGACTCTACTCTCCTTGGTCCTTCAACTTCCCACTACGTAATGGCTATCTTGACTCTACTCTCCTTGGTCCTTCAACTTCCCACTACGTAATGGCTATCTTGACTCTACTCTACTTGGTCCTTCAACTTCCCATTACGTAATGGCTATCTTGACTCTACTCTCCTTGGTCCTTCAACTTCCCACTACGTAATGGCTATCTTGACTCTACTCTCCTTGGTCCTTCAACTTCCCACTACGTAATGGCTATCTTGACTCTACTCTCCTTGGTCCTTCAACTTCCCACTACGTAATGGCTATCTTGACTCTACTCTCCTTGGTCCTTTATCTTCCCACTACGTAATGGCTATCTTGACTCTACTCTCCTTGGTCCTTCAACTTCCCACTACGTAATGGCTATCTTGACTCTACTCTCCTTGGTCCTTCATCTTCCCACTACGTAATGGCTATCTTGACTCTACTCTCCTTGGTCCTTCAACTTCCCACTACGTAATGGCTCTCTTGACTCTATTCTCCTTGGTCCTTCATCTTCCCACTACGTAATGGCTAGCTTGACTCTACTCTCCTTGGTCCTTCATCTTCCCACTACGTAATGGCTATCTTGACTCTACTCTCCTTGGTCCTTCATCTTCCCACTACGTAATGGCTATCTTGACTCTACTCTCCTTGGTCCTTCAACTTCCTACTACGTAATGGTTATCTTGACTCTACTATCCTTGGTCCTTCAACTTCCCACTACGTAATGGCTATCTTGACTCTACTCTCCTTGGTCCTTCAACTTCCCACTACGTAATGGCTATCTTGACTCTACTCTCCTTGGTCCTTCAACTTCCCACTACGTAATGGCTATCTTGACTCTACTCTCCTTGGTCCTTCAACTTCCCACTACGTAATGGCTATCTTGACTCTACTCTCCTTGGTCCTTCAACTTCCCAATGCGAATGGCTACCTTGACTCTACTTCCCTTGGTCCTTCAACTTCCCACTGCGTAATGCCATTTCAGCTTACGCTAGTTTATTACTAGATTGGGTGCTGCTGTAGTTTAATGAATTAATGATCAAACTTGATGAATAAGATGGTAATAAAAACAGTCATCACATTAAGAGCGGTTTCGCAGCCCGATATTAATCGAAACACTTAAATTCAAAATTCACGTAATAAATATGCAACAAAACATTATAAGGTACCTATGTATTGTGTATGTTGCCATCGCAAAGTTTCCATTGGTTTATGTAAAAAAGAACTTAAAATGTTTTAATTAAGAATTCTTGAAATAATGCTGTCCACAACAAAATTAATATTTCGTACTACAAACTACAATCAACCAACAAACACAATATCTTTTTATTTTTATTTAAGCTGTTTTACGGCTTAGGATATTAGTCCATTCACCAAAAAAGATATCTCTGACGAGCGTCTCTAAACAGGAAACGCAGCAGAAAGCTGATAGAAAGAAACCGCATATGGAAATGAGTGAGAAGGAATGATATATGTCTTTTTGCGATTATAAGATGATGAGAAGTTTTTTTTGTGTACGTACGTGTCGTACCTGCATTCTGTTAAAACTAGGGACATCGTTTCGCTCGTCGTCGCACGTAGTTTTGACTTTGTTGAAAGATTTTCGTTAATATCATACTGCCGATAAATCAAAGAGTACCCACCTAATTAATAGTATTTTGTGAAACTGTAACATAATTTGCGACATTGGGACACGATTGCATATTTATAAAACGAACAAAGTGAGTTTCTTAATAGTTTTGCACGAATGTCCCAATGTCTAATTATGTTTAGTTGCACACAATACTTTATGTACGACCATCAAAAATATCGTCTTTATTTATAATATTTTCAACTCATATTTTCACGAAAAAAATAAGTAGAACACTCGTTAATAAACCTCGGTTGCGTCGTCCCGGTAATGCCTTGAAGGCCAATCGATTAAAGGGGGCGTGGCTTAAGAAATAAGGACCGGGACTAATTGCTCGTCTCTGTTGTTGATTGGTCTCTAGCGGATAATAAATTGGACCAATCGCAGCGCAGAAACGCGGTGTTATAGTGTAATTTTATAACATCGGATAAGCAATGTAGGTACTTATAAAACTGCTTTTGATGTTGCAATTACCTTATTGCAGTATGGAAGTAGATGAAAATAAATATTGGTATGAGTAACTATCAGTTTAGAGTTAAACAAGGCACTACAATACTAATACTTGACTATTGCACATAATTATTTTTAAGCAAGAGAAATTTTAAAGCTGATAGTATTAAAATGATATTACAAACTACATATTATTTTTAAAGGAGACAAATTTGAAAGCTAAGTCTTTTAAAGTGGGAACCATTATTATTAAAACTCATTTATATATCTCATTACTTATTATTGTGTTTGCACCCTTATTTACAAAAACAAACACGCAAGTTGTGCTGCCACAGACTTGAGCTCTAAACAGTATTTAATTAAAATTAATTTTGCGCATTTAAAGCTTGCCTCTACGCCAACCACTTTGAACTGAGTAATTTTGTAACCATTTAATATGAAAAATACAGCATTTCTTTCATTTGAAAAAATACCTCATATAATAATCAACATTATTCGAAGAATTACTTACTTGTTTTTTCCTGGATTTTATTTTATTTTAAGCGATGAAAACAAAACTAACTTCCATTTTATCTCTCGGTTTTTTTTCGCTTGTAACAAATATTACTGCTGCAGTTTTTGTTCACTTGTAACAAATATTACTGCTGCAGTTTTTGTTCACTTGTAACAAATATTACTGCTGCAGTTTTTGTTCACTTGTAACAAATATTACTGCTGCAGTTTTTGTTCACTTGTAACAAATATTACTGCTGCAGTTTTTGTTCACTTGTAATAAATATTACTGCTGCAGTTTTTGTTCGCTTGTAACAAATATTACTGCTGCAGTTTTTGTTCACTTGTAACAAATATTACTCCTGCAGTTTTTGTTCACTTGTAACAAATATTACTGCTGCAGTTTTTCTTCACTTGTAACAAATATTACTGCTGCAGTTTTTGTTCACTTGTAATAAATATTACTGCTGCAGTTTTTGTTCGCTTGTAACAAATATTACTGCTGCAGTTTTTGTTCACTTGTAACAAATATTACTGCTGCAGTTTTTGTTCACTTGTAACAAATATGACTGCTGCAGTTTTTCTTCACTTGTAACAAATATTACTGCTGCAGTTTTTGTTCACTTGTAACAAATATTACTGCTGCAGTTTTTGTTCACTTGTAATAAATATTACTGCTGCAGTTTTTGTTCGCTTGTAACAAATATTACTGCTGCAGTTTTTGATCACTTGTAACAAATATTACTGCTGCAGTTTTTGTTCACTTGTAACAAATATTACTGCTGCAGTTTTTGTTCACTTGTAACAAATATTACTGCTACAGTTTTGTTCACTTGTAAAAAATATTACTGCTGCAGTTTTTGTTCACTTGTAATAAATATTACTGCTGTAGTTTTTGTTCGCTTGTAACAAATATTACTGCTGCAGTTTTTGTTCACTTGTAATAAATATTACTGCTGCAGTTTTTGTTCACTTGTAATAAATATTACTGCTGCAGTTTTTGTTCGCTTGTAACAAATATTACTGCTGCAGTTTTTGTTCACTTGTAATAAATATTACTGCTGCAGTTTTTGTTCACTTGTAACAAATATTAAAATATTATTAAAGCTAAAGATTTTATCAAAACAAATTAATATAAAATGATAAAGATTTCTCAATTATTTGAAATTTATTTCATTTTATATAAAATAAATAAAAACACAAAATTTTCACACTTTTCAGCAGACATGTGGCAGTGCGAGCCAATAAGAACTTTATTTTAGTATGATTTTGTTAAAAATTTCAACCACTACGAGTCGAGTTGCTAATTTTTACATACTGTAGCGTTTCTTTTTTAAAAAATTATGTTTTAGCTACTTCATAATCACGAACGTAATTTCGTCGGTTCGACCTAAATTTGGACTGCCACCAGGCAAGCCTGGTGACAGCCAAAAAAAGAGGTAAATCTGGATAAAGAAACTGTATAATTTAACTTTAAATTAACTAAAAATAACAAAACTGAAGTAAGAAAAATATGATATAAAACACAATAATATCTGTAGAGTATTGGGTACTAAGGAACTTATTAAATCAACACAAAAATTATGCCTAATTCGTCTTATTTAGGATTTTGTTTTCCTTTAGCTTAAACGACGCTGTTTCAAGTGGTTTAAAATCAAACCAGTATTTAAACATAACTTTATATTATTAAATCATTTTAAAACAGATAAATAAATAACATTTTCATTTCAATTTTTTCCTCAAGACATTGTCAAAATCATAAATAATCTACTTATTTTTCTTTGAACTTGTTAAGCTCCAAGGAGTCAGCAACATAACTCCTCCTCGCTATAGGCTACTTATGGGGTGGCTGACTCAGTAGCACAACTAACCTATTGGCAGGCCTACGTATGGCGTCCTTTAGTCGATACCTCTACCATACGAACACGATTACCACGACCAGGTACGACCCCTACAACCTTACCTCTAGTTCAGACATTTCTAGGAAAATTTGGATTGGCAATGAGAACTAAGTCCCCTTATTACATTAACTAAACTTCCTGCATCCGATGTCCAACGATGACGTACCTGTAGACTAGGAAAGTACTCGCCTAACCAACGGGACCAAAATTTATTAACTAAACGATTTACAAATCGCCATTGCTTCGGCAAATTCAGATCTTCATCAGAAAATTCCCAAGGTCTTGGTAAAGGTTTGGAAGAACCAATCAAAAGTGATTAGGAATAAGTGCCTCTTCGTCCTCAATATCTGAATAATAATTAAGCCAATAGACTTTCTTAACAAAAAACTTATCTAAAAACAATAAAACATACGAAAAACTTCTAACTAATCGTCGCCAGTTAGAAAATCGTTCATCATGTATTAATTTACGAACAGGCTGTTGTTCCTCAATCTGTCTAACTTCTTCATTTTCCGGGTCTGGCTTCATCTGGGGCCAATTTTCTTCCGGGAGACGGAGAAACTCCGGGCCACAAAGCTACCTGTCATTAGAATTATCCTTCGCTCTTGTAGCTCAAGCCGGGGTATCGTGGCTGATTTCAATGGGGCTACTTGGCTCTTTCCAGCAACAAAGACAACTTGCTCATATCTACGCAAGTAAACTACGCAGGCGTAAGCTTCTTCGGAAGCATCAACAAAAACATGTAGTTGAAGATCGTCGTAGCCAAGAAGGCCATAATGTCTGGGGATAGAGAATTCTTGTTTCTTCCTTAACTTTTGAAGCCAAAGAAACCATTGTTGCGATGTCGTGTCATCAACTTGCTGATCCCAGTTCTTACCGCTACGCCAGAGTTCTTGTAGAAGAATTTTAGCTTTTATCATGAAGGGGCTTAGCAAGCCAAGCGGATCAAACACAGACATGACCACTTTCAAAATTTCTCGCTTGGTTGGCTTACGCAAACATTCCACAATCTCTTTATCTACCTTTTTTAGGCTTAAGTCAAATCCAAGTGTGTCATCACCGGGTTTCCAAATGACACCCAAGGCTCGCTCAACCTCGTCTGACTTTTGGAGTAAACTGACAGCGGCTCCATCTGTTTTCTGAGGAAGCACGGCAGGTATGTTTGAAGCCCAACCACGAATGTCAAATCCCCCCACTTTGTGTATCATAATGACATCTTTCACTAACTGCCTGGCCTCTTCCTCGGTGTCTACCGAATCCAAGTAATCATCGACGTAATGACGTTTATTAATTGCTTCCACAGCACGCGGATGAGACGCCGCAAAATGTTCAGTATTACGTCTCAGAATGTAGGTAGCCGTGCAAGGAGACGACTTGGCACCAAAAATCATGGATGTCATTCTATAGATACAGGGTGGATTTTTTCTATTCGTTCCACGCCATAGGAAGCACTGGGAATTCTGATCTTCTTCTATAATTTTAACCTGCATAAACATTTCACGTATGTCACCTGTCACGCCAATGGTTCGTTCACGGAAACGTAATAAAACTCCAACGAGAGAATTTAAGAGGTCTGGGCCAGAAACAAGTTCAGTATTAAGGGAAACGCCCTTTGTCTCTGCTTTAGCGTCATACACTACACGCAGTTTTCCCGGTTTATTCATGTTCCTAACCCCAAAATGCGGAAGAAACCAAACTCTGCCTGATGGTTTATCATGAACTTCTTCAGCATAGTCTTTGTCAAGCATGTTCTGAATCTGTTTCGAATAGTCACTGGCGAAACTAGCATCAGAATCCATCATCTTTTCAATTATCTTCAAGCGGTGTTCAGCATTTCGGCGATTGTCCGGGAATTTGACATCATCTGTTCTCCAGAGTAGACCGGTCTCCCATCTGTCTCCAATCTTCTTAGACTTGGTATCTAGAATGTCTATGGCACGACGTTCATCAGAAGAGAACCTCCTGTTATCTTTGTACTTTATCCCTATGTTGTCGAGATGGAAATAGTCCTGCATGAGGTCATGTAGTTCATCATTTGTCTGTCTTACGTGGCAGGATAACTCAAACTTATTATCTGTAAGTGATGATGAAAATCCATGCAACACCCATCCCAACAAAGTACGTGATGCAACTGGCTCATTCTTCTTGCCTTCTCTTACCTCGCGGCTTACAATGAGATGCCAATTGTCTTGTCCAATCAATAACGATGGTTTACCTTTGAAGGTCTCCAGAGGAATCCCTTTCAAGTGTTCAAAGGAAAGCTCATCTTCAGTGACGGTGTAGTTGGGTAGCGTCAAATTATCTACCGTGCGAACTCTATCTATTCGGTGGGTCCCCTCGGCCGTACGAACAGTCAATGTCACTATCTGACTGTCTATCATTTCACTACCACCAATAGCTCCATGAAGGTTTAAGTCGGCTTGAGGTCCAGTAGCTCCTACCCGCCTTGCCACTTCCTTCTCGACGAGAGTGACAGTTGAGCCTTCGTCAAGGAGAGCGTATGTGCTAATGCTGCCTTCCGGACCTTCAACACAAATCGGTATGACTTTCAAGTAAACCTTCCTTTTTTGCGCAGACCATACATTAGCAGACGTCTCTCTCTCTTCAGTCACAGCACTCACACCTACCATTTTTTCATCAAGCTTAGGCTTATCTTTGTGCAAAAGTGTGTGATGACCCGCCATGTTACAAGTCGCACATTTCTTTTTAGATTTACATCTATCCCTCCGATGACTAGAACTTAGGCACCTAAAGCATAAACGTTGCTTTACTATCCACTCCCAGCGATTATCAATAGGCTCAGATTTAAATTTAGGGCATGTCTTAATCATATGACTTACCTCTGAGCAAAAAACACAACCGGGTTCTTCTTTTTTAAAGGAAGATACTACATTCGTCGTCTCATCATCGCATGTGACGAATGCGCTGTCACTAGGGCTCTCTTCCTCCACCGTATACGTCGTAAAAGGAGTACGCGGCTTTAAGGTTGACGTACCGGGCTTTGTTTTCATTGGTGGCTCGATAACACCACGCCTACAGATATCTTGTGCCTCCGACATTAAATACTTAGCTAGCAAAGATAACTGCGGCTGGTATGTGCTCGCGCCCCTACTATAGTCAAGCCAACGATATAACAAGGGCTCCGTCAACTTTTTCAAAATCTCAGATATTAATTCAGGACTGTATAAATAACCAAGATTACCACATGACTGAATAGCGGCTACACAATTATCAACTTTAGTAGCGAGCTGTACTACCTCGGCCTGCATACCAGTCATTTTAGGCACTCTCCTCATCTCGCCAATCAACCTACCCAGTACTTGATCGGGCCTACCAAACCTCATCTCGAGAATCCTCATGACATCAGACGCAGAAGTAGTCGCAATCAATCGGGCAGCAACCGCCTCCCACGCTTCGCCTTGGAGACACCTCTGTAATCGGGCAAGGTTCTCCTCCTCGGAATAGTGGCCGACCCTAGTCGTCATATCATATGCATTCTTGAATCTCAACCAACCAAGTGCATCACCTGTAAAAATAGGTAGGTTATTGCTAGTGAGTCTGCCTAAAAGTTTATCATTATTGCTGTGAGAATGTGTTAAGGCTTTAGTAAGCAAGCTTGTCAAGTCAGCGAAATCACTATCCCTACAACGCCGTAGATCATCGCCACCGTTGCAGCCACCCCGCGCACCGTCGTAAACCACAGGATCATCATGTGGCTTGTCGTACTTGTCATAGTGCGTAGGGTGATCACCCTCAGGTTCACCAGGAACACCGTAGTAGAAGCGAGTGCGGTCGATCCAGCTCTCAGTGGCTTTCAATGAGTTTACCGAGCTTCGACTGTGCAAACTTGCCACCTCCTCGTCTAGTCGTGCTCTTACTAAAGCTTTTTCAGCCTCTATCTCTTGACGCTTGAACTCGGCTTCGGCTTTTTCTCTTGCAGTTACAATGTCACGGCGCTCCAACTCCGCTTTGAACTCGGCTTCGGCTTTTTCTCTTGCAGCTACAATGTCACGGCGCTCCAACTCCGCTAACTCTCGAGCAGCTCGAGCCTCTAAAACACGTCGTTGTAATACAGGCGAACAAGGTTTTGACATCGAGCGATCAGTCGAGGCTTTTTTATCATCTTCCTCCAAATTTTTATTTGCCTTCCTCCTTCGCAGCGACATGTCTTGTCAAAACTTCTACAGCAACAAAATTTCTAAACTTTACCGTACTTCATAAACTTTTACTTGTACGGCTCGAAGACCATATTGTTTCAAGTGGTTTAAAATCAAACCAGTATTTAAACATAACTTTATATTATTAAATCATTTTAAAACAGATAAATAAATAACATTTTCATTTCAATTTTTTCCTCAAGACATTGTCAAAATCATAAATAATCTACTTATTTTTCTTTGAACTTGTTAAGCTCCAAGGAGTCAGCAACAGACGCATTTGTTCACAAAATAATGGATTTAAATTTGGATATCAAAACTAGTTTATAGGATCCCAGAAACTAAGATTTCACGGAAGTTTTAATAACTTCTAATCCGAAAGAAAACGTGATATTAAAGTGTTAAGAGCAATCGTTATCTAGCTTTACACTAAGGAAGAAAATAATTGATGCTGGATATCCAGACTACTGGATGTTAGGCTACGGATACTAAAAACCTGGTAAGGGTCTCTTCGTGACTTGGGTGTTTCCAGTCTTCCTGGGAGTAGTCGATGAAGCCAAGCCGACTTCTGTTTTAATACCGGAAGCTTTAGCCCACCAGGGTACGTGGTCCTTATATCCGGCCTCAATAGGTACAACCGTACGAGAGGGCGGGAGGAATTGAAGAAGAAATGGGGAAAAACCCTTAAAACCTGAAGGGTCGCTGTAAAGAAATAAAACAACAGCGTCAAGATATGCTTATGAAATCTGGGAAAGGGAATTAACGTATTGGAAACGGGACAAAAGGGATTTTCAGAGAATGAAACCAAAATTACACAAAACTTACCAGGAAATGCAGAAAAAAACTGGCTTTCACAATATTTAGAGCAAATGTGCTCTGTTTCAAGAATCCAAATAGCTTTCAAATTTTAAATTTTATATTTCTGTAGCAAATTTGTCTTCCTTGTACCACGATACTCTTTGATATGAGAAAAATAACAAAAAAATCTGACAAGATATTCCAAATTTTCGAATTTGAAAATTCAGCAAAGCAATCAACGATAAAGAAAGACTAAAAATATATGAAAAAGGTTGAATACTTGTAGCGAATGCTACAATACATACATATATTCACACCTTTCTCCCACAGTGGCAAGCAGAGACTACAGAAATGTGTAATCTCTGCTACGATCTAGACACACCTCTTTCGCCTCTTCCACATCCATTAATCTGGTCTGGTCTTTTATTCGGGGTACTTTTGACATGGCCCTTCTTCAGTATATTGCCAATTTGGTCAGCATACGTCCTTCTAGGGTAGCCTTGCCGAGCTGTACATTCCACTTGCGCACCATAAATTTGTTTCGTCACTCAACTTTCATTCATCCTCTCTACATGTCCAAACCACCGAAGCATTCCTTTTTCTATTCAAGTCACTATATCTTCTTTCAGGCCGCACTGATCCCGTATGTCGATAATTTTCACTCTGTAATATTTCTTTCACCACACATACTTCGTAATAAACGCATTTCCACTGCATTTACTCTACTTAGATGTTTATCTTGCCATAACTAACATTCACTACCATACATTAGTGCCAACACTCCATTATGAACTGCCAATTTTGCTTTTGCATTCACATTATGGCTGCTTTTTTGAGTGTAGGGTTCAACTCACTCTTCTTTCAATGTCATCTCGTTGCTAATTTTTCCAAAGCTAAGCTGCGTTTAGAAAATTGTATATGAAAATTACAAAATTTTATAAATAAAATATGTTATTTTTTGACATAAGTTTTAAAACCTCTATAGCCTGCAATAAGTAAATAAATATCTTTCAGCAAATGCTGAGTTTATCCCATTTTGTCACATACATGTGTTTTAATAGTTTCTTATGATTGCTTATTGTTTATTTATCATATTTAAAAAAGTATTATTTTCTCTATTTGGCGCTATCCGGCGACGCAGCGATCGTCATAAAAGCCACTGATGTGAACGTTATTTCAATGTCGTTTCTGTCGATATTTGTACCGACACACATTAAGGCGATTACCATCGCCAAATTAGCAGCTCGATATTTGTCACTACAAATATCAACGGAAACGACATTGAAATAACGTTCATATCATCGCGCAATGCATAGTGGCTGTTACGACGCTCGCTGCGTCCGTGATAGAGCGAAAAAGGGGAAAATTATACTTTTCACTTGGACGTGATTACTCGATTGAATATTCTTATGTTATGTTTATAGCTATAAAGTTTATCTATTTATCAAAGCATAGATGAATTCAATCGGCCAAGCAACTCAGGAGCAGTAGGGAATTTGAGGTCAAAAAACACCATTCAGTAAAAAAAAAAATAAATGTTGAAGTTTTGGTGGTATGAAAAAGAAAACTGTTGCATTTATAAATTGTCTAAGAGTTAATTATTCATAATACATTTTTTCATTATTTTTGGTTTGGCCATAAACGAGGAGTAGGCTTTAGAAAGTACCTATTTGGCAATAGTAAGGCCCTTAAGCTGCTAATTTAGCTTACTGAAGCCCCTTAAGGTGATATGTCGTCCATACAAAAATCCCCGTTACTCCAAGCGGAAAGAACCGCAGTGCGAGAGGGACGTAATCGGGGAAAATTTACAAAAAGTCGGTTTTAAATTAATACAAAATTAACTTAAATAGCTATGAAAATTTCCATAACCATTAATTTAGATATTGTTAAAACCTATCTAAATAAATGTTTTTGAAGTCTGTATACTATCATTACTATCCCAATTTGTCAGAATCAAAAAAAAATGTAAATTTAGACCTCATTTTAATAATTATTTCTATCGAGTGAAATTACATAATTATTTCTATCGATTCTATTTCAATAAGTATTTCTATAATCGCCTGAAATTCCTCAAATTGCGTTTTGGTAGTCCAAAATCTAGAAAAAAGGCCCAGAATTGTTAGACCTATATTTCATTTAACTTGGCAGTTCTTTTGAACAACAGATAAATAACTTCAAAAATGATATACAATCTTAAATAAAAACGTATTTTTTGATATTACATGTGGGTAGATGGATATGAAACCATAATTGGTATTAATTTATGGTTATCATAGTAGCTAAATATTACAGTATATTGTAAGCGGAACTAAGAAAATATACCTCCAAAAACAATGTTCACTCAAATAAACTTTTGTTTTACTTTACTTGAATATTTAATGTGAAACTTTTCAGCTCCGTTAAATCTTTACTACCTTCTTGATATTTTATGTGATATACCTGCACAAACAGGGACTCCGCACTCTTAATAAAGTCTCAGAAAAATCTCAAAAGAGAGTGAACATAATGATCCAGTTTACGTACGAAACCGTACTAAAAATAACATTACTTCGGCTAGTTATTCGTCTCAGTGAGCAGTCCATAAGGACTCTCTGAATGCTGCCATGTGGAAGGATTTAGCTTCAATAAGTATGTATTATTGTGCAGGATGTTTAAAAACTTTTCTCTTTAGGGCAACATGTAAAAGTTTTAGCTTCCCTGTTACTCCATATGCGAAAAAACCCTCAGTGCGAGAGAGACGGATTCGTGGAAAAGTAGCAAAAATGTACTAAAACTGCTATCAAAATTTCATTTAACCAGGTACTAGATACCGTTAAATCCCATCTAATAAAATATAATTGGAGTCCATATGTCATTCTAAATTATCAAACCAGGAGAATTGGTGTCGAAAAAGACCTCATTTCAATAAACATTTCTATTGAGCTGAATTTCTCCAATCGCGTTTCTGTTTAACAGATCCCTATAAAAAGATTCCAAAAATAATATACTATTTTTTCAAAATAATGCATTATTATATAAGTAGATGTGCAAGTACTAAAAGTGTCGATTTTTTTCCGTAGCGCCTTAAGTTATTCTATCTCACGAAGTCCGTTGAGCTATGGTTGTAGCAGTGACGTGTACAGATACAGATACGTGTACAGACGTGTGTGGCGCGTTTTGTAGTACTCCCGACCTTCCCGAAGTTACGCATACTAGGACAAGTGCGTGTGCACGCACTACTACAACCATAGCCAAACGGAATTGTTTGTAAGATTTGTAAGATCATTGTACCAATTGCAGTAGTTCAAACGTCTCAACTACTTCGTGACCTGTAGGACTTGTAGGTCACGAAGTAGTTGTCTATTCTAATATCTGTACTTGTTTGTAAGATCATTGTACCAATTGCAGTAGTTCAAACGTCTGAACTACTTCGTGACCTAGAATATCTGTACTTGTGTGTAAGATCATTGTACCATTGCATTAGTTCAAACGTCTCAACTACTTCGTGTTACCTACTACTGTACACATACTGTGGTACCTAATACTAGTACGTACTGTGGCTGCTATTTTGGAATATTTTGCAGCGGACTGACAGTCAAGACATCGAAACTTTAAGCTTTTTTACCATCACAACGTTTATAACCATACACGTATAAGGTCAACCGAGGTATTTCCCTCTACGAGGCAATTACCTCCTTTGCTAATAACTCGTTAACTAATGAAGTGAAAAATCGTGCCATCTATTTCAATTAAGCGCCAATAGATTATACGATTTTTAACTTTACTGGTTAGCGAGTTATTATCAAAGGAGGGAATTGCCCTAAATCAGTATTTTCTACTTCATTTCCAACGCAAAATGTTCCCAACGTTAGAGACAATTTAACCAAGCTTCAGTATTTTAAGTTGGCTAAAAATTTAAACAAGATTCCGCCATGCACCGCTAGAGAGTCCCAAGTGCAACTCTAGTGTACTCGGAGGGACAATTTCGCATTTATCTTGCTTGTCTTTTTACAACTATTCTGTCGTCGTGACTTTTGTGTTCCGTATTGCACCATTTTTATACATCTACTACAAGTTTATCATTGTCAGTAGATCCATGCCATCATTTACGTGGTTTGACAAAGAAGACATATTTAACAAAAAAGAAAAATAATAGTTATTATATCCGTTTATAAAAAGACTCCGGTTCGAATATCGCCGGTCGAGCATGCACCGGTGTGTTTTTTGAAATTTATATGTATATTATTTGTATACTTACCACTTGCACACGGTTAATAAATTTATATGTACACTATTTGTATACTTATCACTTGCTCACGGTAAATAAATTTATATGTATACTATTTGTATACTTACCACTTGCTCACGGTAAAGAAAACACTGTGACGTAAACCTGAATGCCCATAAAATGTTTGCTTTATTAAATTAAAATGCAACGTTAGCTCAGGCGGTAGAACGCTGGCCTCTCAATCTCGAGACCTTGATCCCCTCTGCCACATGCACCACTGAGCTTTTCAGAATTTATGTATGTAGTCTTTGTATACCTAACACTTACCACTTGCTGAACGGTGAATGAAAACATCGTGAGGTAGCCTGCATGTCCTAAAAAGTATGTATTTGTGCCCGAAGTACGGCGATAGGGCGTACCACGCATCACGTCGGGTCGTAATAATCGTCGATGAAACGCGGGCGTACCGAGTGTGCACTGTGACTTACATTTCACAGCTCACACTCGGGACGATATTTTTATCACTTTTAGTGTACGCTCTTCCTGAGAAATAAATAAATTCTATTCTATTCTATGTATTTAATTTAAGCATCGTACACTCGTACCTTAATGTAATTTCTCAAGCTACTTTGTGGAGTCTTTGGAATTGGATATGTTCCAAAATTTTAAAGGCGAGGGCATTCGGAAAATCGGTTTTGTTCCAAAGTTTTCATTTTAAACATGTCTATCACACTCAGTGGAAGTGGGCTGATCAGAATTCGCGCAATTTTGGAACTAGCAGAATAGGTATCACGGACGTTTTATATCTAATTTTGTGCGTCATTTATTTTGGTATAAATGTTATTGTTAAAAACCTATAACCCAAATGAAATAATATTTAACGCCCGAAATATTAAGACCAAAAAGATATATATAATAATATATACCATATGACATGTATTTTTCCAACATTTTATTATCACAATTACACGGTTTAAAATGTATTCAAAAAGAGACAAAATCGGGAGAACCTCGTCTTAAGTTTCGGCGATATCAAATCTGACTTTCAAATACTGACAAAAAGTGAAAAATAATGAACGCGTTTTGAAACCAGAGAGGAAAAGCGATCAAACTCTACTTTATTTCTTGGCTGGATTTTGTGAGACAACCACCAAAACGGTTTTAGTGGAGTAATATTTCACGAATATATTCCACAGAAAAATAGTTTTACTATTGCTTTAATTAAAAAGAATTTAGATTAAATGACTCCTAGACCTGATTGAATGATTCCTGTTAAGAACAAAGATTTTATTACTCAAAGATTCGTGGCTTAGATATATTAATACTAGGTTGATCAATAAGTTTATGGATTCGGATATTTTACACTAAATAATGGGGTTACATTTTATTTTATTAGAAACTGTAATTCATTGGGGTGCAGTGCCAAAAACAATTTGAAAAATAACTGTCACAAATATTTTTTTTTGTCATTTACTTTTGGCGGTGACTTTGTTCGTGTCCAAAATGGAGAAAAATTTAATTTCGCGTTGGTATTAAATAGTTCTGCCTAATTTTTTTCTATTAAATGTGTGTTGGGAGACAATGCACCACCTTATTCATCAGTAGCATACTGGTGGGTGGAATTTAAACGCGGCAGAACCATCTGTAACGACGAAACTCGCTTTGGGCGCCCAACTACCGCCGCTACTAAGGACAACGTAAAAAAAATTAAAAGTTGTTAAAACAAATTGACATGTTCGTTATTAAGCTGAAATTGTAAAGCTTTCGTTTGGATCAATTTAATTCATGTTAACTAATACCTTAAAATTCAAAAATGTCGCTTCATCAAATGTGGGTTCATCAAATGTTAAAAGACGCATAGAAGAAAACATTTCGAAGCAAAATTAAGCAATAATTGATGAAGACTCAGAATATTCTCGACTACGTTTCGTGACAGTTGATGAAACGTGGCATTTTGACACGGAAACGAAGAACGGACGTAAGGTATGAAAAAGATCTTCTTTCCTGCCAGCCAAGAGATTTAAGGTCTCTACGTCAACTGGCAAGACGGAGCAGCTCTATTTTGGGATGCAAAAGGTATCATTTTGATTCATTATTTAACTAAAGGACAGACAATAACAAGAGAGGATTACGCAAAATTGATAAAAAAACTACGCAAGAAAATAAAAATAAACGACGTGGAAATAGCGAAACGGAGTACTTTCCATCATGAAAATGCACCTGTGCATCAATTAGATGTTGCCGGCGCTGCCGTCCGAACGGCTGGGTTTTAGTAAATGCAGCATCCGTGATTTTTATATTTTTACTAATTTGAAAAATCACTTACGTGGTATTAAATTCGTTGAAGATGATGAGGTCAGTGTGCTGTACAGTTTTTTTTTTAAAGCAACTTTCAAATTGTTATTCAAGGTGTATTAGGTAAGAAGGTGATTGCGTTTAAAAATAAATACAATTAATATGCGTTACCTGAAGTTTCATTACTTTTCCAAAAATATATTGGTCAACTTAGTATAACCTCGAAAAAGCAGACATTTTTAAACGTTTTCAAATTCCCCCAAAAGAGGACAGAAAAATATTAAAAAGGTCATGATAATAAGTGATTAAGTAAGGATTGTAGAAAAAATATAGCGGTTAAGACATTGGGGTTCCGTACTCAGTCGGAGCCGTGCATTGTTTGTCAAGCGCTACCATACCACATTAGCGGCTTGTTTATGTCGTCTTACTGCTGCTTTGATATCTATATTGTTGTAATTTACGATGTTGTTAGGGTTCCGTATCCGTATAGTGTGGTGCTACTGTACAATTTGTGCGCGAGTCCGACGCGCACTTACACAAACTAATTTAATTATTAACCACAAAGATTTTCTAAAGTTTCCTACAACAGGGAACTGTCCTTAGGTTACAAGGTAGACAGGTATTCATTTGACCAGTTATATACAAAAGACTATAATTATTAGACGTATTATTATAGAGTCTAAAGCAATTAATTCGCATTGGAAATAATATGTACCATCGCGTTCTGAGATAACATAGCATTACATAATATACATATTCTCTGTTGTGTACCAAAAAAAACAATAAAAAAGTCAATACAAAGTTTAGTAGTGATCTACTAAACTGTCCCAAGTTGCCGTAATTGGCAACCATGGGCGATCTTATCTCTTAGAGCGATGTCTTCCAGAAGAAAAACAGTATAAAAAACAATACAAAGTTTAGTGCAACAGTGGGTGGTTTTAAAGCGATTCCTTCCTGGATTCGGTCTGGATAATATGTCGTTGATTACCTAACAAATGATTATTATTATTTTTATTTATTTATGTATGGATGTAGAATCGAAGTAGGTACCTAAACATCCCTTGCCAAATAAAACAAGGGTATACAGGGTGTAATCGTTAAGTGTGACCAGGCGATTATTCCGTAACTATTACAGATATCAAAAAATTTTAAACTGATATCGAATGTACGTTACCTAATCACTAAAATGACAGTATCCAAAATTTTGACATTAAACATTGCCGTACATTTAGTATTAATGCGATATTGAAACAAGATTTATTACTAATTTGAAGTGGTAACATAATTAATATACCCGTGTATCTAGTTAAAAATCATTATTATCATATCATACGTAATCATAAAATGAGATTAAGGTAAAATGAGTACTAGACCACTTAAAATAAGGAAACTAAACCTTTCTACTAATCTCACACTAAATGTATGGGAACGTTTAATGTCACAATTTTTGATACTTCTCGTTTGATTTTCAAACAGTTATTGATGTAATTTTACTTATTAGGTAACGTACTTTCGATATCAGTTTAAAATTGTTTGATATATGTAATAGTTACGGAATAATCGCCTGGTCACACTTAACGATTACACCCTCTATTTTATTATGTAAGGTAGTAATCAATCGTTAACAATTCTAGGGGGGTGTCTACACTATCTCTGAACGCGACTGTACTTTTGGTTATTTTATTATATTTTAATATAAGATTTTGTCATTTATTATAATTATTATACCTACTAAGTTTGGTAATTAATTTTTTGCTTTAATAATAGGTAATACCTGAATATTTACAGTTTATCAATAGCATTAATAAATCGAAAATAAATAAGTGAAGCAACTTATTAAACATTTTATTAACCGTCTTATGTCATAAGGTGCAATAGCGCTCCACATCTATTGTTCTGCAATTGTTATCAAAAATTGATAACTGGATCGGCTAAATGTATGAAAATCGCAAAATTAAACTAGCTTTGCTTGACTTTTGACATTCGTTCATAATTATGGACATGATATTTTTTAATAAAATAAACAAATATTATATTTAAATATGTACTTGACATACATTATATGTTCCTAAATAGCATATTTACTTTGTCGACAATTATTGATATTTGATTTCAACACCTACTTACCTGCAAAGTTTTACTAAAATCATGTTTAGCAAAAAGAGAAAACTTTAGAATAACCCGTAATATTATAAATATCATCAGCGCCAAACAACAATTTCCTCGTTAATAAATAAAAACAAACGAAAAAATGTAACGAAATTGTGCAAAGTTCCTCGTTTTCCTCTACAGCAACTCGTTGATAACTTGAAACACTCTTATTACGCCACAATAAAGGTGATTATGGAATGAGCAGTAACAACATATTTTAATGTTGCACAAATCCGAAATGTAGCGTCGTTGTCAGTCGTCCGAGAGCAAATGACACGTGAAAAAAAAGCTTTTTGGAGTTTTTATTTTCTTCGAAAACAATAACAAGAGTCATTTGATCAAATTTCATTGTCTTTGTCATTTCCATACACACACACATATCTGTCATTTTCCCATAAAATACTGCCACGTCCCAACTGAATATCCTGTAATTGTCTAATACTAGATTGATTATAAATTTCTACATCACAAAGCGAAATTTATAAAAAAATGAAATAAGAAAAACAAACAAAAAAAACTTCAAAATACTTAATAAGTATGTATTTGTTGAAAAACATTATTATTTTGTTCTCCTAAAATAAGTTATCGTAACGTTCTGAATACGAAATGGAGAAATTAGAATAACATGAGCTCAGATAAAAATGTTTTTAAAAACAAGTTAAGTCTGGATGTTTTGGAGAAAAAGCCCATGAAATTTTGGTATTTTTCTACAAAAATATGAATTATGTAAGATTTAACCTACAGGAAGATTTATATTGATAAGTAAATAACTTGAGGGTACATACTGTTCAAAAATTAGACCCAGCAGCAACTTTTGTCGGCAATGTTTCAACGTGAAATCTGCCATCACAAAAAGGCAAAGAATTTATTCGCTTTTGATAGAGGCGATTATACACTAAACATTTTGATAGAGATCTTTTATCTAGAATTTAGGGAGTCCTAAAAACATGTTGTGTGAGCTAAATTGATGTCGTATGAGAAGATAAAATAATTGTAAGAGCTCTAGATGATGGTCAAAAAATATCAAACAACCCAGGGCATATGTAGCCGTACTAGATATTATAAAGATAAATTGAGAATTTGTTCAAAAACAAAATTGGTACAATCTTAAAACATAAACACATCATTATCTTGACGAAATATATATCAAGAGGGTGTCACAAGTGTTTCCGAGTGTACACCGCCATTACAACAATAAATATACCCTTTTAATACCAACGATTTTACGTCCCACCTACGGGCACAAATACACGTTTTTTGTGCATGCAGGTTTACCTTGCAGTGTTTTTCTTCATCGTGAAGCAAGTGGTAAGTACATTTAGTTACAGTCAAGTGGTAAGTATAACAGATACTGGAGAGTTACCGTAAAATTTGCACAAAACGAAATGTAAAAGCGGTCAAAAACAAAGAATGTAATTTGATTTTCGTATAATTTTCATTCTCTACTTGTATGTAAATATGTGACCTTTATGGAAATATCTGGCTTTTGTGAAATTTATCAATCAACATTCAACCCCCCCAGCAGGCAAACCTCATAACCACCAAGGTTTATATATGTCAGTCACTCCACTACGTTTACACTATGAGCAAAGAAAGCAGTGCAGTGAGAATATCAATGAACCATGTCGTAGGTTTGCCTTAGCGTACCAGGGTCTGATCATGGGATCTTCTCAACGAACAACAGCAGACCCTTCGAGTTTGGGCTTATTTGATTGGTCTTGATAAATATTTTAGTAAAACATGGTGAATAGGGTCTCATGACGGGACTGGAAGGTGAATACGCGATCTCCTCAAGGGACAAAAGCAGACCTCTCGAGTTTGGGATTATTTGTTCGATCTTGTTGGGTAATTTTGTAAAAAATGTTGACTAGAAACTGATAATGTGTCAATATGTGATAGTTGTAAGGCTCGTACTATGTTTCTTTGTTTACCTTATTTTTATTAAAAATCTCTTAAACGCGGGCCGATGTTGTACAACTTTATCCCCATTTCCCAGTGAATGAAGCAGAGTCCGCAATTAGAAAAATGAATGATGATCTTGATAAAATAGAAAAATGAATGATGATCTTGATAAAATAGAAAAATGGGCGAAATCTTATGGTCTACTCGTCAATCCAAACAAATCGCAAGCTTTGCTGCTCGGTAGTCCATACATGTAAAGGCCACTGAGTAACTCAACTATACCAGCTGTGACAATGAATGGGCTTCCTATTGTGTATGCTAAAACTGATAAAAACCTGGGTGTTATATTCGACAGCAGCTTGTCTTGGGCTCCTCACATAAATGGGATCAGTAAAAGAGTGTTTGGAGCATTTCATGCTCTGAAGCGCCTCCAGAATTTCCCAGAACTAAAATCTCCCTTGCACAATCTCTTCTTCTTCCCTTGATCGATTATGCCGATGTCTGTTTTCTTGATGCCAATGAAGAGTTGCTAAAAAAGCTTGAGCGCCTTCAAAATCTGGCTATTCGTTTCATCTATGGCTTACGTAAATTCGACCATATATCCTGTTTTCGCAAAGAGCTCAAATGGCTCCCTATCCGTCAGCCTCGTCATTTACATATCCTTACCCAGCTTTACAGCATTCTCAGTAATCCTCGTTCCCCTTCTTATCTTCGTGAACGATTTGAACTTTTGTTGTCTTCTAGGGACAAGCCGGCTCGTGCACGTACTGTCTCTCTTCTCAAAACTCCTGTGCACAAATCGTGTGCATTCGGCCAGTCCTTCACCGTCATAGCCATAAGATTATGGAATTCGCTTCCCCATAACATTAGAGACTGTCCTACACTCGGTATTTTTAAAAACAGAGTGAAAGAGTACTACCTTTCAACTCCATGAGTATCTGTAGATAGCACAATATTTATTTTAACTATTGTTATGTATTTTTATCTTATTTTTTGTAAATATTATATATATATATAAGTAAATGTGTTTATTGTTTAAATAGTTACTTAATTATTATTTATGTAGGTATATTGTTGTTATTTATAATCATAGGGTGTAAGTATATTAACATATTTAGTGTACACGTATGTATGTCTACTTTTTATTATGACTTCTCTTTTTTCAATCCGGGTTTGCTGGAAGAAATCTCTTTTTAGAGATAAGCTCGCCTATGTACATGATATATCTAAGTACTTTGTAAAAATGATGTTTGTGTGTACAATAAAGAATATGAATATGAACGTGAGTATCAATTACCAATACTTGTTATAAATTTTACAAATAATTTGGCCAAATGCGATTTTAACTCGAGCACAAAGAGTTCCGTACCACCACACAATACGGGCACGGAACACTAAATGGTACATAACAACAATATACATATATGCAATAATGGTAGCGCCTGATAAACATTTCGGCACCCTCTAAGTACAGAACCCTATTTTTTATTATTTATTGTTTTACTTTAAAGTAAGTATACAATCTGACCAAATTAAAACTTGTATGTATTACCGTCTTCAATATATAGTTAAAAGCGTTTTTCAAAGACTTTTTGTTGTTTTTTGTATGTAACATCCCCTTGGGTTTAAAAATATTAAATTATTTTTTTTGTCGGGCCGTGATAGTAACACGTATTCTGTGACAATTTCAACCGGTTACCTATTACGGCTGAAACTTTCAAATTCAAATTTAAAACCAGACAGACGGAAAGATACATAGACACACAGCTGAGGCTTATTAATAGGGTCCCCTTTGGCATCTTTCCTGTACGGAACCCTAAAACCTTGCACTTTAAGCACTTTAAATCATGGGGGCAGCTACAATAAATGAAGCTTCCAATTTAATATTATAATACTATCAATAAAATAAATACATCGTCACGACATGAATCCCCGAGACAGTGCCACTAGTGTTTCAACTCACACTCCATACTCGGACACCCGTTTCACATCCCAGCGTGAGTCCTGTCGCCGTACTTCGGTCTTCGACCAAAATAAAATGAATGGACGGGCCTTGTCTTTACAGTTTCCTCACTCATAACGAGTCTAAGCAATTGGATATATACTTCAATACCTAATTTTTATTTTTATGTTTATTTTGCTTTTTGCACTTTGTAAATGCACAAGAAGGTATTTTTTTGTCAGTTATTTGGATGGCATGTAATAATAAGCGTACGTGTCACTCTTCTAACAGACAGAGACAGAGATGAAGTGAGAGCCGGCGCTCACTTTACAGACTTCAAAAATCTGTACGCTATGGCCCGTCCATTTATTTTATTTTGGTCGAAGACTTCGGTCACAAATACAAAACAACATGTGACAGAAAGGTGTGGTTGTTGGCAACACCAACTTAAAAATAAGTAGTTCATTCAACTCACTCAGTGACTGGTGACTTTAATTCGACGATCTGGACTCCATACGAGGCTAAACATGTACTTACGATCGAAAAAGTCCAAAAACTCTTCCTTCGTAATTTATACAAACGTACCTTTATGTATTATCCCTTTTTATACCCAACGATGTTCCTATTGGGCACGTTAGGGTATAACAGCTTAGAGCTAAGAAGGGATTCCACAATGGCTATGTTTATGGTAAAAATTCTAAGAGGTTTGACTCATGTCCCATCGTTGCTGGCACTGATATATCTATGGGTGCCGGATCAGTACACGCGCGCGCGCAGTCACAGACTGTTCCAGTGTCCGGGGGCGCGCACTAACCTCGTGAACAAGGCCCCTCTCAGCCGCGTGCTTCGTTTACTCAACGGTATGGCTAGAGATCAACCAGAGGTGGATGTTTTCTCTGCATCACTGACCCAAATCCACACATGTGTGGTGAAATACTTGGAGCAATAACCATATTTATTCTAAGTGTATGTATATTTTGATTTTTAGTGTATTAAAATTTCTTTCTGTTTTCCATGTATACGCATTGGACTTGTGTCTGTAATGTATTCATGTGTATTAATAAATAAATAAATAAATAAATAAAATAAATAAATAAATTACTTTTTATAATTTGGTATCATCCGTGCGTGTGTGCTCTCTCTGTATATATTGCTCAATACAGTATTCTTCAACCTAGTAAAGTCTTAGTGTTTAATTCTGCTTCTACTTCTACAAACCATTCGTCCCAGCATCTACATACTACAGTCCACTCTAAGATCTACATACTACAGTCCACTCTAAGATCTACATACTACAGTCCACTCTAAGATCTACATACTACAGTCCACTCTAAGATCTACATACTACAGTCCACTCTAAGATCTACATACTACAGTCCACTCTAAGATCTACATACTACAGTCCACTCTAAGATCTACATACTACAGTCCACTCTAAGATCTACATACTACAGTCCACTCTAAGATCTACATACTACAGTCCACTCTAAGATCTACATACTACAGTCCACTCTAAGATCTACATACTACAGTCCACTCTAAGATCTACATACTACAGTCCACTCTAAGATCTACATACTACAGTCCACTCTAAGATCTACATACTACAGTCCACTCTAAGATCTACATACTACAGTCCACTCTAAGATCTACATACTACAGTCCACTCTAAGATCTACATACTACAGTCCACTCTAAGATCTACATACTACAGTCCACTCTAAGATCTACATACTACAGTCCACTCTAAGATCTACATACTACAGTCCACTCTAAGATCTACATACTACAGTCCACTCTAAGATCTACATACTACAGTCCACTCTAAGATCTACATACTACAGTCCACTCTAAGATCTACATACTACAGTCCACTCTAAGATCTACATACTACAGTCCACTCTAAGATCTACATACTACAGTCCACTCTAAGATCTACATACTACAGTCCACTCTAAGATCTACATACTACAATCCACTCTAAGATCTACATACTACAGTCCACTCTAAGATCTACATACTACAGTCCACTCTAAGATCTACATACTACAGTCCACTCTAAGATCTACATACTACAGTCCACTCTAAGATCTACATACTACAGTCCACTCTAAGATCTACATACTACAGTCCACTCTAAGATCTACATACTACAGTCCACTCTAAGATCTACATACTACAGTCCACTCTAAGATCTACATACTACAGTCCACTCTAAGATCTACATACTACAGTCCACTCTAAGATCTACATACTACAGTCCACTCTAAGATCTACATACTACAGTCCACTCTAAGATCTACATACTACAGTCCACTCTAAGATCTACATACTACAGTCCACTCTAAGATCTACATACTACAGTCCACTCTAAGATCTACATACTACAGTCCACTCTAAGATCTACACAGTGGTCACATTTGAAGAGCTTATTCAGTCAATGGTATAGAACAACATTTACATTACGTTGAATAAACATATTAATACTTTAATGAAAAGTTCAGTGTTTAATGTTTAATGTTGGAAATATAAGTAAATATGTAACCTACATAGAGGTATATAAATATGTAACCTATTTAAATAAAACATAAAATTCATAATATACTGATTTCTAAAAACTCATTAGTGCATGCTTGATATGCTGCATTCAAACCTGGCTCGAAACTGGCCGGAATATAATTAAGAGGCCCCTTCACGCCTGGAGTTTTCTTAAGATTCATACAAAAGGTAAAAACTGAATGTGAAGTCAACAGCTTATTTTCTTCACATTTTTTTTCATAAGTTTTATCTAGCAACATCTTACTGTCTATATATTTCCGAAAACGCCAAATTCGATGAAACACCATCATAATAGCTGTCATATTGTTAATATTGCCTCGTTTTTACGGAAAGTTTTGCAAGTTGTATAATATTTATCTATATTGGAAATAAAAAAGAGAGAAATACAGACGTTGTTCATGTTAAGAAGACTAAGTTTATACACTTTTCTATAAATAAACAGTTACCGTTTCATGAAAAACAGTTTTTACCTGAAACCATTTCACAAATTCGGCGCTTTTTGAATATCTCGCTATCTTGCACCTCTTGATAAAAGATGGGTCGGAGTGCGGTGTGAGGCGGAAGATAAATAAAGATGTATGCAAAGGTTCATTGAGATCAAAGCCATCAAGATGTCACAAACACTTTAAGCATTAATGCCCCACCTTAAAGAAACTTACTGTAAACTCTCTGAAGGGGAACTCTACCTTTTGAAATGCCTTTTCAAAATATTATTACGATTATCTTTATGATGAATGTGACGTGAAGAGATGGCATCGTAATCAACAACCCCATTACTTTTTTTAAGGCTTATTCTCACAACCTTAGATAAGTGCTTTCCAGCGAACCAGTTGAAAATTTTAAAACTTTTCATTCTAAGTGTTTGTAATAATTTGTTTATGTTCTAAATGGATAATATCATATTGTTTGATATAAACATCACATTGTTTTACACATAATATTGTTTTCTTAACTTTTTAAGTATTCAACAAATGCATACTATGGCATTTTGCGCAAATTGTTTTATAATAAATTAGGTTTTTCCAAAAAACTCATGTCATTTTATGCATTAAATTTTGATTGCATTACATTAAAAGCGTATATTAACTATTTTTGTGTAATGCCAATCTCTTGTTATAATGTAAGGCTTATAAAATATATGGCATATTTTTTATTCAAACAAAAGTAAAGTTAACTACATTGTGATGTGTATTTTGAAACGAGACAATACCTTTAAGCGCGTATCCGACGATTGTGGCGGACCCGCAAAAGTTCAGACCTAAGCAAACAAGGACTTTGATAACCTAAAGTGACATCCTCGGTTAAATGATGCGATGTTATATATAGGCTGGAAATAAAAGACCGTGGTTGGAAGGAAAATACCTTAAATATTGATTAAAGCAAATTTTACTAATAGAAAACATTTTTTTTTTTATTCAAATATATTTGACAAATCACTTGTTTGAGCAAACATCCTGTATTTTTATAATACAGATCGAAAGGGTCAATCTTGAGGAACGATTTGTTTAACTTTGCATCACTTCTTAAAAAAAATAATAAAAACTTAGAAGAGTATATTTGCAACCATATTTATAGCAAAAAAATTTTTGTGCCGCCATTTTTCTTTATGCGACTCTCTTTTAATGCGACCAGCTTTTGTCGTGCTGACCAGTGCGATTATTTTAAAAGTTACACCATTTTATTGTCTAACTTTTAAGCATCTTTTAAACATATCATTTAGCATATTCACTTAGTATATAAAAATAAAATTTTACTGTTTTGTTAATTAAAAAAAACTACAGCATAACAAAAAAAAAGAGATTATGCAGAACAGATATTTTTCATTGCCATTAAGCTAGCCGAGTTATTTACCACTTACTAAAATTAAACGTGCCTCTTTCGATTTTCAAATCTACTTACCTCCCAAGGGCTATAAATCTAATTTACATTCCACATTTCTAGTAAGATACGACTTACTTTCAGAGCATTAGTGAAGAAAAATAAGCGTGGCACTTGGGTAAAGCAGATCACAATTTTTCGACTTATTCCTCATTGTCCTAAACCTCTTTTTAAATAAAGCTATGACTCCTGTATAATGTCACCTTTAGGAGCCCTCTCGAGTCTTTTTCGAGTTGTTTGCAAAAGTTTTAATTCATTTTGAAATGAATTTCATCGCGAACATTAAGCCGCTACGTGATTTGTCGTTGTTTCTTCGTAGCGGACAGAGCGCAGTTCGTAGCTACTCGTAGCAGCTTTGTGCATCTACGGGCGTAGCGGTTTGTTAATTATATTTGCGACTTCATTCATTTTTGTTTTTAGGTAAAAATCAAGTCGAATGTTTGAGTGTTGGGCGATTTGATTGCCACCCCTGCCATCTTCTTGGGATACATATTTTGATTATATTCAATTTAGGTTTACTTTTTAACAAGCTAAGTATTGCCGTTTATATTGCAAAGTTTTTTTTTTAATATTTTGTTAATTTTTAAAAAAAATTTTGATTTACTGCTTGAGCTTACTGAAAAGTGAATGAAATATTATGAAATTTAATGAAAATTTATGAAATAAATTACATGTATATCTAAACTATTCTTTATTCTTATTCTCTTTCTGAATGATTATTAGGAAGAGAATTAATGAATTAATGATTATTATGATATGTTCTAATTATTTATTTATTTCAATTATTTAAGTAGTTTTCTCATGATTAAACCTTCTTAATGTTATGGCACTACCCTCAGCAATTTCGTAATTGCCAAAGGTTAGTTGGTATAAAATACTAATTAGTATTATACTCGCCTTTGTACGATAATAATATTCTGTGCAATAAATAATTATAATATTGTTAATATTATTAATCATTCGATATTTTTTTTTTAATTAGTATATACTAGCTTTTGCCCACGGCTTCGTTCGCGTCTAAGAGATTATTCTATCAACACTCATTATAGCCTATTATGTTGACCACTAGGATCATAATAAAGAAAATCAAAGTTAAATACGTTGAATTAAAACGGAACAGGCAAAAAGACGTAAAAAATTTAAAAAATTTAGTTTTGGCCTCAGTATAACACTTTTAACCTACTTCATTTAATTTTTTTTTGAAAGATAGAGTCATATTTCGGATTTCTACGCCCTAGGCGAATACGATTTGCCGCCCTCTAACCCATTGCCGAAAGAAAAAAATGTATAGTAAAAATGAATCAAATATTCCTAATGCCAAAACCGTCTCCGACGTAGACGCCGAGTTGTGTCTGTTACCAGCCAAACCTGATTTGAGGAGAAACTAGTTTGGCCTAGGCCAGAAGAGAGCCGGTAGGTTAGGTTAGATGTAATGGCGCGGCCGCCATATATTTTTTTATGACAACCCAGAACCAATTTGACCTAGGTGGAGTGACTATTACCCGTAGTAATACATTCATCTTTGACTAATGTTAACGCGTAAGACGTTTTAAATTATAAGCGTTCGTAAAATATATTGCTGTTCAACACGAGAGCGCGTTGAGCAGGAGTATGATTCAATAAGACGCACGTACGGGCGGGCCGCCAATCACGTGTTTTTTTGCAAATAAATTCAGCTCATTATTGGATGGCCACCAGAGGGGCACCAACGAGGTGCTTGCCTAGTTCGCTGTCGGCTTCTAATTCGCCTGTAGTCTAGATCGTGGCTTGGATCCATCTTACAGATAATGAGCGCCTTATTTACTGAAACTTTAAACTTTCCGCGAGTTTTTACATAGTATGAGTATTGAATCGGTGAAACGGTTGGCATATAGTCAACAACAAATTCAAATTCAAATTCAAATACTTTATTTTGCAAGGCAGGTATAAATATATACACTTTTTACACGTCAAATTTAATCTAATAAAAAATATATATGTAATAAAATAATAAATATACATGAACTAAATTAATGGTTTATTTAATTTATGTAGCAATATATATACGATTAAAATGATAGGTAAAATATATATTATACAAGGCAAAATCGAATCAACCACCCGAACCCATACCGGAGACACGGCCAGGGACCAGGAACAAGGTTCAATGATCACCAACCGAGCCCCAAGCACGAATCTAGGCGGCCGACCAAATCCCATCCTATATACTACATACTAATAGGTTACATATATAAATACATGCCTACCTCCGCCCATTCGATTAGTCTTGCTAAGAAGAAGGGCAAGAAACTTAGCAAGATCATGTCTTTTTTTTCAACATAAAACTTATACTATACACATTACTTATATCTACTTTAACCAAGGGATAAGAAGAGACAAGACAGCAGGAATTCAGGTTTATGAAAAAAAAAACATATACATCTTTGTCTACGTGTCTCATATAGTCTTTTTCCTTTTACAGTCTGTAATTAATTAATGTTTACACCTTAGAGGAATCATAAGTTAAGAAATTATACTATTTAATTAAATTATAACTTACTATCATTATCACTGTAACACCATGCTTCACCATCATCCAAATATTCATTTAGTTTTTAATATGCCTTTTTCAATAGGCCCTGCTTAATATACAGTTTAAACTTATTCTCTCACAATCACACGTGAGTGTTAAAGCTACATGTAATAATAATTAAGTATTGGATACCGGCAAAGATTAATCTGTGGATACGGGTCTTAATAGCATAAAAATGAACGCATCCCTTAACATACCTTAACGGATATTTAGCTGCTACATCTCAGCAGTTAGCTTGTGACCTCGGTAGCTCACGGAGGCGTCAAATGTAAAGTCATAAAGTATAAGGTAAGTCTTCAGTTTTACTATTAAGAACTCGAATATTATACTCATATTTTATTGAATTCTTACTATCGCTAAAAAATTAGTCCATCGCAGTCCAAATCGTGGGACTGATCCATCGTACGACTCTATAGTGAAAACGTCAGATTCTAATTCAAATTCAAATTGTTTATTTTGCAAAGTAGGTATATATAATACACTTTTTACACTTCAAATTTAATCTAATAAAAAATAATATGTATGTAATAAAATAATAAATGTATATGAACTAAATCAAAGGTTTATTTCATTAATGTAGCGATATATATATATATATATATATATATATATATATATATAATTTATTTAATCAAAAAGACAAGAAAAGTTTATTATCATTTTATGTCGTTTCTCGCAAAAGCGATATATATAATTATAATAATTATTACTGTGTAAAACATGTGTAAAAATTCAAATATGTATTTTCCTTAATTTAAATATTATATAAAATAAATGTTATTTAAACAAAATCTCATTTTAAGTGAACTATGTTCTTATGAGAATAAAGATCTTAACCACAGCTGACACTTTTCAAAAATTAAATTAATGTTGCTATTAGCTTAATGTTGTCTCATTGATACCACACGAAAAAAAAAAATTGGATTTCTCATTCCTATTAAAAATGCAAAAATAGTATTGACAATTAAGATTTCTTCAAATTCTATTCCATAATCTCCATACAAAACGGTCATTTCATATGTTTGCACCGGTCGACCGCCAACCAGCATCGAGCACACCTACACAAAGTCGCAAGGGGTCCTATATAAGCAAGCAGTAGGCTAAGTACTATAATCCCGTTTGTCATCCTTCGGGTACGGAACCATAAAATAATTTTGACAATGTACCTACTAGACCGCATCGTTCGTTTGCTACTAAAAACCAGATGGCGCTACTTGTATATTACATCGCGATATCGTTTGATCTTCTTCAAAATACATATAATTACATATATGTAATACAATCGAATCATTCTAGTTTTCAAAACATTTTTGGAAGGATTTCTCCATTAAGAGGATCCTGAGAATTCAGCGTCGGTAATAATCAACCTATGAGGTACAAAAGGGAATCTTTAGGTTATGGTGAGACTCCGTTGTCCGTCTGTCCGTCATAAACTCATAAATTTACCACCGTTCATTTAAAATTTGAAATTCTTCAAAATACCTACTTCCAAAACAAAAGTGAGAAAAATTAAAACTGTTATACTAAAATTACAATATGGGTATAAATTTATTTTTATTGGTTGTAAATTTACTGGAATTGGTTACGAGAAATCTTTAAAAAACCACAAAAATATGTATGTCCCCCCTTTATCTCCGAAATTGGTAGACCGAAAAATATATAAGAAATTTCGATCGTAGATCATAACATAGCGATTTAAAAAAAATGGGTACAAATGAGAAATATAAAACCAGCCAAGTGCGAGTCGGAGTCGCGCACGAAAGGTTCCGTACCATTATCTATTTTATTTTTTATTTATTAGCCAATTTAATTCTAGTTTTCTTAAATAACAAATTATAGTTTTGCAAAATTTAAAGTATTAGAAAAGTATGTATATGAATATTAGGATTAGTGTATCAAGTATAATACTAGCTTGAAAAAAAAAAATAATAATAATAATCATAAAAAAAACTAGAGGTCGTTCTGACCATGGCCTCCCTCATCGTAATGCTTAGTTTCCTTAAAAATATCTAGGTAGGACTTTTCTATTTCTTTCCATTTCTCTCTATCTTGAGCAATTGTTCTCCATTGTCTTCCGGCTGCGCTTACTATGTCATCTTCCCATCGACGTTTTTGACGGCTGATTTTTCGTTTGCCAATTTGAGGTTTCCAGTTTGTGATAATATTTGTCCACCTGGCACAGTCTATTATATTCATTCTCGCCACATGTCCTGCCCATTGCCATTTCATTTTTAGAGCGTGTTCAGCGGCATCTATAACTTTGGTGCGTTTTCTTATTTCACTAGCTCTTATTTTTTGCTGTAGTTTTAGTCCTAGCATGCTCCTTTCTATACCTCTTTGGCAAACTTTTATTTTTTGCACAATTTCTTTAGTCATTGTCCAGGTCTGACATCCATAAGTGAGGCATGGAAGTAAGCAGCTGTCAACAGCTTTCTTTTTTAAAGTGACCGAAAGTTTGCTTTTGAAGATTTCTTTCATAGCCCAGTACTTTTTCCAAGTATTTCCGATTCTTCTTTCAACTTCTTTTTTAGTACATTCAGTGAATGCGATCACTTTTCCGAGGTAAATGTACTGGTCTACATAGTAAAGTTCGGTGTTATTGATTCTAATTGGGATCTGTGTCCAATTTGACATAATTTTCGTTTTGGTGTCACTCATTTCCAGACCGATCTCTTTACTTGTTGAATCTAGTTCCTGGAGTAGACGGGTTAGGTCACAGGCAGATGATGCAAATATTACTAGATCATCAGCAAAGCGTAAATTTGATAGACGGACTCCACTGATCATTAATCCTTCTTTTCTATTTTTCCACCTCATTTTTCGAAATACCATCTCTAGAACCGCTAAGAAGAGCTTCGATGACATTGGGTCGCCCTGTCTCACTCCTCTACCAATTTTGAACTTACGACCTAATTTGTCCGTTTTTACTCTAGCAGTACTGTTGTTATAAATGGCTTTTATGACTTCAATATAATCCTTCTCGATGTTCTGTTCTTGAAGCGCATTCCAAATAGATTCATGAGATATGGAATCGAAGGCTTTTTTATAGTCTACAAATCCCAGATACAGCGGTAATTGGTATTCATTGTGTTTTTCTATAAGTTGACTTAGTGATTGAATGTGATCTATCGTTGAATATCCTTTTATAAATCCTGCTTGTTCTGGAGGTTGGTTTTTGTCTATTTCGGGAGTAATCCTTTGAAGTATAATATATGAAAACATTTTGTAGATGTTTGACATATGTAAGACTTATAGGGCGATAGTTTCCTATATCATTAGGGTCTCCTTTCTTGTAAATAAGTGAGATATGTGCCTCTGTCCACTGGGTAGGTATTTCTTTGTCTTTCAGGATTTTATTAAAAAGAATTTTTAAAGGCTCTAGTAAAGCGGATTTTCCTGCCATTAAAATTTCATTTGTAAGTTTGTCAGGTCCAGGGCTTTTGTCTTTTTTTAAACTTTTAAAAGCTCTTACAACTTCGGTAGCGGTTATCTCTGTTACTTTGCATTCGGAAGTATTATTTTTAAAATTGATACTTGTTTGACTTTTATAAGAGTAGAGATCATCATAGAATTCTGTGGCTACACGCATAACTTCATCTCTATTGGTTTTGATTTTACCTTTTTTGTTACAAAGACTTGCCATTATAGGTCTACTTCTGGTAAGTGTTTTCTGTGCTTTCCTTAGTGCTCCAGAGCGAAGAAGATTTTCTTCTAGTATTTTTAATCTGTAATTTTTAAAGTCTTTTTTTATATTATCTTTGGTTTTTCTATAGATTTTGCTGAGTTCTATCTTTTGTTTGCGTGTTTTATTGACTACATTTTTCAATCTCTGTCTTTTGTTAATTAGTTCTTTCGTTCTTTCGGTTAATATAAAGTCTTTTTTCTTCTTATTTCCTGATTGTTCTTGTTGGGCTGTACTTAGTATTGCCTCTAAAATAAAAATAAATAAAAATAAAATATAGTTTATTGGATAACAAATCGTTTTAACAATATATGAGGTTGATTTCTCCTTTTGAGTGTAAATACAATCGTGCCAGGAGAAAATCACTCTCGCGTAGCAATTTCAGTATTAATACATTTTGTTAAATCTTTTTACTTAAGTGATACTTTTACAGCTATATTTAAGAAGTGACAATCATAGTTTAATTAAGTGTGTAGTGATGTGTGAGTGGGTAAGGGTGTGATAGGGTGTGTGTGAGGGTGTGTGTGTGTGTGAGAGGGAGAGGGTGTGTGTTTGTGTAGCGCGTTGTGTTTATGTAGTACATAATAATTTATTATATCTTATTATAATACTTTATTTCTCAATATGAATAATATCTTCTATTTTATTGTAGTATTCTTGCACTTTAGGTTCTTTAGCATCAGTTCTTTTGATTTGATTGTGCAGTTCTGCGGCGAAGTTATTCCCAAGGTCCTGACTGTCACTTGGAAAGATTTTGAAAAAATTTCTCGTTTATCTATAAAAACGGCAAAATAAATCACGTTTGTTGTAAGGGAGCCCACTTAAGGGCAGGTTATCCGGGACCTGTAGGTATTTATTGCTACCTCAGCCCCCGCCAATTCACCGCGACGTATTTATTTACGATGCAACTGAGCGGCTTGAATCGTGAACTCGCGTGGCTCGCCACCGACGATTTTCTGAAGCTTTTAGACTCGTATATATTAGGTGCAAACCTATGAAATTGCCAAAATTTTCTTACTGATTCATGAATACAAAACTCAAACTAAATTTATCAATAAATAATTATTATTGTATGTAATATAATATAATATATATAATAATACGAGTATCACTTTAGCTGTCATCATTATAAAAATAAAATATTCAGTATCATAAGTACCTATAATTTATAATTATAATTTTTTTACTTTTATATGTAATTGTGTAACTGATGCCGACCACATTTAGTGGTCGAAATATATTTTACTATCTATAATTATATTTTTTCTGTTTTCGTATATATATATATATATATATATATATATATATATACGATTAAAATGATAGGTAAAATATATATTATACAAGGTGAAATCCAATCAACCACCCGAACTCGGGAGACCCAGGCAGGAACAAGGTTCAATGTTCACCAACCGAGCCCCCAGCATTAATCCAGGCGGCCGACCAAATCCCAACCTACGTACTACATATCAATAGGTTACATATATAAATACATGCCTACCTCCGCCCATTCGATTAGTCTTGCTAAAAAAACGTGATACATTATATCTATAACATTATCTATTTTTGTGTTCTTATCAAACAATTTCTATCACCATTATCGGCTTCCTCTTCCTCGTCTGCATTTTTACTAAATGCTAAGTAATTTAAGGAAGTTAGCTGCAAAAAATGTGAGTTATAGGGCACTTGTGACAAAAAATGTGAGTTATAGGGCACTTGTGACAAAAAATGTGAGTTATAGGGCACTTGTGACAAAAAATGTGAGTTATAGGGCACTTGTGACAAAAAATGTGAGTTATAGGGCACTTGTGACAAAAAATGTGAGTTATAGGGCACTTGTGACAAAAAATGCGAGTTATAGGGCACTTGTGACAAAAAATGTGAGTTATAGGGCACTTGTGACAAAAAATGGGCCCGTTTTTGGGTCGACGCTTTTCACTACAATTTAATTCCAAGATCATATTTTAGGTAGAAAGTTTGATCGTATTTTTTTGTTAACGGTATAGAAGTTGAATTATAATGATAACTTGAGTATAAATGACAAAAAAAAAGCTTGTCTTTCGTAATTATAATGATAATTGGTTAAATAAAGTTAACCTGTGGCCTTTCTATGGGTTTTTGTTAAATTTTAGGAATCTTTTCAAGAAAAATAAAACCGACCGAGTTAGTAAATGTTTTGAATAAAATTACAAAATTGCTTGAATGTTCGAGTACGTAACCCTAAAACTACATTATAAATCGAGGTTCTCGATATTTTTGTTTATATACAGGATATGGTACATAATTTACAGACATTCCAAATTCTTTACTACTTTAATTTTTGAGATATTAACAAAATGGTTTAAAACTGACAACTTTGATGGTTTAACCTAGACAAAATATTTGTATTCTACTCAATGAGCTCTGGACAATCACATCACACTTGCTAGGGAAAATAGTAGATTGTTATACGAGTGCATAAAACGAGCCATATTACCCGAGATATTTACCACGAGCCAAGGCTCAGGCAGCTATAGTTCGAGGTAATATGGCTCGTTTGCAGCCGAGTTCAACACTCTACTTTTCACTTCGATTGCGAGGAAATGAAACAGTATTATTTTATCATCACTGGATGACATATTTAACTTTCAGTTTCGCCACTAGGTTATACTTAATTGAAAATTTAAAACCAAACAACTAAATATGTACTGTTGACTGAAAAAAACAACAGTTTTTTCCCGCCACAGATTTTTTTCGAATTCTTCCACCAAGTGGGAAGGCAAAGGGAACTTACCCCATATAGCCATGTCTAAATAACCTAAATTAATTATCAGAAATGCATGTCTTTTTATTAATATTATATTATCTCTCTTTAAAGTCACTGTATATATATCCTTGAGTATCATTTCAAGCTTTTGTCTTGTCAGTTCGCGCTACTATGATATAATCTTAGAGCAAACATTATTGAGTTTCAAAAAGTTTGTCTATGAAGTTGTACTGTGTATCTGGCTGTATGGCCTATTGCCATAGTATTAGAAGAAGTAAACACTTTTATGAACTAGAGCATAAAACGCAGTTTTAGTCCGCTTCAAGCAAGCATGAACCAGTACTTTTTAGAGCATGAGAAGTGATTTTTTTTTATCACATATATTTAAAAAGAGCTAGTTTATTCTTTGTAAACAGGGACTAAAATAGTTCTTCATTCCCTAGGGACTTAAAGTGATTTGAATTTAGAATGTGGATATTGTTAGTAAAAGTTCCAATCACCAAAGAGATCAATCACGAACATTGTTGTACTGACTGTCTTACAAAGAAAACCGAACGCGCGACAAATAAAAAAAATGTTTGTGAAAAAATAAAAAACGCATGAAATGTACTCGGCTTTGGTTCGTAATTGTTTTGTTTACTCAAATTCGAATTTTACTTAGTTTTATAAGAAATGAGTGTGCCTTCCTCAAGTGAAAGTGGTATATTAACTCCAGAGAACATTGTATCGGATGCTAAAAATGTGATACAAACTCTTACCTACAAAATCCCGTGAAAAATAAATGAAACCATATAGCAATTTTATCCTTTGGAAAAATGCAAGAAAAGCAACATCATTTTGAAAACACATTTTTGATATATTTTCAAGATTTATCCAAATTTAAACAACCTACAACTCTATGGAGTATATATTCAATGATTTATATACGTGACGACGTTGTGAGGCGTAACGTCGTCGCGTAAACGTCTTTACTCGCTCAGATGAAGGCAGTCTAAATCTGCTGAAACTGGTCGGCTTTCTCGATCATAACACGTATTGAGGTGAGCCGTTTTTATATAAATCATGAATTATCCTCAAGTCTCATTTAATTATATATTCAATGCTAAAATCTACAGTTAGTACAAATAACGACATTAAAATCGAAACATACTCACAATTATTGAGTATGGCCTTTTGGGTGTCACTTCTGTTTTGTTTGGTGTTGATTATATTGTATTTTAGTTGTGTGACACCAATAAAGCTTTTTCCTTTCTTTCTTTCATTTATCAGCTTATCTGAAACGACAATCCGAAATGCATAAACCAAAGAAATCCAAGGTGTTTTCCTACCAAAATGTCGAAGCTTAGGCAAACAATCTACTATTTTTGCCTTTTTTATTTAGGGAAAAATGGAAAAACATTTTTTTACATATTTTAAATTAATATTTGGTTTTGGCTCATTATTCTAAACAAATTATCCAAAATTTGGATTTGACTCATGTTTATCAATGAGCTAAAAAACTGTGACACAGGACGGACAGATAGACGGACAGACAGCAGAGTGACATTAATACGGAACCCTATAAATGGTATCATAGAGAAAATCTCTTCCAAAACGCATCTCTTCATACAATTCAATGTTTATAAAAAGGCGTAGACATAGATAATATGATTCTAATAACATTAAAAACACAAATAAAATAAATTGAAAACTTCGTTTTCTTCCGATTTAATTCTTCCTATTAACTAATGAAAAGGTGCTACAACAAAATATACCGCAACATCAAGTAATATATATAGTTACTCATAATGTAATGTAATGGCTTGACCAAACCAGACAAAGCTAAATGGAACAAACCAGACAAAGCTAAATGGAACAAAAAATAAGATAAAATATAAAGGTATTTCAGCACAGAGGAATACCTACAAAAGGAACAAAAATAAAACCGAAAAAAACACGTTTTCCTTTACAAGCAATTTGGAAATTACGTCCTAAAGACTTTGTTTAAGGCACTCCTTTAATTCAAGCATCTAAAATATTCTGTGGTGACAAACAATTTTGTCACAAGGCGATAAGACAGGCTCGGCATTTTTTGACAGGCAAAATTATCTTTTACATCAGAAACGATTAAGAATAGCTTTTGTTTTCTCAAATATAAAGGCTTGATTTAGATGTTCCGCGGTTTTTCAATAAGTTTGTTCTTTATTAAACTTGATGCGAAAATAGCGACGATTGTTGTCGTGTCGAAGGGCTACTACAAGCTGTCGGTCCTTACATTTGCATTAGGCTAAGTTAATTTCTATTCAAATTTAATGCAGAGATGCCTCAAATATATTGTCCTTGTATATTTGCTTAAGTTGCGTAAATAGATTTTTCTGTTTAAATTAAATGTAGGTAAAAACATACAATATTCATGTTTTAGGAAAAATATCCGAATTAAGTGGGATTTTCCAAGGATTTTCCCCAAAAAAAATAAAGACTAAACTAGTTTTCATAAATTCGTTTATCTGAGCTCATTTTATTCTACATTTTCATTATATATTCAGAACGTAACGATAATAAAGTCCACTTAGAAGGGCGAAATAATAACTTTTTTCCCAAAACGGGTATTTATATTAAACAGGTGCTTTGAAAAACAAAAAAAAAACTTGCAGTTAGTTTTTATGACGAACTAGCTTTTGCCCGCGGCTCCGCCCGCGTTGTAGAGATTTTCATGGAAATAAGGTAAACAAAGGAACATGGTTTTTTGAGCCTTACGACTATATTGTCACATTATCAGATCCTGGTCACCATGTTTTACAAAATTACCCATCAATATCGAACAAATAATTCCAAACACGAGAGGTCTGCTGTTGTCCTTTAAGGAGATTCCGTATTCACTTTTCAGTCCCATCACCAGACCCTGGTCACCACCTTTTAACAAAGTTCTCATCAAGACTAATCAAATAAGCCGACACTCAAATGGTATGATGTCGTCCGTTGAGGAGATTCCGTATTCATCTTCCAATTACATCATCAGATCCTGTTCACCATGTTTTGCTAAAGTACTATACAAGTCGAAGGCTCTGCTGTTGTCCGTTGAGGAGATCCCGTATCCACCTTCTAGTCCCATCATCAGACCCTAGTCACCATGTTTTACCAAAGTACTAATCAAAACCAATCTAACAAGCCAAAACTCTAAGAGTCTGCTGTTTTCCATTGGGGAGATCCCTTATCCACCTTCCAGTCCCATTACCAAACCCTAGTCACCATGTTTTACCGAATTACACATAAAGACCATACAAATAAGTCTAAAATCGAAAGGTTTGCGGTTGTCCGTTGAGGAGATCCTGTATACACCTTCTAGTCTCATCAACGAACCCTAGTCACCATGTTTTACTAAAGTACCAATCAAGACCAATCAAGTAAGCTGAAACTTTAAGAATCCGCTGTTTTCTGTTGAAGAGATCCCGTATCCATCTTCCAGTCTCATAATTAGAGCCTGGTCACCATGTTTTACAAAAACACTCATCATGATCGATTAAATAAACCCAAAGGTCTCTAAAAAAGTATGATTCTGATTCGGCTACCTACTACGCCAAGGTGCTAAGGCAAATTCTGGCGAACCTAACATATTTTTCACTTGAGCTCTCATTGCAGTGCGTGATGATACAAACCTTATAGCCTTTCCGAAGAAACGCTATAGCTTACCATGAAAACTGCATCCAAGTCCATCGAGTAGTATGATCGCTTTTTTATAGGAGGTCAAAATATATCGCGCTACTTGACTATGTCTTTATTAGTGTATTCTTACTGTTATTTAATTTATTTAGTCCATATAACTTTATGTTATATTTATAACGAACATAAAAAAAAAAATTATGGTCCGTGATTTAAACCCGCAACATTCGAATCACATATTTGACATGGTCCACTAAAATTCACTCACTGCGCTGCTCTCATTGGTCATAGCTTAAAACCTTTCCCGAGAAATATTCTACCTTACAATGAAAATTAACTGGTTCAAAAGTTATATTTAACTGTACAGACAGCCAGACAGACAGACGTTGCATTTTATATGTATAGAAAAAGAATAGAGTAGAGAAGAGATAATGTGAATTTGATGACACTTAGAATTTAATGCAAGGTATCGAAAATCGAAATTAACTTTCGGAGTTCTCAGAAAAACATTTCCGAGACGTGACTTGTATTGGGTATTTTATAAAAAATAGTTAAAAAAGAAATGAGAAAAAGAATTATGTTTGCACGACTTCATTCTTTCTTTTGCCGCATGATCTCAAGAAGTCCCCGTACTTTTGAGGAACTTAAATGGAAACGCCAACTTTTTGAAATTATGTGACAAGAGAAAGAAATTGTGAAAAAAGTAATGTTTGTCTTTGAAGTCTATGTTCTGTTGTACATTTTGAATTTCAACGTGAATGAGGAACTTTCCAGGCCACGTTACTCAAATATCTCATAGAAGCCGCTGTGAAACCCCTTCGCATTAGACTGCATTAGTTTGATATCCTTTGCTCGTTTAGCGCAATAGTTTTTTTTTTAGGAAATCTATTCATAGAGTTAAATAGTCTTTGTTTATCGATCGATCACTCACATATTAATCACTTACTGTTCTGTTTATTTCGTTTTCGTGATCGTATTTTTTTCTGCCTTTTTTCTGCTATAAATCGAACTGCTTGACTTAGGACTCTGACTACCCCTGCATATATGAAATCCTGGCTACGACATCTGGACACCGATTCTACTGCGCATGGAGAAACTAGCTGTGACAACTTCTTGGACTGTTAAGAATTAAAAATTTGTAATGGTTGGAAGATGTACAGTCGTAGCCAGGTGTAAAAAAAGTTTTTCTCTACCCGAGCAAAGAGCATCATACTTATGCAGCCAAAATTAAAGGAGTTTTACAGCACCATCTATGAGATTTTTAAGGAATGTGGCTTGGAAGGTCCTTATTCAATTAAATATAATTTTTTTTGACAAAGTAATAATTTTGTAAATGCTAAACAAAACAAAAATACTTGATAACTTTGAAAAAAATTAATGAACTGAAAATTGGTCAACCAATAAATCATAATACAATAATTTGAACAAAGGGTCAAGGCCGAACTTTGTGTATTCAGGACTCTCTAGTAGGTCAATGATCTAGTCAAACTATTGCGCTCTACTGCGCGACTACTGCTTCATAATTTTCGAATAACTGTCCCCTCAGATACTCCTTTAAACTTGGAAATAAAAAACCCCTATGGGCAAGTTCGGGTGAATATAGAGGGTGCTCAAATATTTCGAATCCAGCATCTCGAATTGTAACCATAGCAACGGCGGACCTGTGAGCCGGGGCATTATTTGATGGAACAAAACAATTTTTGCTAGTTTGCCTCGCCGTTTCTAGCGAATTTATTTGAGCAATTTTTTAATTTTTTGTGCATATAAAGAGCCCGTAACAGTAGCTCTATGGTCGAGATATTTTATCAAGACCACCCCTTCACTATCCCAGACGAGAGCCCATGAAAGTTCCGGGAGAACGACTCGCCTTAAATTTCTTAGGGGTTGGAGATGTCGTTCTTTTCCAAGCTATGGACTGTAATTTTGATTTTGGGTCGTAATGGTGAAGCTAAGTACGTTTCATCCATGGTTGTAAATCGAGCCAAAAACGATTAAAAGATATTGCAATAGCTCCAAGAAGCTTGAGAAATGTTCAGCCTGGTTTGTTTCTGTGCATCGGTAAGCATTCTGGGGACCCAGTTCATGGATACATTTTTCATCCCCAAGCGTTTGTGTAAAATCCTATGCATTCTACCAGTCAAATTCTTAGTTTTTTCGGCCATAAAACGTATCATGTCACGACGATCTGCTAAAACAATTTTTTTGACTTTTCTAACCATTTCTTTGGTCACTACCGTTGTGGGGCGATCCGAGGGAGGGTCATCTTTGGTGGATGTACTTCTACGTTTAAATTCAGCGCACTTTAAACTGTAGAACGTGCAACTAAGTGCAATACGGTGGAGCACTTGCTGCTAAAGTATCCTGTAAGTCTGAATAACTCGTTCCGTAGTGAAATTTTTCAAGCACTGGTACGTAAGAACCGCGCGCAATTCAATTTTTTCCATTGTATAAAAGCATTCATCTTAAGTTTGATGTCGTCTGGCAGTATAAAAGTAACGTAATAACAATCTGTCATTTCAAATGCGATATATTTGGTGAGTGTATAGCACCATATAAAATAATTCATTATCACGTTAATGATGTCTCCCCACTGACTACGTCACATAGGTCAGGCTTACGTTGTGCTGGATCGGACTCTATTATGACCACGATCCGCCATGTCACAAACAAAAAAAGAAAGGACACAAAGAAATACGGAATTCATTTTAAATTCAATAAATTAAGCTAGTCACAAAGGAATAAAAAATATCACACTGAATTTGGTTTTAAAACCTTTACGGACCCTTAAAATTAATATTCTCATTGGAAAATTCATGTATGGGAGTTTGATTGTTAAGTCCAAATACATTAAAAGAAATAAAACCTTGCCTAGGAAATATTTAATTAAAAGGAGATATTATTTCAATATATTAATTTTATAATACAAAATTATGTGTCTGTTTGTACTGAATGAATAATATTCTTTCATTTTAACTGGTATATTGAGACCCAGGCTATAACACTATATACCTATGGAATAGTAAAGCCAAAAGTTAAAATGGTATAAAATAGATGCTTGTGAACTCAAAATAAAGTTCTAATTTATTTTAATAAGTCAGTAAATGAGACTTGATTGTTTTATTGAAATTATTATCACTCATAGTCAGGAAAATAACCGAGACTTATGTAAGATCGAAGGGAACTTTTCTTGTTATTTGCAAGCCTTACCAAATATAATTTTTAGTGAAATATTAATTAAGAAAATATTACATTTATTTAAATAAATGTAATTTATATTGACTTATTTCATACAGAGACTACAAAGTCTTAAATGGGTTTATTAAATGAGACCTAAGTACATATGAAATAAGGTACTTACAGAAAATGGTTTTGGGAATTGGTTTTTGGAAGGTACCATGTGATGATTCGCTTCCGATATGTCAGGTAACACCCTCTGATGGATTCAATATCTTCCAATTTATCTGATTAAACTAACAAAATTTATCTTTAGATGAAATTTATAGAAATATGTACCTTATTTTTTAAAGTACTAAGTTTCATTTAAATCCAAACTTCAGTTCAGAAATAATATTGTGTAATAAGTTCTTTTAATCCAAAATGTTCACAAAGTCCAGTTTAGAAGTCAATATGATTTACTGTCTACATACCCTTAAGTAATTTGTTCAGAAAGATAAATATTACATATTTCAGTCTTAATGTAGCTCAACAAAAGGTTCCTAGAGATCATGCATAGGTTACAACTGTTATGTATTTTCATAAACAATAATATGGCTGCTAAATTCTTTATTTACTCTAAATACAATCATAATATCCAAAGTTAGCAAAATCTAAAACTAAATTAAATTTATTTTCTAGTGCAGACAGACATTTTCATAAGTAATTTTAATCAGATAAGCTCCCATATAGTGATATTACCAATATCTTTAAAGTAATGACTTTCTGTTTGATTTTCCAATAACATTAACACCTAAAGTCAAATATGGTAGGAAATATTTACACTTGGGTTTCATAATTTTGTTGACTAGGTAGTTGTAGAATGGTTCATTACAGAATTGCTTTGAAAAGAACAGGGGTTACTACTTGGTACACAATGTATGGTTATTTATCAGACGATCACTCTTCAGGCCTTAGTTTAAAATCTGTATCAAACGATCCAATAGAAGTAATTAATGTCATTTGGGAGGGGTGCAAGTTGTGAGTAGTTAATAATAGTAGGTTCATATACAGTTTCATTCATTTTGGGGGGGGGGGGGTACAACCTTACACAACTATATACTGATCTGGCCACATTACTCTAAAGTTTAGTAACATAAAACTATGAACTTTACGTATTAAATGGCCTTGCTTTTTGGATATTTGCTTGACCCGCTTTAGGTAAACACAACAGCTGTACCTAGACAGACGTTGACGCAAATACCTGAAACGAGATTTAGATAACGGAAAAGCGCAACATATTCGTAACAAAATTATGTGTTTTTTTATTCTTTACCTCCTAGACCATGAAATAGAATTTGATCGCTTTTCCACTCTGGTTTCTAAAACTCGCTCGTTATTTTTCACTTTAAGTCGGTTATTGGAAGTCAGATTCGATATCGCCCAAACTTCTTCGGGTAAGAATTGCAATATTTTGGAAAGCCGCGCGCTCGCCCGCCTGCCGCCCAAGCGCTCCCAGGGACGATTTTGATTTTTGGATTTTTGGAAAAGCCAGTTTATGCTTATTTCTGGTTTCCTTACAATGTTGCCACCAAGCCTTGGGAAAGACTCAACATTTTTTCTGACATATCTAAGGACTTGGTAAATTTAACATATTACATATTAAAAAGTTATTTGTAAAAATATATACTTTCACTATATTTACTCTCACTGGTTTTGAGATCTCTTTGAAAAACTACAAAAATATAATTATCCGGGGGGGGCCCCCTCCTTATCTCCGAAACTGGTAGACCAAAAAAATGACATAAATATCGATTATAGGTCATAACTGGCCACTAACAGAAAAAATATAGCGATTTAAAAAAAAAAATATCACAAATGAAGTAAAATAAATTAATGAAATATTTTATAAAAATACAAAGACCAGTAAAATACCCAGTTCAAAATTCATTCTTCCTAACTCCTGTAAGTCCTAACGAAATAAACAATTATAATTAACAAACTAACAAGTAAAATTTATTGAAAAAAATTTATTGAAAAAGGCGTTACTTTGCGGAAGTCCATCATAAATTTGTAGATGTATTAATAATTTGCAATATTCCGCTAAACACTCTTACCATGCTATTCAAAATGCAGACTCAAGCACCGCCCGCCCTCCCGCATAAAACATGCACAAGCAAAGCAAGCAGTACGAGCACAAAATAAAGCAATCTTAAATAACAAGCAAGAAAACTTATCGACACGTGTTTCGCCTCTAAACGAGGCATCCTCGGGATGTGTAGTCCGCCCGACCGCTCGACAGCAAAATCCAAGTAAGTTAATCCAAACTAACAAGTAAGTTAAGATGTGGTCAATTATTTGCGGAACAAAGATTGCTGCCTGATTTTTTTTATTGCAAACAAAATCTTTGTATGCTGACCAAATTATTTAAATGCTGTTTTTTGTGGTGCACCAAATTTTAAAATTGCTTAATTATTTATTTACTTCTATTAATAAATATAAAGATTTAAATAACTTATCTCCTAGACTAAGGCATACTTAAATATTGTTATAATTTAAATTTCAGTAATTGCTATGGCCTGCAGGGTTCATGTTAAGTTAATAAGTTATGGCTACGAAATAAATGGGGTTAGCATAACCCGTACAACAATTATGAAGGATTTGGGAGTCATATTTGATCGAAAGTTGACATTTCACGACCACATAATTGCGTTAGCAAAAGAGTGTTTCAGGCGGTTGGGTTTTATCATAAGGAATTCCCATGACTTTATGAATCAGCAAGTAATACGGCTAATTTTTGGGGCTTTAGTACGGTGCAAACTAGAAAATGCAATGTGTGTGTGGAATTCACACGAGAGCACTTATGTCCTTTTGCTTGAGAAGGTGCAAAAAGCCTTCTTAAGATACCTTTCCAAACGTGTTTGTAAATTATCCCTTCATGTATCCCACGAAATTTATATTAGGGAGTCTTGGGTACAACTCATTGGAAATCAGACGAGGAAAGCACCAGGTTGCGGTCATGTGTAGAATTCGTCGGGGAGATATTGATTGTACCGTTTTGTGTTTGTGTTACTATCTTTAATTATTGTAATTGGTTTGTCCGTTTTAATTAAAGTAAGTAAATAAATAAATAAATAAATAAATGTTTATTACAAAAAAATTTACTGTACTGTATTGTACAATTTACAAAATGAGTGCAATAAAGGAATACTGAATACCCAATACAATATGTGTATCAAATTGTAGGTATTAAAATTGCATCTATTTCGAGAAATCCTTGAAAAACCTTAAAAAATTGTATGCCCCCTCCCCTTATTTCCAAAACTGGTGGACCGAAAAATGATGAAAATTCCTGGTAATATGTGTTTACGTCAAGATTACAGGAAAAATGAAGTGGTTGAGAAATTCACGAAAAAAAATGACAAAATTAAATTTATCATCCACAATACGGAACCCTAGGTACGCGAGTCTGACTCACACTTTCTCGGTATTTTTTATTATCTGAGCTATTAAAGAAATAGTAGAAATTCTACTATTTAAATAGCTTGGAATTCTTTTTATAGAACAGCCATTCTAGAAAGACTTTTTATAGAATGGCTGCCCAGGAGAAACTGTTTTCCATGATATATCGGGGATTTTACTGATTTTTATAAAATAAATACACACACATCCATACCTCTGCCATTTGAATAAATACACACACATGCATACCTCTGCCATTTGAATAAATACACACACATGCATACCTCTGCCATTTGAATAAACACACACACATGCATACCTCTGCCATTTGAATAAATACACACACATGCATACCTCTGGCATTTGAATAAATCTTCTTGAAAAGAAGAAAATAAATTGTTGCAGACAATATTTTCCACATGACACCATTAAAAGAGTCATTAGGACTGCTCTCTGAGTAGCCAAAGTAATATTATTTTTAGTAAAGTGGACCAATAAGTTCACTCTTTCTTGAGATTTTAGTTCAACGAGTGCACGAGGTAAGTATATCATAAAAATTGTATACGGAAAATAAAGATATAAATAATCTTAAGAGTTTTGTACTACATATTTAAGTTTAATAAAGTAAAAGTTTCTTTTAGATATAGTTCAAGAATATCAAGATATATAAATTAACTTTAAAAATAATAGTTGCACTATAATATTACTTTCATCTTCAAAATTTCTCTTTCTTAAAAATAATTTGTACAATAATCAAGTATTAGTACTGTAGTGCATTTTTAACTCTAAACTAGGTTTAGGAGTAGGTTGGTACTCTTTTTAACCGACTTCAAAAAGGAGGCGGTTCTCAATTCGAATGTATGTTTTTTTTTTTTTTTTTTTGGCGTTGTTACTCCATAACTCCATCATTTCCCAACCGATTTGAACAATTCTTTTTTTGTTTGAAAGAGTATACTTTCAGGTAGGTCCCATTTTAGGTTTGATCATGATCTGATGAAGGTCTTCAGAGATAGGCAGTGGAACTCCTCAGAAAATGACAGCATATCTCTCGAAATTGAGGCAATCGCTATGTACTTAGGTACTGATTACAAGGTATTACTTGAAAATCGACAATCTTCCACCTGACCTTCGATCCTGGCTTCATCAACATATTCACCATAGAACTCTTCAACGCATCAGAGCACATAACTCGAGATTGCGGCAATCACTGCGTTAGGGTGCTGATTCAAGGGTATTACTTGGAGATTATCAGAATACCCACCTGACCTTCGATCCTGGCTTCATCACCATAGAACTCCTCAACGGATGACAGCACATACCTTTAGATTGAGGCAACCAGTTTGTGTTAGGGTGCTCATTGCAGGGCATTGCTAAAAATTGCCAGTGTACCCACCTGAATTTCGATCTTGGCTTCATCACCGTAGAACTCTTCAACGGATGACAGCACATAACTCGAGATTGCGGTAATCATGTAGTGTTAGGGTGCTGATAGCAGGAAGCTACTCAAACATGGCTACTTATACTCACTTGAACTTCGTTTCATATTAACACCACGTTTGCAAGAACTACCTATACCTCACAATTTAACCCAGCAACACTAAAAAATGTGAAATAAAATAAACTTTTAACAAAAAAATAGCAACCGACTTCAATAGTAACAGCAGTCATTCACTAAAAAGTTAATAATAATTCTATAAAGACCGATGGTACCGAAGCAACACTTTTGCCGACTTCTTTCTTCCTGAAACATTATGTTATCTAGAAGTCGGCGTATTTCCTACGATATAGCAACATAGAAACCAATATAAGAACGCCGACTTCTAGATAACATATCGTTTCAGGAAGAAAGAAGTCGGCAAAAGTGTTGCTTCGGTACCATCGGTCTTTATAGAATTATTATTAACGTTTTAGTGAATGACTGCTGTTACTATTGAGGTCGGTTGCTATTTTTTTGTTAAAAGTTTATTTTATATTTATCTAGATTAGGAAACTTATGAAAATCTTTCACCAAAAGTCAAAAATGCGATGACGAGCAAAGCGAGGAGGAGCGTGTTAGGTTTACATGTAAGATAAAATAAGGAGCCGAGCGAAGCGGGGCGGAGCGAAGCGACATCCATAGTTTTAACAGAATTCATGATATCCACAAAAAATCCTTATCATCATCTTATCATCACAAAAAAAACTTATATCATTCCCTCCCACTCATTTCCATGCGCGGTCTCTTTCTATCAGTATGGTATGGACCTCAGAGGAAGTAGGCACTGTGGTGGTTGGTGGTGGTTTGACAGTTCAATGGTCGGTCACGAAGTCCGTTGGGTTTATTCTGTTCGTTTACATAACCGGCTTACCAACGATAGCTAAGCATGATGAATCTGTTTATTTTGATAACCACTACAAGAGATATGGTTTTTGCTGAATGGACTAGTATCCAAAACCGTTAAACAAGTTAAATAAAAAAAAATTATATTGTTTTTGTTGATTTTGATTATTGTGCGAAATATTAATTTTCTTGTGGAGAGCATTATTTTTAAAACATTACTTTAAAGTGCGTTTATTTATTTATGCTAAAGGTTTTTTATGTGGTAGTATTTATTAACAGGTATTTTTTTGTAGTGTCTTGCACTTTTTTATTGTTATTTTTATTCATTTTAAAGAAAGTTTAAATGTGTCCCTATAGCTTAGTTTTAATTTGATCTAAAATTTAGTTTACATCTGAATAAGTTGAATCAGGCAAAGTCCTCTTAATTTAGTAATATTTTTACTTTGTTTAAAAAAAAGGGATAGTAAATGTTTTTTTCTGGTATGAGTTCGAAATTCAAATTTCAGTCAAAGCCCTTCCACCCACGTTAAATCAGAAAACACGTTTTTGTTCAAATACGCAAAATGAAATAATCCAGAGAGCTCAGTTGAGTGCGTGGCACCGCAACGTGCGCCATTGTTTTTGTAAATCGGAGCACAAACTCAATAATGAATAATTTGCGCCCTGGACGGCGATTCTGGCACGTGCAAAAAATTTGCCACGGTAGATTCCGAGTGATTTTCTACGGAACTTATTGATTTTTCTGCTTTCGCACTTTTTGCCCACGCCCCAAAATCACCGTCCTGGATTACAATACCATCGCATATTATTATGGTACAAACATGTACATTATATAAGAAGTACATTACCTACATACGGACTCCGTGGAACATATCAAGCGATGGTCAATGATTTCGAGTAATTTAATAGAAATCTAATTTCTCTAAAAAGGGAGCTTTCGTTTAGCCAGGGCGTAGCAAGTGCTACGACTCAACAGTTCTCCCGCTTTGTAGACCCGCTACAACTTACTATGTACGTTAATACGTAGCAAGTGCTACGACTCAACAGTTCTCCCACTTTGTAGACCCGCTACAACTTACTATGTACGTTAATACGTAGCAAGTGCTACGACTCAACAGTTCTCCCGCTTTGTTGACCCGCTACAACTTACTATGTACGTTAATACGTAGCAAGTGCTACGATTCAACAGTTCTCCCGCTTTGTAGACCCGCTACAACGTACTATGTACGATAATAACGGAGCCCTATTAACGTCATTCCGCTGTCCGTCTGTCTGTCTGTCTATCCGTCCATATATCATTCATGAGATAAGGGCCTGTAATTTTGAAATGTTGTGTAAAATATTGACTCAAAATAGAATATTGAACTAAAAATGTAATTAAATAATTTTTCAGAAGGACACCTCATAGATGAAAATGAAGCTGAAAAAACATTTTTTTTTCTATAAATGTATTTTTTTATCCTCAAAATAAAGAAATAGGGGGCAACAAAAGTTGTCATTTTAAACCATTTTTGTTAGGAGATCTATTATCTCAAATATCAAAGTAATTCGGGCTGGGCTGATAGCACATCCAAAAAATATATTATAAAGCGTCTGAGGTCGGAACAACGATTAATAGCTATAAAGATTGCTAAAGCATACCGAACCATCTCCTATGATTCAGCGATAACGATTGCAAGGCTGCTCCCGATCGAGCTGCGGGTGCGTGAGGCGGACGAATTATATGCCGTGAAGCGTGGCAAGCCCCTGCTGGAGGCGAGGGACCGTTTGGTGCAGTCTAGAACACCATTTAACAACTGCCCCATCCTGCCCTTCGGCAGAGGTTTCGCTACACGGTATTGGATCATCTCGATGACAACGCGCTGGGAGACAAACCATCTGCTCCGGTCAGTATCTATACTGATGGCAGCAAGATCGAGGGCAAAGTCGGATGTGTATTTACATGCTGGCGAGACGGTATCGAGGTGCTGTCAAAGAAGTTCCGACTGGAAGCATTTTGTACTGTTTACCAGTTGGAGCTTCTCGCACTGCGGCAGGCAATCAGGCTGACGGTGAAGGACAAACACTTCAGGGAGGCAGACATCCTTAGCGACTCACGCTCCTCCCTGCATGCAATTGCGAACCCGCGTTCCACGCATCCCCTTGTGACAGACATCAGGGCAGACCTGGCAGTTGCGGCTGAAAAGGGCGGCCAAATAAAGCTATTGTGGGTGCGGGCTCACATTGGCACTGATGGAAACGAGCGCGCCGACGAGCTAGCTAAGCATGCTGCCCTACACAAAAAGACAGCCGCAGATTATGACAGATTCCCTCTGTCATATGCCAGGAGAGTGATCCGCCAACGGACCCTAGAAATCTGGCGGGAGGAATACTTCACGTCCGGGAAGGGCAGAATCACCAAACTTTTCTTCCCGGACATTTGCCAGTCTTTCCGAACAATAGTGAATTTTGGATCACTCAAGCGTGGACTGGTCACGGTGGGAACGCACACTACCTTCACCGCTTCAAAAGTCGTGACGACCCAGGCTGCTCTTGCTCCCCTAACGTCGATCAGACAATCGAACACGTCCTAAACGAATGTCCAATGTTCGGATCCAGGAGGTTGCAGCTCGAACTTGAGTTCGACATGAACATTGAAACCTCAAACTGGAACTCCCTCCTGCTGGGTAAGAGTTCAGGACCGAAATTTGCCGAATACTGCATCAACGTCATGAAAGCAGTGGCACAAACTAACAAGACCTAAAGCAGCGGGCAGTGCCCCAGGAAAGAAAATAAATACATATTTCTATATACGTTATTAAATAAAAAAAAACATTGATTAATTATAATAACAGTAAAAATTTTATTAAAGATAAACAAATACATGTACTATAATATTCAATAAAAATTTAATTAACATGATAAACAATGTAAAATTATAATGATGCAAATAAATATAATAATAAATAAATAAAAAAAAACAAGGTCCCTGAAAAATTAAAACCGGGGGAAACTGGTAAGGAAAAAAAAATGTAATTAGGAATTTTCAATTTCTCTTTATTATATAGCACATGCTGTATTTAAACAACAAATACTGAAAACGCCAATTTATAATGTAATTTTAGGATTACTTCTCTTAATACTTTTGCAGTTTTGTTTCATACAATTTGTAGTTTGTAATTTCTGTTTAAATTATTTGAGTACTCGTATATCAACCTATTTAAATGGTACGAAACACTCAGAGCGTGAGTTCTGCTCTTACTTGCCCGGTTTTTATTTGATAATTGTGTCGATTCGGCATAATACAACTTAACTTGTTTGACAAAACCAACCTTATTTTAAGCGTCCTGTCTTTTTCTTTGTTTATCGAAAAGATAAGGACAAACCGCTCAAATTAAGTTTAGTCCTGTCAAATAAGTTAAGATGTGCCTCTCCGAATCAACACCATTGTGTAAAGGCAAACTGATTAAAAAAATGTATTTATTTATTGTAAATAAATAGATTACATAAATTAGAAGGAATTAATAAATTTCACGACATGAAGCGACCTAACGAGGACTCTGTCGGACACACAGAATTAAATTTTAAAGTGAAATGCGACGTTATTGAATATGGAATATTTACCTTCCTTATTTTGAAGGCATCAATTTTAATTTTAGTGCAGTCAAAACTAAAATTTTTCCAAAGTAATATAGCTTCATTTCAAAACAATTATTTGGAATAAAGAAAATTCGATTTTGACAGAACTAAAACTAAAAATAAAGCCCTCAGAATCGGTTTTACTGTACCATTAACTTTAATTTGTAAGAGGGAAACAGTTTTTACAAATCGTAACGCGAGTCTATTGTATTCAATTGTCATCTCAATTTAATAATTCTACGGGTTAAGATACTCGTATTAGGTGATACTTATGTTGCATGTTACCCTGCAAGGTGTCCACGGAAGACCAGCGTCGTGGTACAGAATAGTGCCATGACACATGCTGAGTGGAGTTCTTTTGGGTGTCACTTATGTTTTGTTTGTTATTGATTATATTGTATTTTAATTGTGTGACACCAATAAAGTTTTTTCTATTCTATTCTATTCTTCTAAAATCTTAAAGTTTTCTGATAAAATATTAAAAAATTATAGTTATTTGGGTTAATATTTATTTAAGGGAGTGTTTCCGCAAGAAGTAAAATAAAAACAAATAATATTTGCGATAACATTTTTTTTTTTCGCTATTTGGCGTAAACGATCATTTATCCTAATAAACCATGTTCACATGATGGTGTTCGAAAGCTGAGAATTAGTGACAAAACTCGTCCATAAGAACAACTTAAAGCGATTACTGTCGCCAAATTAGCAGTTCGATGTTTGTCTGTACGAATATCGACGGAAACGACATTAAAATAACGTTCATATCAGCGGGCAATGCATAGGGGCTGTTACGACGCTCGCTGCGTCCTTGATAGGGAGAACGTTTGTTATCTAGATTTAACTTCGGAACAGCTGAATAAGCTTGAACGCCTCCAAAACTTCGCCATAAGGTTAATTTTCGGTCTTCGTAAGTTTGACCACATTTCTGATTTTAGGTCACAACTTCAGTGGCTCCCAATTCGCCTTCGGCGTGACGCCCACATTCTCTCTCTTCTTTATTCTGTACTGTTCAATCCTTCAACTCCATCATATCTTAAAGATTGCTTTAAATTCCTGCACTCTACCCTCATGGGTCATCCGTACAATTTCATCTCACACTACAAATTTTTATGGAAATTCTTTTCCTGTTAAAGCTGTCACATTGTGGAATAACTTGCCTATCGCTACGAGTATTAAGCGTGCACCCTCGGTGCCTGTCTTCAAAAGATTACTTAAGGATAATTTTCTTTTTTTGTAAATGTTAGTTAAATCCCTACTTCTGCCACTAATATTTATTTACTTTTGGTTTACGTATTATAGTATTTATTTTTGTTATATATTAGTGTATATATTTATCGTATTATATGTATTTCTATGTACAATGTTATACTTGCGTATTTATTATAGGTATTTGCTATCCATTTAATTATTATTATTTATTTTGTGCACCACCTTCGCGTTATTTTTTCCAACGATTAATTTCCACCCAAAGGTTGTCTGTAAGAAATCGTTATAAGTGATAAGGCCACCAATTGTTACCTTCTCTCATAAGTTTGTTCTTTTACCTTATTTTATTTATTTTGGTGTACAATAAAGAGTATTTGTCTTGTCTTGTCTTGTCCTATGTTATGTTTATAGCTATCAAGTTTATCTATTTATCAAAGCATAAATGGATTATAGTGGCCAAGCCACTTAGGAGCAGTAGCGAATTCAAGCCAAAAAACACCATTTGGTTGAATTTTTTTTTCATGTAGAAGTTTTGGTAGTATGAAATAGAAAAATGTTGCATATGTTGTCTTAGAGTATTTTTGGTTTGGCCATAAACGAAGAGTAGGCTTTAAAAAGTACCCGTTTGGCCATACTAAGTCGTCGACACTGTAAACGCAAAGAGATTGGCTCTTTTGCTCATATATACGTATATTTTAGTTGTGTAATTTATATTTATTACACTTTGTACATCACATACTTGTAAAATATGTGAAATAAATTAATATTTACTACACTTTTGTGCAAACAAGAATCAGATACTTCTTTGTCATAATTTTTGGGTCAGCTACATAGTAAAAGTTGTTGGTTTAAGCAAGTATTATCGCCAGTTTCCAATTTCCGCAACGTCATTTGAACCCACTGTATTTGCTGAGGCTGAACCCTCTGTATGTACTGAGACTGAGCCTCCTGTATTTGCTGAAATTTAATATTTATTACTTAACAAAGTTATATCGCTCAAAATATCATCGCGCGGCTTAGACGGCGGAGTTTTAATACATGCTAACAAGACGCCGCTACGAGCTTACAAGTTGTAACTTATAAGTATTACAACTTTACGAATAGCTACGTGAAAGATATTTGCGGGAGATGTATAGTTACGACATTGTTATTGAGTATACTAAACGTACTGGTAATTTTTACTGAAAGGATAAAACACGAAAAAAAAAACAGCGTTAGCTCAGGAGTAGAACGCTGGCCTCTTGCACCAATGAGGTTTTTGGAGTTATGTGCATAGTATTTGTTCTTACTTACTGCTGAACGGTGAAGGAAAATATCGGAAGGAGACCTCCATGACCTAGCATGAGTTTGTGCCCGAAGACAAGACAAGACAAGACAAATACTCTTTATTGTACACCAAAGTTAATAAAATAAGATAAAATAACAAACTTATGAGAGAAGGTAACAAATGGCGGCCTTATCACTTATAGCGATTTCTTCCAGACAACCTTTGGGTGGAAACGGCGAAAGTACGGCGATAGGGCTCACCACTCATCACGTTAGGACGTTATCATCGTCGGTGAAACGCGGGTGTAACGAGTGTGGACTGCGACTTGCATTTCACCGTTCAAAGTCGGAAAACCTCTGACACCCTCTCAGTACTACCTTTTAGGTTTGTTTATGTCCTGAAACATATATTATACTGACATTTTTTGTTTTTTTTTTAGTTTAATTCACTGCCGTAAATTACCAGGGCTATTTTGATAAGTTTCCGAAACTACAAAGAAAAACTTTAATCTTCTGTTTAATTTTTTTTTATATATACAAATTTAAGTAAGGCTCGCTGTGCTCTTTGAACTTTTAAGAAGTGCCTCCCCAGGCAGTTATACAATAACAAATCAGTGACTCAGCCAGTGCGAGGTATTATGTTGCGTGTGAGCGCTAAGTCAGCTTAGTCGTACTGAGTCTCTTAAACATATATAGTAGCTGACGAAGACGATTAGAAAGGTCATGACAATGTTTCGGCCAGTTGAGTTTATCATCTAGTTGGATTCCTAGATACTTACTTAATTATCTCCACTTTATCTATCTTGGGACTGTCGCACTTAACACGATTTTCTCCGTTATATACTGGGTGTTTGGGACATCGATGTAAATATTTTCAGGGATGATAAAGAAAGTGATTTTAAACATTTCTGACTGAATATCTCATAATGCTAAACTATATGTTTGTGAATGTTTTTATTTGTATTTGTAAAAACTTAATTATACAGTGCAATGGATATATATCTGTAATGCTGTATAATTAATAATAAATAAATGCAAAGTTTAGTAGTTTTCGAACTATAGACATTTTTCAGTTTTAGCTCATTAAAATTTGAATAAAATAGTAGTTATGGCTAAAAATATGATTTTATTTTAAATTATTTCTTAATAAACTTCAATTAAACAAAAAACCAACATAAATGTGTTAAACCAAAATAAACATAAATCTAAGAAACAGTTTTTTTTTTGTAAACAGTAGTAAAAACTAATATAATATGTTTAACCATAAATAGTGTTTTATTATTTTTTAAATGCAGTTACCTAATTTTAAGTAGACAAAACTGAAAAATGTCTGTATCTCGAAAACTACAAAACTTTGCATAATATAGATAGTAAATTCAGTCAGAAATGTTCAAAATCACTTCCTTAATCATCCCTCAAAATATTTACATCGATGTCACAAACACCTTGTACATGCAATATAAGAGAGGACTCTGGCCGTGGAAGCACATTATATATATTTTGTTTTTTCTATGTTGTTTCAGACACTGTACGTATCCTGAATTTTGACACATTGTTCTCTCTCTGAGGAAAATGTTGAAGGGAGTAGATTTAATTATTGGTAAAAACAATTTTTGTAAGTTCCTTTTAATTATTTCTGCAGTTTACTTTTGTTGTTTTTCCCTAAATAAATAAATAAATAAATAATTTCTAGGTATTATTAGAGTGCAATACAAACTAGAAAATATCAATCAGAAACAAACCCAAAGACAAGAATATGAAAAAATTCCCCGGGCCAGGATTCGAACCTGCGACCTCTTGTTATCAAGACAAGCGCGCTACCAATTGCGCCACCGAGGTTCCTACCCGGACCGGTGAATTCTTCCATCATACTTGTCCACTGTTATTTTTTTGCTTCTGCTTGATATACTAGCTTGTACAACACATATAGAACGCTCACGAGGGCGTTATGTGATTTCACGCCTTGTTCTTAGAAACAGATGGCGCTGTCGTCGCTACAATATTGTTGCTTCAGACAGTTAAGAAATTCACAGTTCTCATTAACTAAGATTATGTTTATTTTGCGAAATCCATCGCTATGAATACTCTAAATATTATTAGAGTGCAATACAAACTAGAAAATATCAATCAGAAACAAACCCAAAGACAAGAATATGAAAAAATTCCCCGGGCCAGGATTCGAACCTGCGACCTCTTGTTATCAAGACAAGCGCGCTACCAATTGCGCCACCGAGGTTCCTACCCGGACCGGTGAATTCTTCCATCATACTTGTCCACTGTTATTTTTTTTGCTTCTGCTTGATATACTAGCTTGTACAACACATATAGAACGCTCACGAGGGCGTTATGTGATTTCACGCCTTGTTCTTAGAAACAGATGGCGCTGTCGTCGCTACAATATTGTTGCTTCAGACAGTTAAGAAATTCACAGTTCTCATTAACTAAGATTATGTTTATTTTGCGAAATCCATCGCTATGAATACTCTAAATATTATTAGAGTGCAATACAAACTAGAAAATATCAATCAGAAACAAACCCAAAGACAAGAATATGAAAAAATTCCCCGGGCCAGGATTCGAACCTGCGACCTCTTGTTATCAAGACAAGCGCGCTACCAATTGCGCCACCGAGGTTCCTACCCGGACCGGTGAATTCTTCCATCATACTTGTCCACTGTTATTTTTTTTTTTTGCTTCTGCTTGATATACTAGCTTGTACAACACATATAGAACGCTCACGAGGGCGTTATGTGATTTCACGCCTTGTTCTTAGAAACAGATGGCGCTGTCGTCGCTACAATATTGTTGCTTCAGACAGTTAAGAAATTCACAGTTCTCATTAACTAAGATTATGTTTATTTTGCGAAATCCATCGCTATGAATACTCTAAATATTATTAGAGTGCAATACAAACTAGAAAATATCAATCAGAAACAAACCCAAAGACAAGAATATGAAAAAATTCCCCGGGCCAGGATTCGAACCTGCGACCTCTTGTTATCAAGACAAGCGCGCTACCAATTGCGCCACCGAGGTTCCTACCCGGACCGGTGAATTCTTCCATCATACTTGTCCACTGTTATTTTTTTGCTTCTGCTTGATATACTAGCTTGTACAACACATATAGAACGCTCACGAGGGCGTTATGTGATTTCACGCCTTGTTCTTAGAAACAGATGGCGCTGTCGTCGCTACAATATTGTTGCTTCAGACAGTTAAGAAATTCACAGTTCTCATTAACTAAGATTATGTTTATTTTGCGAAATCCATCGCTATGAATACTCTAAATATTATTAGAGTGCAATACAAACTAGAAAATATCAATCAGAAACAAACCCAAAGACAAGAATATGAAAAAATTCCCCGGGCCAGGATTCGAACCTGCGACCTCTTGTTATCAAGACAAGCGCGCTACCAATTGCGCCACCGAGGTTCCTACCCGGACCGGTGAATTCTTCCATCATACTTGTCCACTGTTATTTTTTTTTTTTGCTTCTGCTTGATATACTAGCTTGTACAACACATATAGAACGCTCACGAGGGCGTTATGTGATTTCACGCCTTGTTCTTAGAAACAGATGGCGCTGTCGTCGCTACAATATTGTTGCTTCAGACAGTTAAGAAATTCACAGTTCTCATTAACTAAGATTATGTTTATTTTGCGAAATCCATCGCTATGAATACTCTAAATATTATTAGAGTGCAATACAAACTAGAAAATATCAATCAGAAACAAACCCAAAGACAAGAATATGAAAAAATTCCCCGGGCCAGGATTCGAACCTGCGACCTCTTGTTATCAAGACAAGCGCGCTACCAATTGCGCCACCGAGGTTCCTACCCGGACCGGTGAATTCTTCCATCATACTTGTCCACTGTTATTTTTTTTGCTTCTGCTTGATATACTAGCTTGTACAACACATATAGAACGCTCACGAGGGCGTTATGTGATTTCACGCCTTGTTCTTAGAAACAGATGGCGCTGTCGTCGCTACAATATTGTTGCTTCAGACAGTTAAGAAATTCACAGTTCTCATTAACTAAGATTATGTTTATTTTGCGAAATCCATCGCTATGAATACTCTAAATATTATTAGAGTGCAATACAAACTAGAAAATATCAATCAGAAACAAACCCAAAGACAAGAATATGAAAAAATTCCCCGGGCCAGGATTCGAACCTGCGACCTCTTGTTATCAAGACAAGCGCGCTACCAATTGCGCCACCGAGGTTCCTACCCGGACCGGTGAATTCTTCCATCATACTTGTCCACTGTTATTTTTTTTTTTTTTTTTGCTTCTGCTTGATATACTAGCTTGTACAACACATATAGAACGCTCACGAGGGCGTTATGTGATTTCACGCCTTGTTCTTAGAAACAGATGGCGCTGTCGTCGCTACAATATTGTTGCTTCAGACAGTTAAGAAATTCACAGTTCTCATTAACTAAGATTATGTTTATTTTGCGAAATCCATCGCTATGAATACTCTAAATATTATTAGAGTGCAATACAAACTAGAAAATATCAATCAGAAACAAACCCAAAGACAAGAATATGAAAAAATTCCCCGGGCCAGGATTCGAACCTGCGACCTCTTGTTATCAAGACAAGCGCGCTACCAATTGCGCCACCGAGGTTCCTACCCGGACCGGTGAATTCTTCCATCATACTTGTCCACTGTTATTTTTTTTTTGCTTCTGCTTGATATACTAGCTTGTACAACACATATAGAACGCTCACGAGGGCGTTATGTGATTTCACGCCTTGTTCTTAGAAACAGATGGCGCTGTCGTCGCTACAATATTGTTGCTTCAGACAGTTAAGAAATTCACAGTTCTCATTAACTAAGATTATGTTTATTTTGCGAAATCCATCGCTATGAATACTCTAAATATTATTAGAGTGCAATACAAACTAGAAAATATCAATCAGAAACAAACCCAAAGACAAGAATATGAAAAAATTCCCCGGGCCAGGATTCGAACCTGCGACCTCTTGTTATCAAGACAAGCGCGCTACCAATTGCGCCACCGAGGTTCCTACCCGGACCGGTGAATTCTTCCATCATACTTGTCCACTGTTATTTTTTTTTTGCTTCTGCTTGATATACTAGCTTGTACAACACATATAGAACGCTCACGAGGGCGTTATGTGATTTCACGCCTTGTTCTTAGAAACAGATGGCGCTGTCGTCGCTACAATATTGTTGCTTCAGACAGTTAAGAAATTCACAGTTCTCATTAACTAAGATTATGTTTATTTTGCGAAATCCATCGCTATGAATACTCTAAATATTATTAGAGTGCAATACAAACTAGAAAATATCAATCAGAAACAAACCCAAAGACAAGAATATGAAAAAATTCCCCGGGCCAGGATTCGAACCTGCGACCTCTTGTTATCAAGACAAGCGCGCTACCAATTGCGCCACCGAGGTTCCTACCCGGACCGGTGAATTCTTCCATCATACTTGTCCACTGTTATTTTTTTTTTTTTTTTTTTTTTTTTTTTTGCTTCTGCTTGATATACTAGCTTGTACAACACATATAGAACGCTCACGAGGGCGTTATGTGATTTCACGCCTTGTTCTTATGTAGAAACAGATGGCGCTGTCGTCGCTACAATATTGTTGCTTCAGACAGTTAAGAAATTCACAGTTCTCATTAACTAAGATTATGTTTATTTTGCGAAATCCATCGCTATGAATACTCTAAATATTATTAGAGTGCAATACAAACTAGAAAATATCAATCAGAAACAAACCCAAAGACAAGAATATGAAAAAATTCCCCGGGCCAGGATTCGAACCTGCGACCTCTTGTTATCAAGACAAGCGCGCTACCAATTGCGCCACCGAGGTTCCTACCCGGACCGGTGAATTCTTCCATCATACTTGTCCACTGTTATTTTTTTTTTTTTTTTTCTGGCCCGGGGAATTTTTCCATATTCTTGTCTTTGGGTTTGTTTCTGATTGATATTTTCTAGTTTGTATTGCACTCTAATAATATTTAGAGTATTCATAGCGATGGATTTCGCAAAATAAACATAATCTTAATTTCTAGGTAATTATGAAACCAAGAAAGGGTCTGACCTCTGATGCCTATCAATTCTAATTTCCTCAATAAAAGAGGAACCGAGACGGTGTGGTGTGGAACACAGAACATTTAAGGTGTGGAAGGCCTTGGCTAAGTCTTAGAAAACTCCATGCAGTGGCGGCCATTATCAAGTTGATTTGCAACAAGTTCAGCTATTCTGTTTACTACAACGGAAGTAAACTTTCCATCCCTGAAACCAAACTGCTTATCGCAAAGAAGGTTTTTTCTCTTTAGGAAGGTTGACAGCCGCAACTTGACAAGTTTTACAACAATTCTGATGACGTCAGGTTCTCCGGCTTTAAAGATTGGAACGACAACTGATTTTTAAATGACTTGGTAAAGACACTTGTTTCAAAGAAGATAATTAATTATGTACGCTAGCGGATCAAGTAAAGGTGTTTTTATATATTTAATAAGTTTAGAAGTTATGCCGTCTAATCCTCTCGCTGTGTTTTCCATAAGTGAATCAATGGATTTTTCTAATTCAAGTGGATCAGTTAAAAACAGAATAAATGAGCCTATACTGCTAGAATTAACAGAACAATTTCGAAGTAGGTAATTTTGACTGCTAAGCTATGTCCAACATCAGTAAAATAGTTGTTATGTCTATGAAAAAGAGCACTAGCCCCCGAACTATCGGCTGTCGGTATTGCCGCTGTTTTCTTAATAATTTGCCACAGCTTACGAGGATTTTTCCGGTTTGCTTTAATTTTTGTGTTAGTGAATATATTTTTTGCTTTAGTACAGAAACTACGGTATAATTTATATTTAAGTTGTAAGTCAGTATCTAGAGGGTTGCGAGGAGGTTTTTTCACCTGGAGTAATCCAAGCCTTTTTTATTCTTCTGGACGAAGATACCAACCTAATAGTGGTACGTTTCTTAATACAACTCATTAAAGTAATGTACCTATGAACTAAATTTTCGTTTATATTACATAGGTAATGTTTTATTATGTGTAACTATGTATGTGATAATACATAATTATGTAAAAAATAATTTTAAATAAGGCTAGACTATACGCTAAAACTCTCACTGCGCTGCTCCCTTTTGTCAAAGCGTGATGCTAAAACCTTCCTGAAGCAGTGCTTTACCTTACAACTAAAATTGCATCAAAATCCAAAGATTGGTTCTTTTTTTATATGTACAAAAAAGATAAAATTATTACAAAATCTATGTATAAAAAAATAAAAAACATAAAGAAAAAAATAATTTCAACAATAATATGACTGTAGAAACCAAATCCAATTAAACTTTTTAAAAACCTCTGTTACACGCAATAAATTGAAATAAACTGCTGCGTTGCACGTCGTTTATATACTTTGCCTGTTTTATGAACTCGTAGAATCTGTACAGGCACGGACCCAGGTAAAGATTCGGGGAGAGTTTTTTGACGTTTTCATTATTCGATGAATAATACTTTTATTTAAATAAACATATTTAACTCTCCCATTCGTAAATTTGTATATGTATTTCTTCTTTTTTGATAGTTTGATAGCTACGGTGATACGTGTGATGGAATGTGCTCATCTAGAAATTACCTAAAGAATAGAGTAACCACTTTGTCTCTCTTATACTTGTGCTAACTTTATTTTATCATTCCCTTCCAACTGGGGTCTTCCAACTGAAACACCATTTCCTAGGAATTGTAGATGTTATTTAGGTTTACTTTTAATTTTAAGTACTCTCTAAGAGCAACGTACACAATATGAGATTTAAGGGCTGTCTACATGGTCACTTTTTACTTTATTAGGAGAAGATAATGACGTATTAAGTGACCGTGACCTGAGTGCAGATGAAATTTTAGTGAAAATTGGGGAAAATATAAAAACTAAACACGGTGAGTCCCGTACTCCTAATGACGTAAACTAATTGTTGTGTTTTTCTAAAGAGGTCCAAATTTGTTCACTAAACTTATTGTTTTCTACAAAATGAAGTACGCAGGGGGTGTCAAGACCCTTGACCCTCCCCCCTGTCCCTGCGCATGAACCTGCAGCGACGTGGTCATCATTACATGGAGCTTCGAGCGCGCCACTACGAGGACTCGGTGGGACCTACTTTGCTGAAAGACTCAGCTTGCAAAGATATTTTTTATTCGAAATTTTATTTTGAGACTGCTAAATTTAGTTTTAAATTTAAATATAATTATATATGGCTAGGAATAACAATTCCAGGAGCCCCCTGGGGTTCAAAACGTTAGAGAATATTAAAATTGCCTCGATAAAAGAAAATATTTATATTACAAAGTACAAAGTACAAAGTATGGTACAAAATACTAAACCAAAAATGAAGTACATAATATCATGGTCATATAAATCCCATCAAAAACATAAAATGTACAAAAATGGCAAGTCTCGCAACGCAATCCTTCCACCGTAAAAAGTTGTGAGATCTTATGTAAAGCCAAGTCTGCTATTTTAGTTTTTATGGAAGCACCTTTTCATTTAAGTTAGTATGGGAGCACCTATTTAACAAATTTATCATTAATTGTTTCCTATTTAGTTACCTACCAACATTAAGTGACTGTATTAATATTAGTCATCTTTATTTCCTAATAAAATATAGTGATTTCGCAATCACACAGCAACATATACAACATATCAGCTACCTAATACCAATTTAGTAGCGATTTGAGAAGATATTTCTACGCATCAGTGCTTTATTTGTGCTCTGCGATTGCAAAGTCACCATATTTTATTAGGAAATAAAGATGACTAATATTAATACAGTCACTTAATGTTGGTAGGTAACTAAATAGGAAACAATTAATGATAAATTTGTTAAATAGGTGCTCCCATACTAACTTAAATGAAAAGGTGCTTCCATAAAAACTAAAATAGCAGACTTGGCTTTACATAAGATCTCACAACTTTTTACGGTGGAAGGATTGCGTTGCGAGACTTGCCATTTTTGTACATTTTATGTTTTTGATGGGATCTCATTTCTTTTTGTAGGTAGTCCTCCTTTTTTTCTTCTCGGGTAATATTTCTTGCACGTCAGCTGCGGATTTTCTTAAAACCCACTCCCTTTAACTGATCATTAGGACATACTCCTGAGAAACTAGTATCGGGAAGGAGCATTTCATAATGACCAACGAAGAAACTACTAGAGAATCGTAAACGTTTCACTGGCATCCCAGGATCGCCACCGAATGATCCTCTCAAACGGCCATTTTCGTAAACCTCGAACGTAAATGGATACAAAGCGGTGGCTGTCATAAGTTCGGATACGGAACCGTAGGTGGTAGTTTTCATCATTGCTGTCGAGTACATGTGTCTTCACGCTCGTCACACGTATAAAGTTGCATTTCATCCCAATGCGCTACCACATACTCGACTACCGCACACCTCATGTCATATGACGACTCAATGTTCCCATACATAGAGAATGACAAAGAATGGAACAAACATGAACCATCTCCAGGTATAGGGACAACTAGGTGTGGACAAGGATTTTCATTTATGTACAATATTTCAGGTTCCATTGCAATATTAATTTTTACTGTAAGTTATTATTACTATTATCCACAAATAGATGCAACAGGCAGGTTAAAATTTCTTTTGACCATGAAGTGAAAGGCAGGCTTGTCAGTCTAAGCCACAGAGTACATTATTATGTCTAAACCTCTCAGAATAATGAGCTAAACCTGGTCTTTTTTGAATGACACACGAGTACATAGACATTTCAATATACCTACATCATAGAGGATGCATATACAAATAAAACAACATTAGCCGCTTTATTTTTCCTTTAATATATTTAAAGCTTTACTTGATAAATAACCTTTTACCTTGATTTTTAGGGTTCCGTATCATTAGGTTCCGTGATCCTATTACTGATCCTCCGCTGTCTATCCATCTATCACATGGGTCTACAGCTTCAGCCGTTATAGGTAACGCGTAAATATTTTCACATAATATATGTTACATTGTCCTCTATCACGGCAAATAATAATATGGCCCCTATCACAGCATAAAAAGTTCAATAAATGGAAATCCAAGGGGGGTCCAATTATTCGATGTTATTTGTTTCAGCTCTATCTTTATAAAACAACAATTTTGGGCATATAAATATTATAGTTCCATATTCAAAAGGTGCTGATTTGTTTGTCAGGCGCTACCATTTTAGCGCTTTGTTTTTTGTCGCCTTGATGGTGCTATGGCATCTATGTTGTTGCAATTTACTTTTAGGGTTCCATACCCGTATTGTGTAGGGGTACGGAACCCTTTATGCGCGAGTCGGATTCGCAAACTACCGTTTTTTTAGTGACTTAATTACGAAATGTTGTTATTTTCTTCTTAAATAGACTAATATTGTGAATGTGTGGAACATTATAAACCACCCTTTTTAGGGTGCCTTACCCAAGGAACAGATTATTATAACAAAGGCTTTATCTTTAGAACGGTAATACAACATACAAGTAAAAGTTTAAACTTTGGGCAGTCTGTAGTAAATACTTTAAAGTAAAATAATGAAAATTTGGGTTCCGTACTAAAAAGGTACCGAATTGTTTGTCAGGCGCTACCGTTTTATCGCTTTGTTTTTTGTCGCCTTAATGTTGCTATGGCATCTATATTGTTGTTATTTACTTTTAGGGTTCCGTACCCGTATTGTGTAGGGGTACGGAACTCTTTATGCACGAGTCAGATTCGCACTTTACCGGTTTTATTTTTTAGTTTTCGCACTTTAACTTTAACGTAGAATTTTTCGTTTTAGGTGTCTTTAATGCAAAGCAGCATACCACCAACGTCATCTAGTGTCATACAAATTTATAGATGCAGCTGGAAACATACATTTTGTATAGACTTTGTATGGAAATATTAAATTACCAACCGCAAATAACATTTTTATATTTTTTTGTTGCAATGTACACTTAACACTAACCGCATGCAAAATTTCAAGTTTGTAGGCCTGCTAGAACACCTTTAGACTTTTGATGATGTGTCAGTCAGTCAGTGACAAAATAAGGGAACTTTGACTTGAGATATTTCGTAATCGAATATAGGTACAAAGTTGTAATTTGGGGTCAGATATAGGATCAATAAGTACTCTTGGTTCCTGAAATTTCAGACTTCTAGCTTTACCAACAACGAAGATACAGGGGGGTTGAATGTGCCGTGAGTTGCTTCGAGAAAAGGATTGTACGGCCGTTCCGCGTTTTTTCTGCGAGACTTTGCGGGGGCACTGCCGTGCCCCCAGATAAGAGATTTTATGAATACTGAATGTAATAGAGTTTAGTTCTGATTGATGCAAAATGAGGTGCAACAACAAGAATTAAGAGTGTTAATAACAAAGGAAGTAGATAAAATGGTGTCCGAAACATGTTTATTTTGTCTTTTGATAAATGTAGCTTTAACAAAATTGAATAAGTAAACTCAATTATTGAGAGCCATTCCATTAAATTATTTTACCACGCAACCATACTGTATGGTGACAAAATACCGAATGGCGCTCATGGGTTCCGTTTTCCCCTTAAGGCACTGCACAAAGCCAAATGAACATTTTATTAAGAGGCCGGTGCAAAATTAATTGGCCATACAAACGTTATACCAAAATCATTTACAATTCGAGCATATTTCAACCAAATTATGCTGTTATTCTGATTAAGACAGTATTTTTATAGGTTCATGAATATGTTTCCTTCCAAAATACTAACCTGAAACGAAATGTCAGCGATTTGCAATTCGCACATTTTTACACCGTAAATTACCCGTTTTCTTCTTATTTGTTTTGTATTAAAAACAACAAAACGTAAGATATTGTTCGAGCGGAAACATAGCCTATGTTATCAAGTTACAGATTATTAAAACGAAATTTAAAACACATTAAGTTTTCATTCAACATTTTTGGTATTACGAAATACGCCCGTATTCAGTACAAATTCTGAACGGCTAGTAGCTGTGTCGCATCTTGTTTGACGCACGCACACATTCACACAGTAGAGACATAGAGAGATGTCGCGTGGATTCGCGCGTCTGGGCCTGGGGCCTCCTTTGGGTTAGGGTACAATAGTTTTGCATTATACTTTAGTTGCTCGCTCGATAACTGACATAACTCAGTGACGATTACTTTACTATGCTATGCATGCGTGTTTGTTGGTTGAGTAATCTACACATTCTTACGGCCTTTGATCACATTTGGTTTGATTATGGACACCGATCGTTGGGATGTATCGCCCAGTATGTATCTACCTACTTTCGTAGCTAACTAGATCGATAGGTATTTAATTATGTATTTTCATATTTGTAAACACAGACCAAGAAAACAAAGATATTTTTTTGTTGGTTTGAGTTTTTATAGTGACCAAATGACGTCATACATTTGATTCCAATTTAATTGCATTCCAGTGAGGTATTTACATATACCTACTAGAGATATATTGTACACAAAGTGTAACAAAAAGGTGTAACCATATTTGAAGAGCTTATTCAGTCAATGGTATAGAACAACTTTTACTATGGAGCCAACCCTGAAATCTCAACAAAAAAATCTGTCCTTCCGTACATTTCGGCCGAGCGGCATTGCATTTTTCTATGAAATTGACGATTTTTTTTCGAGATACAGGGTTTGTTCCATAGTAAAAGTTGTTCTATACCATTGACTGAATAAGCTCTTCAAATATGGTTACACCTTTCTGTTACACGTTGTACATGTATCGTCACGACATCAATATTTTTTTCGAGATACAGGGTTTGTTCCATAGTAAAAGTTGTTCTATACCATTGACTGAATAAGCTCTTCAAATATGGTAACACCCGTCTATTACACGTTGTATATGTATCGTCACGACATCAATATTTTTTTCGAGATACAGGGTTTGTTCCATAGTAAAAGTTGTTCTATACCATTGACTGAATAAGCTCTTCAAATATGGTTACACCCGTCTATTACACGTTGTATATGTATCGTCACGACATCAATATTTTTTTAGAGATACAGGGTTTGTTCCATAGTAAAAGTTGTTCTATACCATTGACTGAATAAGCTCTTCAAATATGGTTACACCTTTCTGTTACACGTTGTATATGTATCGTCACGACATCAATACCTGAAGGGGTGTCAGAGGTGTTCCGAGTGTGAACTTGTCAGAAGGGGTGTCAGAGGTGTTCCGAGTGTGAACTTTTCAGAAGGGGTTGTATCGTCACGACATCAATACCCGAAGGGGTGCCAGAGGTGTTCCGAGTGTGAACTTGTCAGTTTTTTTGATTTCATATGTCGCCGTGTCACCCCAATAGCTTTGCTCATAAATCCCATTTATATATCCCACATCATGGCATATTTAAGCCAGGATCAGAAAAGTTACGCTGCGTCTTTGACGGAAGTTGTAAAAGCTCAAACGGCGTCAATTTAAATGTTTGTCTTCATACAGGTCCAGCTCTTCAACAAGATATTGTTGACATTATCATGTCCTTCAGGATCCACTCAAAAGTTTTCAGCACTGACATCCGAATGATGTTCAGAAATATCCTCATTCACCCAGAGCAAAGACCTTTTCAACTCATTCTCTGGCGGTCTTCACCCGACCAGCCCCTGCTCACGTATGCCCTTAATACCGTCACATATGGATTAAGGTCCAGCCCATACCATGCCATCCGCACTTTACTCCAATTGGCTGATGACGAAGGTCATCGCTACCCCCACGCTGCTCAGGTCCTCCGCAAATCAATATTTGTGGACGACATTCTCTCAGGTGCAGATTCTGTGGAATCTGCTCAGTCGCTCCAAAACGATCTGATCGAGTTACTCGCCCTAGGTGGCTTCCAGCTCAGTAAATGGACCTCCAACTCGCCTCAGCTCCTTGAACGGTTCCCAGATGACCAGTGCGACATGCCCAAGGACTTTGACTTCAGTCCCGACTCTAATTCCATTAAGGTTCTGGGAATACAGTGGATTCCTCAAACTGATGAGTTCACTTATCGCATTTCTCTGCCCACTCATGCTCAAGTCACAAAGCGCTCCATTCTCAGTACAGTAGCGTCTCTCTATGACCCCAATGGCTGGGTTACTCCAGTCATCTTCCGCGCAAAGATTCTTCTGCAGAAGCTTTGGCTTCTGAAAATAGGATGGGATGAGCCTATCTCTGAAGAAGTCCACACAGAGTGGCAACACATTTCAGAGGATCTTCCTCAGCTCTCAAACCTCCGTTTACCTCGACACATTTGTAAGTATAAGCCCACGTCTACTTACTCACTTCACGGGTTCGCGGACGCATCAGAGGCTGGCTTTGGTGCCGTTATCTACCTTCATGAGCGCAATACCACTGGACATGTCAATGTACACCTAATCATTGGCAAGTCCAAGGTCGCACCCATCAAGACTCGCCTCTCAATCCCGAAATTGGAGTTGTCAGCCGCGACTCTTTTATCTCAGCTCATGACTCGAGTGTCAGCTCAACTGTCAGCTCATATACCCATTCAAACACACACATGCTGGTCAGATAGCACAATAGTGTTGGCATGGCTCAATACCCCACTTCACCGATTACAGACTTTCGAGGCCAATCGAGTGGCTAAGATCACAGCTACTTCAACTAGCAATACGTGGAGGCATGTGCCCACGAACCTCAACCCTGCTGACTGTGCAAGCAGAGGCACGTCTGCCCAGTCTCTCTCACTTCATGACCTTTGGTGGTCACCCAGTTGGCTCAAAGAACCTACCTGCACTTGGCCCAAGATGCCACCCGCTCTAGGCCATCATGCTCTCCCAGGCCTTAAGCCCAAAAAGGTACCAGCACACATAGCAGTCCCAGATATCGATCTGGACTTGCTCACTCGCTACAGCTCACTTGACAAGCTCGTCGGAGTGACGGCTTGTATTCAAAGGCAATGTATCAATTGTCGGCACAGCCCAGATGCACGGCGCTCTGGTCCGTTGACAGCTAATGAACGCAGGGACGCTCTGTTGCACTGGGTCCGCTCTGTTCAGCACAATGAGTTTGCTGAAGACATTAATCGTATCCAGACTGATAAAGTTTGTCCCGTTCGGCTCCAGCGCCTCTCGCCCTTCATAAAAGACGGCCTCTTGAGAGTCGGTGGTCGTCTCTCTCACGCGTCAATTAGGTATGACGCTCAACACCCACTCATTCTACCCAGCTCAAGTCCGCTCGTAGATCTCATCATAAACCATTATCACAAAATACACTGCCACCCTGGAGCTGACACATTACACGCCATATTACGCCAGCAATACTGGATTCTGTCCGCTCGTCGTATTATTAGACACCGCGTGTTTAAATGTATTAGATGTTTCCGGTGCCGCGCTCAGCCTAAGGCTCCGCTCATGGCTGATCTTCCAGTAGACAGAGTTACTCCTCAGCCAGTTTTTAGTCACGTCACGACGGACTTTGCTGGCCACTTCTTCGTTAAATCCAGCACGTTGCGGAACGCGAAACTCATAAAGGCGTACTTTTGTATTTTCGTTTGCCTCGCAACAAAGGCGGTTCATTTGGAACCAGTATCTGCACTCACAACGAAAGCGTTCTTTGCGGCATTGCAACGTTTTATTTCACGTCGCGGTACTCCAGTTCTCATTCGCTCAGACTGCGGCACAAACTACTCGTATGTAGGTGCTAGAAATCAGCTCATTGAAGTTCAGAACTTCCTCAGGTCAAACAATGATGCAATCACTCACAAGCTCGCGAATCAGCACATTACTTGGTTACTGAACCCGCCTAAAGGGCCTTGGTTCGGCGCTCTGCACGAAATAAACGTAAAATCCACCAAGCAACTACTTTATCGCGTGATAGGTGAACAGCACCTCACTTTTGAGGAATTCTCTACCCTTTTGGCCCGAATTGAGGCTGTACTCAACTCAAGACCCCTCTGCCCAATTTCATCCGACCCTACGGACTTTGAACCTCTCACGGCCGGACATTTCATTATTGGTCGTCCGCTCACCGCTCTTCCTGAGCAGTCTTTTGACGACAGACCCATATCTGCTCTTAAACGCTTTCAACTCATTCAAGCGCTCTCTCAGCGCTTTTGGACTCTATGGTCCAGATCCTACCTCCATACCCTGCAAACCCGCTCCAAATGGCTCTCCCCTTCTTCCCCTCCTCAAGTGGGTGAACTGGTCCTCATCAAAGAGGATGACCTGCCTCCGCTCCAATGGAAGTTGGGGAGAATTCTCCGCACGATACCTGGCAAGGATGGAGTGATCCGAGTTGTGGATCTGGACACAGCCCATGGAAATCTGCGACGACCTGTGTTCAAGCTAGCCAGGCTGCCGTTGGATTCAGCTCAAGAGGAGTCGCAGCCCCGGCCCCCCCAGGATGTTCACGCCACAAGCGTGACGCACGCGCATGCGCATGAGTAGTCTCGCGCCGCAGCGCCTGGCGCCAACTCGACTCGCGCGCCGGCGCTTGTTCTCTTCCGCGGCGGACGTCTCCCGAAACACACGTGTGCACACTCGCGCCGCCGACACGCCGATAAATCTCGCGTACCTTGCGCTCATACCAGTGTCGTGTTCACATTACTCCAACCAATACATCCTGCCCAAGACCAGCTCAATCAGCCCAACAAGGAGGGACGCCACGCGGCGCATTCGCCAGCCCATCCAGAACCATCCAGAACAAAGGTTAGTTCACTCACGTTTTTTCCCACATCTTACCTGTGTCACCTCATCCATTTTCCCTCAAATCCCATCTGCTCTGCATTTCATGTACTAGCGCGTACAAAGGGGTTGTATCGTCACGACATCAATACCCGAAGGGGTGTCAGAGGTGTTCCGAGTGTGAACTTGTCAGAAGGGGTTGTATCGTCACGACATCAATACCCGAAGAGGTGTCAGAAGTGTTCCGAGTGTGAATTTGTCAGAAGGGGTGTCAGAGGTGTTCCGAGTGTGAACTTGTCAAGTCACAATCCACACTCAGTACACCCGCGTTTCACCGACGAATATATTACGTCCCACTGTGATGGGTGGTGAGCTCTATCGCCGTACTTCGGGCACAAATCCAACCGGGGATCGAACTTGGAACCTCAAGATTGCTAGGCCAGCGTTCTACCCCTGAGCTACCGCTGCTTACAACCAACGTATGGTAAAAATCTAAATCCTATAAACCAGATTGTTGAGTGATCTTTCTGATTACTAAATTTTACTTTTTTTGTACGCAAGTGTCAAGTTGGTACCTCATAACTGCAACTGGAATAATTTATCATAATCTTTTTAGGGTTTAGTACCCTGTCAATACAATACCCTTTTTCTAAACCTATAAGTTTGTACGGAACCCTCGATTTGTGGGTCCGACTCGCACTTGGTACTTACTTTAGGTAGGTTTTCTCTACAAAGCCTCGATCTCCAGATATCCTTATATTTTGATAAATAAATAATTCGAGATACAGGCATTGACTTGTAGAGGAATTTCCATAAAACGCATTACTAGTAGGTATGTTCACTTACGATTCCCCGACGTAGAAAACAAAAAAATGCAAATCATGAACATAGTGCATTCGAGACGTTATGGTTATGAATGAATGGTACACACACACAGCTACGCGCCGCGCGCCTGAGAGGGACAGCAGTATTCCGACCAATTTTGCACTCGCCTCGAATCGTAGTTGAGAGCTTTTTGCGCCATACTCTTAAGTTCATATTGTAAGATAATTATCATTGATAAAACACAAAAAACAATCATAAAAGAGGACATACCTACTTAAGATATTTAAAGATATGTAAACAGAAAAAAAAACGCAAAGTCAGATTTAAAGACATAATGAACTTATCCACTGAATAAGTACAAGTGTTTTTTTTAAAACAATGTTTTATAAATTCCACCAAGTGCCAACAATCACTAGCATCTACTATATTAAAATATTAATTTATTCTGACTCCTAGTGTTTACAGCTTAGTTTCAAGTGTTCATAAATTAAGAGCTGTTCTCAGATTCCCTGAGCTAATGTGCATATAAATGCAGAGATGCTACGTAATGAGTTAAGCGAGCTGCAAGTCCTCTCTAAGTGAAGCAAGAAGACGGGCGTGCTTCATTATTCAGGACTAGCTTTTGCCCGTAGCTTCATTCACGTGTTATTTATATCTAGAAACGATTACTTGTATACAAATGCAGTGGCAAAAGAAAATGTCTTTCCGTCTGTGCCGTTCATAACTCAGTCAAGGCTGAGGCTGAGTTGAGCTGGCATATTAGTTCAGAGCACAATGCCATCCATTCATCCATTTCTGATTCGTCCACTGCTGGACATATGCCTTTCCAAGATTTCGTCACTCTTGACGGTCCTCACATAGAGATGAATGTACTCTTGACGGTCCTCACATAGAGATGAATGTACTCTTGACGGTCCTCACAGAGATGAATGTACTCTTGACGGTCCTCACATAGAGATGAATGTACTCTTGACGGTCCTCACATAGAGATGAATGTACTCTTGACGGTCCTCACATAGAGATGAATGTACTCTTGACGGTCCTCACAGAGATGAATGTACTCTTGACGGTCCTCACATAGAGATGAATGTACTCTTGACGGTCCTCACATAGAGATGAATGTACTCTTGACGGTCCTCATATAGAGATGAATGTACTCTTGACGGTCCTCACATAGAGATGAATGTACTCTTCCTATACTTGTATTGCGTTTTAAGAGCCCTATTTTATTATTTGAGTGTATTGCAAGTCAACATATATTATATTAAATGAGCCCTATTTTATTATTTTAGTGCATTCCAAGTCAACTTATATCATATTTATATTAAATGGGCCCTATTTTATTATGTGAGTGTATTACAAGACAATTTGTATTATATTTTATGAGGCCTATTTTATTATTTGAGTGCATTACAAGTCATCTTGTATTATATTTATAATAAATGAGCCCTACTATATTATTTGAGTGCATTACAACTCAACTTGTAGTATATTTAATTAGCCATATTTTATTTACCAAGCATGATAGAAAAGATCAGTAAAAACCTCAGAACATATTATAATAAGGAATAGAAAGGCCATGAAAGCCGTGACTACGACGCACCGATATGATCAATACGTCAAGCGGGCCTCACATTTCTCAACCGAACGCGTTAGAACAAACATATTGTAAAAATGGCGTATTGCAGCGTGGAAAATTGTTCCAACTCTTCAAATAACGCAAATAAGACATCCAAAGGAATTTCATTTCACTCGTAAGTAATTTATACATGTATTTACTGAGATATTTACAGAATAAACCTTGCGGTAAATAATATTTCAACCTTATCATTACCCTACATTTAGCGTTGTAGAGAGTAGCGTTGAAATTAGACAATATTTTGTCCATTGCAGGTTATAAAGAGTGTCACATATTGAGTTAGAATATAAACGCAGCAATGTATATTTTATTCAAACATTATCAACACGGACCTAACTGTGTCATAGTACGGCCGCTGGTCATGGCTCTTTACAGATAATTAGCTTGGCCAGTGCCATGACGTGTTTGGTATTTTACATCTAAGCTTCATAGAAATACGGTGTTATTTTGGATGTATGATGACGGGTGATACTAAGTGTGCGCCGCGTGTGTTTACTAACTAGGTAATACTACGTTATTCCAAAAAGTGGCGACAACGGTACTAGTATAAAATTTTTGTCACGCCCTCCCCGCGATAAAAACAAATCTTAAGTAAGACAAATATTTTATAAAATTTCCTCGGGCCAGGTTTTGAACCTGCGACCTCTTGCTTACACGTCAGGTGCTCTACCGATTGAACTACAGAGGTTTCCATCTTAGACCGTTGATTTTTCCACTAAACCTGTACACCGAGTTCCGTAACTACTTGATACACCGCACAGCCCTATTTTATCAATAAATAGCCTTTCCGAGGGTGAAACGCTCCACCCGTGTTTATTCAATCACTGCTCCATTTTCGGCTAGAGCTTTATTTTATTTACACCCCATTTGATCAGTGTCACTACGATGATAATAAAGAAAACCGCATCCAAATTTGTTAAGTGGTTTTCGAGTTAAAACGGAACAGACAGACAGATGAAAATTCTAAAAATTTTAGTTTTGGCCTCATTACAATACTAATAAATAACTTATTACATTTAAATTTTGTAAAAATTCTCAATGTACACTAGACACGACTTATTATTGGTAAAGATAGATAAAATAGTTACGTGACTGACTGACAGACAAAATACAGCCTAAACCGATAACATGGATCGTTATCTAAATCTGGATCACGTTCTTTAAGGGATGTAGAGGTGCACTAAGAAAGTATTTTTGAACTTAACCCCAAGGAAGTAAAACGGTGTTTAAACTTGTATCGAAAATGAGTTCCCAAAGTTGTTTTGCTGCTGTTTTGGTCTGATTGTCCCAGTTTCTCTTTTCTGTACTTTCTATTTTTTACTAAAATACTGTAATTGTATTATTTTTTAATTACAAATAAAAAAATACATGATAAAGCTAAGTTTCTTGCCCTTCTTCTCAGCAAGAGAAGGCGGACTTAGGCATGTATTTATACATGTAACCTATTAAATATAAGCAAGCCCCAAACACAATTTAACATGTTGTATTTTACCGTTTTAAATTTAATTAGTTAATTATTAAATAGTGCAATAAGTGTTCTCTATAGATTACATTGCAAAATAAAAGTATACATTCTCATTATCATTCTGTTCTCATCTCAAATCCACTCGCACGAAGTCACGGGCGTACTCTTGTAGACATTATAAAATACTCAAAACAAACTCCAAGTCATTCACTAATTCACTAATAATTTAACGCCAGCACTTAAACGTGTGTGTATAGATCTTATCGCTACCTTGTAAATCCACTTTACCCCATTTCCTATTACACCAGTGGTTTTCAAACTTCTTATATCCGTATATCTACAGTCTGTTTGGGGAGAGTAGATAAATGTTATGAAAACTTCTCGCAATAGCGACTTTCACTTAAGGGCCTTACTATTGCCAAATGGGTACTTTCTAAAGCCTACTCCTCGTTTATGGCCAAACCAAAAATAATGAAAAAATGTATTACAAATAATCAACTCTTAGACAACATATGCAACATTTTTCTTTTTCATACCACCACAACTTCTACATGATTTTTTTTTTTACTGATTGGCGTTTTTTTACCTCAAATTCCCTACTGCTCCTGAGTGGTTTGGCCGATTGAATTCACCTATGCTTTGATAAATAGATAAACTTTATAGCTATAAACATGACATAAGATTATTCAATCGAGTAATCACGTCCAAGTGAAAAGTATAATTTTCTCCTAATTCGCCCTATCAAGGACGCAGCGAGCGTCGTAACAGCCACAATGCACTGCGCGCTGATATGAACGTTATTTCAATGTCGTTTCCGTTGATATTTGTAGTGACAAATATCGAGCTGCTAATTTGGCGATGGTAATCGCCTTAAGTAACGCAATCTATGTGATTGGCGTCGCTTATAGCGGCACGCACATGGGTGCCGAGAGGTGGGTGCAAGGTGTTGCACTTGCACTGACTTGGAGAAAACTACACAAAAAAAAAGATATTTTTTTATTTGGTTTGATAAAAGAAAGTGACTTTTTAAATAAAAATATAAATAAAATATCTTTATTGTTACAATCTTATCATAACTTTTGTAGCCCTAGCTTCTGTAAAAGAAAACACCGTGTAACAGAAGCCAGTTCCTTCCTATGTGTACATTCAGTGATGATACTCGTAAAACAATGAAGAGTTATTACAAAACAAAAAGGTAGGTATAAAAAAAAAAGAGAATAATTATAATAAAAACAACCAAAAACAGCATAACTTCCACTGCGTGTTTGGATACCTGTCATAGGGTGCGAGAGAGGGTGTGTGTGTGGGAGGGTATGTGTGAGAGAGGGTATTTGTGTAAGGTGTGTGTGTGTTTGTGAGAGGTGAGAGTGATGGTGTGGGAAGGTGTATGTGAATATGTTTGTGAGTGACGTAAATGCCCAACGTATTATATTTGTTTTATTTTTAAATTTTAGGGATGCAAATAAGTATTTGTAGCCGCTGGCTACAGAAATGCAGAGATGATGAGATTTGAGGATATGACACGGGAGAAGAAAAGATTGTGGGAAACAATGTGGGTGCACTGACCTGGTTGGTATGTTTCGATGGGCCGGCAAATCCGCCGTGTTTCGTCTCCTCTCGTTGGGCTGATTGAGTTGGCGGTGATGAGCAGTGATGAGCTGGATGTCTTGGATTAATACACAGCACTGATAAGTTCACAAGACACGGTAAATACGCGAGATTGTTTGTATCGGCGGCGCGAATGTGTACACATGTGTCGTTCTCTAGACGATTCGGGCGGAACCGCCCGGCCGCGCGAGCGCAGACGTGCGCCTCCGGAGGCGTCTCGAGCCGAAGAGAGTGAGTGAACCGCGGGTTGGCAGCACGCGAGTCTATTGTGTCGCCAGGTGGCGCCAGCGCAGCGCCGCGATATTAGTCATGCACATGTCATGTTCGAACGTCACGCTGGTAACGTAGTGTAGCGTGAACATCCTGGGGGGGCCGGGGCTGCGGCTCCTCTTGAGCTGAGTCCAACGGCAGCCTGGCTATCTTGAACACAGGTCGTCGCAGATTTCCATGAGCTGTGTCCAGATCCACAACTCGTATCACTCCATCCTTGCCAGGTATCGTGCGGAGAATTCTTCCCAACTTCCATTGGAGCGGAGGCAAGTCATCCTCTTTGATGAGGACCAGTTCACCCACTTGAGGAGGGGAAGAAGGGGAGAGCCATTTGGAGCGGGTTTGCAGGGTATGGAGGTAGGATCTGGACCAGAGAGTCCAAAAGCGCTGAGAGAGCGCTTGAATGAGTTGAAACCGTTTAAGAGCAGATATGGGTCTGTCGTCAAAAGATTGCTCAGGTAGAGCGGTGAGCGGACGACCAATAATGAAATGTCCGGCCGTGAGAGGTTCAAAGTCCGTAGGGTCAGATGAAATTGGGCAGAGGGGTCTTGAGTTGAGTATTATTTCGTGCAGAGCGCCGAACCAAGTTATGTGCTGATTCGCGAGCTTGTGAGTGATTGCATCATTGTTTGTGCCGCAGTCTGAGCGAATGAGAATTGGAGTACCGCGACGTGAGATAAAACCTAACAATGGCTCGTGCTGAGTGAAATTGAGTGTGATTGAGTGAATGTACGTCTGCTATTTCAAGTGATACGGTTGGCAACAAAATTGGTGTGTTAGTGACGTTCACTACACGTTGTGCGGAGTTACAAGAATTCTCTGTTGGAGTTGAAGTCATTGAGTGAAAATGAACTGAGTGTGTATGTGATGAGTGTGTGTGTGATGAGTGTGCTGAGTGCGCTGAGTGCTGGTTTCATTGAGTGAAAATGAGCTGAATGTGTGAGTGAAAATGAGCTGAGTGTGTATGTGCTGATTGAATGTGTGAGTGAAAATGAGCTGAGTGTGTATGTGCTGATTGAATGTGTGATGAGTGTGACTATATGTGAAAATGAGTTATTAAAACTTGAGCGCTACCAACTCCAACGTGCGGATAGCTTGTAACTTGCGCGGGCCGAAATAACAAAGGCTATGTTCAAACGGAAAATAAACACGACAGAGAGAGAAAAAAAAAAAAAAAAAAAAAAAATTTTTTTTAAAAACAACCTGTATATGAGCTGATAAACCAACGTGGAACACCCTATATGTGTACCACAAACAACAAGAGCAGAGATGAGATGAAAAAACAAATTTTTTTTTTACTATATTTGTGCTATATATATATCCGGTTAAAAAGCAGACAATAACACGATCAAACTGTCCGGAATACTATTACTGCGACGTGAGATTACCGCAACACAAAAATATCGAAAAGGGCCGATGAACCTGTTCACTTTTATGTTATTTGCCTTGAAATCATGTGCCGACAATACGCGTTAGTTCTTGTTTACACGAAAGTACCTTTACAACAACAACATCAGTCGTCGAAAATTCTATTTATAGAATAAAATACCTGCCTACTGCCTCGAACTCATAAACAACAAAGAATGCGTTTACCTGGCAGAAATCGTATCTAAATGAGCGGACAATCCAATGATGCTAATCAAGCTTTAATCAACGTAATAATACGTAACCGTATAACGTGTGTACTTATGTACTCAACACACGTAACTTACGTATATATGTGACGTATATAAGTGCACGAAATAAAGCAAATTTATACTCGCACCGAAAATAAATATCTCGCAAAATCTCGTAAAATTTGGGTTTAATAAAGAAGTATAGTGGACTGTAATAAACAATTGGGCTGAATGAATATAATTATATTATCTGAGCTGAATAATAATAACAAACTGAGTTTATTCTGTAAAGGGGCGGGGGGGGGCCGGTTCTATACCGATAAATGGAATTTTCTAGGCGGCGGTTCTAATTACCTACCCGCAATAGGTATTCGAGACCACAAAATATTTTTTGCCGGGAAAGGGGGCAAAATATGTAACCGGGTGAAAATGGACTGTAGTAAATCGACGGGGGCTGGTTCAAACAAAGTTACGGGCCGGCGGGGGATAGGCGGGGGGTGATATAAACCAAAAATTTTCTTGGATTGAAAATGGACTGTAATCGACGGGGGCTGGTTCAGTAACGGTTCGAAGGGCCAAAAATGTAGCCGCTGGCTACAGAAATGCAGAGATGATGAGATTTGAGGATATGACACGGGAGAAGAAAAGATTGTGGGAAACAATGTGGGTGCACTGACCTGGTTGGTATGTTTCGATGGGCCGGCAAATCCGCCGTGTTTCGTCTCCTCTCGTTGGGCTGATTGAGTTGGCGGTGATGAGCAGTGATGAGCTGGATGTCTTGGATTAATACACAGCACTGATAAGTTCACAAGACACGGTAAATACGCGAGATTGTTTGTATCGGCGGCGCGAATGTGTACACATGTGTCGTTCTCTAGACGATTCGGGCGGAACCGCCCGGCCGCGCGAGCGCAGACGTGCGCCTCCGGAGGCGTCTCGAGCCGAAGAGAGTGAGTGAACCGCGGGTTGGCAGCACGCGAGTCTATTGTGTCGCCAGGTGGCGCCAGCGCAGCGCCGCGATATTAGTCATGCACATGTCATGTTCGAACGTCACGCTGGTAACGTAGTGTAGCGTGAACAGTATTACATCACATAATTTATGAGTAGATAAAAAAATCCTCTGAAAATAATCCTGCCAGCGCCCATGGGTACGCACAGAGTTTTGTGGTAAGAGGGTCACAGCTGTTGTCAAGCGCGAGGCCGGGCGGGCGATAGAATGCGCTTCGTCTGTGTCGTTCAGATGTAAATTCAAAATTCAAATTTCAATGAGTTTAGAAATATTTCTTTTAGTTTACTTATATTAACTCTCGCTAAACAAACTTTAGTAATAGCAAATAAATATTCGCGAGTTCGCAATTCCCAAATAAAAATGCAGAAATTGTATCGCTAAAATAGTTATAAAATAAAATGAAATGAAAATAGCCTTTATTTCCCATAACCATAAAAAAGTGTTTCCTAATTACTAAATAATCTAATAATTAAAAAGATCACAAAAATTCTTAAAATCATAAATAAGAATTAAGAAATGCTACTGTAAATTAGAACCTAAAATATTTTACTTTATCTCATTGTTTTTAGTGCTTTTATTAGCCCTTTCAACTAGTCATGGGGTATCCAATTTTAGACGCAGGCCTCCTCCAACATTTTCCACTCGACTCTGTTCTTTGCTAGTCTGGTCCACGTATTTCCTGCTGCCTCTACTATGTCTCGCTCCACCGGCGTCGAGGTCATCCTCTACTTCTTTTGCCATCTCGCGGGTACCAGTGGATGACACGTTCACTCAATCTGTTATCCTCTAACAACAGTTGGTATGTAATAAATAATACGTGACTGCAGAACCGTTTCTTTGATAATAATTTAACGTGAAGTAAGTTGAACATTAAACGCAAATGCAAACGAACATTATTAGAAATGAGTTACACGATATAGAACCCTGAGCAGAGCTGTGGGAGAAAAAAAAAATTTTTATAAAAAGAGGAAGTTTAGTTTTTTATTACACATATTTTAATTAAATTGATGGTTATTGTATGGTTTTGATCGATTGTTCTTTATTATATTTTCAATTTCCCCTGGAACATAAATTAATTTCTATTTTATTAATTCCTGGATTAATCAATTTTTGACTTGAATCATAACTAAATATACGTCCCCACCCCAATTAATTAAAATTAATGGTACGTTTCCCTTTGCCCACAGTTTGAAAACCGCAGATTTACAGGAAGCGAATGTTTTCATTCAAAGCCCTTACAGCTAACAACTTGTCCAATATTTAGTCTTTTGTAGGAGCGGCCCGGTTGGCCAATGCTTGGTAATGGTGTTAATAGAGGTGTGACCTAATTCTGGTCACCCCATAACAGACGGGAAGCTTTTACAGGTTTTATACAATATATCTGGGGATTTTGGTCAAGAAAGAGGAAATAGGTAATATATTATGTTTTTAACGAAATTCATAGATTTAGCTACCGACTGAGCTAAGACTGCCTATTTTAAAGTCAATGTAGTTTTATAAACCGATACCCTCTCACCTGCGGGTCCGCCCGCGTTTATTCAATCTTTGCCCAGTTTTCGACTTGGCGGTTATTGAACCTCTTATTGCTTACATATGTTGACCAGAATCACTACGATGATAATAAATAAAATCGCATCCAATTAAAACCAAACATACATACAAACAGACAGACAGATATACAAAAAATTTAAAAATCACAGCTTTGTCCTCAGTACAGTACTAATTTAAAAATATTCAATGTACAGACACAACCCTTTGAACACTTTAGTTTTAGTATATGGATAATAAATTGCATTTTGTTTAAACCCTTAGTAACATGCCAAAATGCCTGTTGGCAAGGGAAGGAGAAAAGTGATAAGTGATAACCTCAAAACTTGATTATGATGATGACGTCATCTCGAGTCATGACGAGATCTCGAGTCAAATGTAATTTTAGGCGTTATGGCCGACTGGAGATCGAACCTGGACTTCTAGATTAAGATGAGATACCGTCTGAGCTACCGTCGCTTTTCTATTATATTCCGATACTCGTCTTAATATCTTAGACGAATAAGCGCTAAATGTATACGAGTGTGAACTATGACCTGCATTTCACAATTCACACTCAGAACCTCCGACACCCCCTCGGGGATTCATGTCGTGACGATATATTATATAGATACTATATCCAGTTTTCTGGGACTAAAATCCAACCTGTAGAATATAAATAAATACAAACTACTCCCTTTATATACAATAAGCAGTACCTGTTGAACCTACCTATAGACAACGCTTTTCTAAAGTGTCTCGTGATACCCACTTCCCAGCTACGTGTGACGTCATAAAGGACACAAAGTCGTTACAACTTACGTGTCGTTATTTTATTGTTCTGTGTTGGGATTACGGAGGTTTGTTCCTTACTGCCCTTTTCGGATTCTTAACACGTAGTATTCATTCTCATAAAATAGATTCAGTCTTGCCCGCTATCTATTGATTAAGTATTTAACAATAACGAGAAAGCGCTGTGATTGGCTCATTCATCGCTTAAGAGCGGTTTCGCAGCCGGGTTGTGAAAAACCCGCCTTTTTTAATTATTCGAAACCACGAAACAGAACACTTAAACTCAAAATTCACTCAATAGTTATTCAACAAAACCTTATTACCTATGCATTGTGTATGTTGCCATCGCAAAGTTTCCATTGAAAATCCGAGTATATACATATATTATATATACGTAGTCTTTATATTTCGGCTTGATAACTACACGATTATTTGCATTATTCTGCATACAATAAAATCACAAAATAGGCCTAAAATACGATCTAAATATAATTTAATTTGAGTAAATTAGGTTTTGGGCAATAAACCTTGTGCCAAAATAAACGTCGTAAGAAATGTTACACAAAAAGGGCAGAATATTAAAAACTTATCCTATTCATTCCAAAATAATAAATAAAAGCCCGTTTAAATCAACAAACTAAATAAAATTTTAGTTCGTTGCTCTAAATCGCAAGTTTACTACTAACCAGCCCATTTCCACTAAGCAGGATAGACCAGTATGAAATTAAAGCGTTGGAGCGGGACAAATTTCTCTGAATACCCTCACCTTAAGCCAAAAAAACTGCTTGTTTCGATTCAGCGGAGTTTTGAATATCGATGAATATCGAATTATAAAACTGTAAGGACCCTAATTCCGTTTCCGACGGCGTCCTTTCTTTGTGAAGCTGATTTTCAGGTTCCTGTAAAAATATCTCTAAAATCAATGTAAATTTTGTTACTTTGTGTTGTTTTGAGACACAAAGTAGCGCACATTTCTCGTCTCATTTCATCATATTTTATAAATATAAATATATCGTCACGACATGAATCCCCGAGGGGGTGCCAGAGGAGTTCCGAGTGTGAACTGTGAAATGCAAGTCACATTATTAAATCCCAACGTGATGGGTGGTGAGTCCGTGCATGCCCGACCGGGGATTGAACCTGGATCTCAAGATTTACCTTTATTAATTGTCAAGAGAGGAATATTTCTTTGATGGTCCTTTTTTAGAAATACGTCTAATTACTGTCATTATTTTTATACTCTGCTAATATGCCAGAGGTGTTAATGTACACGATATGTAGGTAAAAAAAATACAAAACGGTACTTTTATTCCGTTATCAATCTTTTATAAAAAAAAAACCCACAATTTTGGCACTTTGACAAAAACCATGGAAAGAAAATGGATCTAAAAAATGTAACGGCTGGAGAAGCCAATCTGTGTTTTGAACACCCGGTCACACTTAAGGCCCTTAATACCGCCAAATGGGTACTTTCTAAAGCCTACTCCTCTTTTATGGCCAAACCAAAAATATTGAAAAAATGTATTATGGATTATCAACTCTAGGACAACATATGCAACATTTTCCTTTTTCGCACCACCAAAACTTCTATATGAAAAATAGTTTCAACTGAATGGTGTTTTTTTGGCTTGAATTTCCTTCTGCTCCTAAGCGGCTTAGGTGATTTAATTCATTTATGCTATGATAAATAGATAAACTTGATAGCTATAAATATAACATAGAATTATTCAATCGAACAATGACGCCCATGTGAAAAGTATTATTTTCTCCTACTTTGCCCTTTCAAGGACGCAGCGAGCGTCATAACAGCCACCACGCATTGTGCACTGATTTGAACGCTATTTCAATGTCGTTTCCGTCGATATTCATACAGACAAACATCGAGCTGCTAATTTGGCGAAGGTAATCGCCTTAATGGCTATCTCCTCTTTGCACTCAGCGCAGTAGAGTTGCCCGTCTTCATTGTATGTGTAGGTGTAAAAGGAATTTGGTCTACGTCTTTCTTATAGTACGTGTAGCCTCTAGATGTTGAAGGCGGCTATCTTCTAAGTTTTCAACGCCTTTATGCACTGCGGTGACGCGGTATGCCATTCTGGTCGCACTATTGCAAGCTCTTCCCAATTGATATGTTACAGGCCTTGAGGTTTTGTTTGAGAACGTCTTTGTAGCTCAAATACTGTCGGTAACACATGAACGTGTAACATCACGGGTTCTGAAAACTTATCCTGCTAAAACCTGACGATTTTTTTTTATTTATGGACGCTTCTCTGAAATCCCCTTGAAAATTTATATATTTTCCAAGTGAGCTTATTCTTTTCTCTGATGTAAACGAAACCAACTCCTCGCGTCAGTTTTTATGTGCGCGTATAGAATTTAATAGGGGTCAACCTTCGGGGCTCCAGGTATGTCCTCAGGAGAACTTGTTTTGATTTGTGTCCGTGTGGTCTCAGCACGTACAGTGGAGATTACGTCGAGGTAAACAGTTGGGACTTTGCCCTCCTTTCATGATGAACGGCAAAAATGTGTGCAAAAGATAAGGGATACACATAAATAAACTATAGAAAGTTCTCACCTTAAAAGGCTAAACTTTAAAATTTATACTTTGCAATACCAATCATCAATCATCATCATCATCATCATGTCATACATATAGTAAATGAGTAGAACCAGCTGTCTCCGTACCTTGGAGAAAATTAATAAAAATAGAAAGGGGGTGACTAAACAAGAGTAATAGAACACAAATCAGTGATTTTTAAAATTCTTTTCCGTCTGTCTGTCTGTCCGTCTGTCTGTTTATTTGTTCACGCACATCTCCGAAACTACTGAACGGATTTTGATGTAATTTTCACAGGTGGACGGGGCTCAGTTTGGAGCAGAATATAGGTTTTATTTCATTAAAATCGAACGACAGAACAAAAAGTTATCGTCATTTATCGATTGCAGGAATTTACTTTTTTACTGTTAGAAGTTACATAGCAAATAATAATTTCTAGAGTCAAAGGCCTATAGACGTCACAAATGAGTGTTAAAAGAAAACAAGAAAGCTTTAGTTAGAAGTATTCAACGTATAAAATTTTAGTACACAAACATTAGTCCGTTACGTAGTCAATTTGCAAATTGACTTACCATGAGGCACTTCCAGCTTTCTTAGAAATTTGAAATTCCGTTTACAAATTGATCTTATAGCATATATATAGGAAAAAACCGGCCAAGTGCGAGTCAGACTCGCGTACCGAGGGTTCCGTATTGTGGATGATAAATTTAATTTTGTAATTTTTTTTCTGAATTTCTCACCTGCTTTTTTTTCTGTAATCTTTACGTAAACACATATTACGATGCTTTTTTTCATATTTTTCAGTCCACCAGTTTTGGAGATAGTTTTGGAGGAGCATACATTTTTTATGATTTTTCAAGGATTTCTCCAAATGGAAGCAATTAAATATAGCCAAACTATATATTTTTACAGTCAGATTTTTAATAGGTACCTACATACAATTTGATACCTGATTGATATAAACGCTCGTTGCTACCACAAATTGCAGCTTACAAAAAGTGGTAATACTGACTAGTGACGGGCATCGACGTCACTGGTGCGAGGATTCCATAACCACGCTCAGACACCACTAATTGTATGCTAAAGGGTGATACTTGCAGCTGGGGCAGGGGCCCATAGCTGTCCCAGATTTATAGTATACAAGTATCTTATATTCTAATATTTAATATAAAATGTCCTACCAGACAGTTGTATGATGACGTCATCTGCTGGTCCACGCACGAAGACCTTTCGCTGCGGAGTCCAAAGTGTTCCGGTGCCGTGACACGTAGATCACCTTCCACGATGAATCTAAACACAAACCTCCTACCCCAGGATGCATCCGAACCCAGAAAAAATGGTAAATGACAAGTCCACTTGTCGGAAGCCGCGTGGACACAGGTTATTTCACACACACAGGAAATACACTCAAAAGTGGCCTTCACGCCAAAATATCTTCAGCCCTTGATCGAATACTGTGTTCTTTACGATGTCCGCACCGATTTCCCTTGGGTTAAGCCCTTAATAACACATATTAAAATCGTCCGCGATCTATACCAAGAAAATTCCACGTCCCTCGTTTTTGACAGCTCCAAGTCCATAGACAAATTATATAGACCCTTGATGGATGCGTTCCGAAATATACATTTTATTCTGAACAGTCCCCCGCTCTGGGCTGAGCAATCAGTCCACTAGCTCATACAACCGGGAGACGGGAGAGAGTTGTCATGGCTCGTCACAAAATCGAACCTTCGACCAACACCTCTGCGACGCGTGGAGTTCCGTCTCCGCCAAAACAACTTTAATATACGGCCCCGGCGCCAAAACAAGGATAGCAAGTTCATATCCTTCAAAAGAATTAAATTTCCTTCCCTAGGATGCTCAGTCCTGTCTGACCACAGAGAGGACGAGAGTTGAGGACCGCTTCCACTTTACAATACACAGTGGCAAGCTCCTCAAAAATTAGGACAGTTTCCCCAATAACGCAGCGGAGGTGGGTCTTCGCCGACTTGACGGCAGCTTCAAAAAATTCCCTCCCCAGTGAGGGCAATTTGGGGGACTGTACCGCCAAGTTACCCCTTTCTGGGCGAAGATTTAACTTAAACTAGCATAGTTATTTACAAAACAAAAAATTATCAATATCTTTTAGATAGTTAGCAGTACCTTTGTAGTTTGTGCCATTGTCGGAGCGAATAAGTGAAGGTAAACCCTTACGCGACACGAAACGATCCAACGCGGCGACGAAGGCCTCCGTAGTCAAAGCTGATACCACTGCCAAGTGAACGGCCTTGGTGGCCAAGCACACAAATACACAAGGTATGCTTTCACAACCCGAGCGTTGCGATTGCTAAAAACCCCCGTGCGCATTACGTATGTGTCAATCCGACACCAACAGATTTACCAAAGGTCCGTCTTGGGTAGAAGCAAAGAATGAAGACTTCCGTATGGCAGGTCAGCTCTCCAAAATCAGCCTCCAAAACGCAGAAGTCCTTCATAATCCGTGAAAGGATTCAAACGAGCAACCGCTCACTTCAGCCTGGCGTGATCCTCGCGCAGAACTCGAAGTCTAAACTTGATGAGGTCCGCCTGAAGTACACGTACCGTGTACCAATGCGCTCCAACGCTCCTCTGCACTCACGGCTGGGGACAAAATATATGAATATCATTGACTGGTTGGTATTTCAACATAATACCACCATCATATTGGGATCCTCCAAATCTGCAAACAGTATATGTTCATTTGAAAGCCATTTCCTAAGTTCGAACATAATAATCCAAGTATCGAATCAAATATCGAATATCCAAAATTGTGGATACCTCCACCAATGAAGAAGAACCCAGAGTCTTTTAAAACCAAATAGGATCCATCCTAACAAATCCGCGCCCAGGAAAACATCGACTGGGGCCGGATGACAAAACGTGGGTCTGCCAGATGCAGACCTGAAGTGCATGAGATTATGGACGGAGGAAGGTCCAAAGAAGGCTGCCAGCCGACAATATTGTCTATAACCATGGCTGCAGCCGCTGATTCAACTCCAGTCCACCAATACCTAGGAGCGGCACCGACGAAACCTCCAGGTTCAAAACTAATCGGTGCGCCACTTGACTTTCCAAGTCGAGGAGGGCCCTTACCCTAACTCAATCCCCCCTGGGGCCCTAGACGCGAGCCATCGCGGTAGGCAACAGAACCGTCCGCGGTCCGTACTCATAGCTTGAACAAGCTAGTTACAGGCTACCCCACCTGTGGAGCGCAGGACCAGTCCACTGGCAGTAATATGGCTGGCGCGTGCACATCCCCACCATGGGGGGAGCGTAACCTCCAACTCTCCCTGAGTACGGCGGGTGGTACTCTAACCGCGGGTATTCCCGGTACGGCGGTGAGTAACCCCGTGACTCCGTCTGAACACGGTGCTCCATGCCAGCTGGCACCAAAACCGGCGCGGGGAGGGGGGGCCTAGCCCTTGCCAACTCCAATTGGCCCCCGCCCGTAGGGGCCCAATTCACTACATGGCCATATGTGTGATAGCCCGTAGGCAAGCCCCCTACGGGTCCACGCGCAGATACATAACTCACCTCCCGGTGAGGGGGCGCGCCTCGCGCCGCAGTCCTCCGTTCCGACGGAGGGGAGCTCTGCCCGACAGCATGCCTTCCCTGGACCGAGGGGGGGGAAGTTCTCCCTGACGCACCCCCGTTGTCCAAGGGGGGGGGAGTTCTCCCTGAAGCACCCCCGCCCGTAGGGCTCCGTCGCTGCGGGACCGGTGAAGCCGCTTCAGATCTGTTGGCACACAACAATAAATGGTGAGGCCCCTCACAAACACTGCAACGTCGTGGCTCGGGACAATTACGTTCAAAATGATTGCCCAAGCAACCGAAACACAGGCCCTTACGCTTCACTATGCGTCGCCGCTCGGTGACGTGCAGGTTTCGCCACTGCTGACATCTCAGCAGGTCATGCCCCGTATGGCCACACTGTAAACAGGTCGATGACCTCTCGACCACGGCGACCGCTGCTAAACGCGTCATATCGCGTCCCCGCGACTGCTGCGGTTGTCTGGGCTCCCCACATTCCGATGAGCCAGCAGACGAAAATGATTGCGCCCCAGATGGCGCCAAGTCCGGCTGTGATGTTTCTGCTACCCTAGCTTCATATTCAAGAAACCTCATTAAGTCCGTAAATTTAGGCACAGTGCTGCCATCTTTTTCTGCGGACACCCGCTCAAAACGTGACCTCACGTCATTAGGCAACCTACCTAAAATAATGTGAACGAGTAAAAACGACCACTCGTCCACCGGTAAACCTAATGTTCTAAGGGCATTACACGCCACAGTGACCGGAGTTAGTAATTGCTGCCTCAGCTGTGCCCAGTCGGTTACCCTAGGTAACGTCAACAATTGAGACGCATGCGCATCCGCCAATAAGCGCATGTTCTGATACCTATCATTTAATAAGCCCCACGCTATATCATAATGATCATCCTCTACCCTGAGGTGCTGGATGAGCAACCTTGCTTCGCCCTCCAATGTTGACATCAAATATGCCATCTTTTGCCCCTTTGATAAATCTACCCTAGAATTTATTAATGACGTAAACATATTCCTATATGAAACCCATTCTTCCATTTTCCCATTGAATTTATTTAGTTTTAAATTAGCCAAACTACTAGACACGCCATCTACCGGTTGAGGCGTGACAACTACAGGACCTCCTGAATTTTGCCTCTTTAGATCAGCAACAATATTTGACTTTATAACCAGCATCTTACCAGTGGCGCCATCTGTTGGTCTAGGTGCGCTAACAACCGGGCTGCCCGATTGTCGCTTTTTGATCATGGAGGCCGCCTCAGTTACATCATCATAAATTTCCATTATCTGAGCTAAATCCGTAACATACCTCTTCAAAGGCTCATCACTTTCCTGCAGTGCTGCCACAGCCGCCTCTGCATCAGCCAGCCGCTGATGCATCCGCTCGGCTCTCTCCAGGATTGCATTGTCGCGATCCGAACGAGAAAGCAATCCCTGGACGGTTGTAAACCAGCGGAGCTCTTTCGCCAACGCAGCCTTGTGAGACTTGGACATCATGCCGCAATGAACCGGGAAATGTATAAATAAAAACTATTTAGCAAACACCCTGACACGGCACAAAATACAGAAGCACTGCTCAATAGGTACCCTACCTATAAATAGAATTTAATTAGCAAAATTAATTCCCAATTACCAATGTATGTACTGTCCGTCAATACTAAACAAACAAATAGGTTCCTACCTAATTCTATATTACCAAATTTAAATTATATTTGGTGTATACAATACACACAAACCCGAATGCACATTCCACTATGCAACTGTATACATGCTTGTAAGTACATAAATTCAAGCCAAGATAACCGTATATTAGCTAACAAGTTGATTTCCAATCTATAATATAAACCGTTATATGATATAATGTTATTGCAATACAAGAACACTTGATATGTACTAAATTAACAATTTATACTGATATTACTGAACCACATCAGTGTGGTACCCTCCGGTAATCAATTATCTACTCAAAGCACTAAACAAATCCAATTTGTAATTGCTACATGTACATGTAAATAGCCTAGCTATGTTAACAGTTCAATGACACTGGGGCCGCCCAGTTCCGCTGTTTATATGTATATAATCCAAAGGTTTATTAGGTGGATTAACCACGATCTGGTTACCAAAACTTGTTTGATATAAACGCTCGTTGCTACCACAAATTGCAGCTTACAAAAAGTGGTAATACTGACTAGTGACGGGCATCGACGTCACTGGTGCGAGGATTCCATAACCACGCTCAGACACCACTAATTGTATGCTAAAGGGTGATACTTGCAGCTGGGGCAGGGGCCCATAGCTGTCCCAGATTTATAGTATACAAGTATCTTATATTCTAATATTTAATATAAAATGTCCTACCAGACAGTTGTATGATGACGTCATCTGCTGGTCCACGCACGAAGACCTTTCGCTGCGGAGTCCAAAGTGTTCCGGTGCCGTGACACGTAGATCACCTTCCACGATGAATCTAAACACAAACCTCCTACCCCAGGATGCATCCGAACCCAGAAAAAATGGTAAATGACAAGTCCACTTGTCGGAAGCCGCGTGGACACAGGTTATTTCACACACACAGGAAATACACTCAAAAGTGGCCTTCACGCCAAAATATCTTCAGCCCTTGATCGAATACTGTGTTCTTTACGATGTCCGCACCGATTTCCCTTGGGTTAAGCCCTTAATAACACATATTAAAATCGTCCGCGATCTATACCAAGAAAATTCCACGTCCCTCGTTTTTGACAGCTCCAAGTCCATAGACAAATTATATAGACCCTTGATGGATGCGTTCCGAAATATACATTTTATTCTGAACAATACCCATATGCATTATAGTAAAATATTTTTTCATTTATTTTTCTTCTTTTTTATATTTCTCATTTGTGCTCAACTTTTTTTTAATCACTATAGTTATCCTGTAGTTGGCCAGTTATGATCTATAATCGACATTTTTTTAGTCATACCTCCAAGATCTGAATTATTATGGTTAGTTCTGGAATTGAAAAGTAGATAGCGCTGCAAGTAAATTACATCGCGCAATTATGTGATTAGAGCATAAAATTTGTGCAATGGAACTCGACTGCTTTACAACGAAAAATTATTGAAGCTGAGATTCTTACTGGAAGTGGCTCAGGTGAAACTGTATTTATACCGCGTATACCACTCATTCCCAATCCCAATAACTTCCCGTTTGAATAAAAGCGCAGTTTCTAGTAGCCGTTTGCTTGATTATAAATAAATTAAACAAGTCTCAGGGTCAGACCCTTAAGGCGATTACCATCGCCAAATTAGCAGCTCGATATTTGTCACTACAAATATCAACGGAAACGACATTGAAATAACGTTCATATCAGCGCGCAATGCATAGTGGCTGTTACGACACTCGCTGCGTCCTTGATAGGGCGAAATAGGAGAAAATTATACTTTTCACTTGGACGTGATTACTCGATTGAATAATCTTATGTTATGTTTATAGCTATAAAGTTTATCTATTTATCAAAGCATAGATGAATTCAATCGGCCAAGCAACTCAGGAGCAGTAGGGAATTTGAGGTCAAAAAACACCATTCAGTAAAAAAAATAATTCATGTAGAAGTTTTGGTGGTATGAAAAAGAAAACTGTTGCATATGTTGTCTAAGAGTTGATTATTCATAATACATTTTTTCATTATTTTTGGTTTGGCCATAAACGAGGAGTAGGCTTTAGAAAGTACCCATTTGGCAATAGTAAGGCCCTTAAGGCTGCTGGTGTTAACTTAAGATCCGATTGTTTTTCTCACGGTCAACTGTATGTGACTTGCTCGCGGATCAGTAATGCAAACAATCTTTTCATATTAGCCCAACATGGAAAAACGGTAAATATTGTGTAAAAAGATTTTTTTTAATGTGGCTTAAATATATTAAAATTGAAGAGGCTTATTCGCCCAAAAGTTACACAGTAACCTATATATTTTCATAGCAAAGCTTGAAATGAAGGTTATCATTTGTGAACATAAGAAATCTATTACGACTGTCCCTACTGTCAAATAACAAAATTCGAAATTCTAAGTAGTGCAAGATAACACTTAATTCCACGTCGACAAAGTCGCGGGCATCAGCTAGTAATATTTATATTTTGATCGTTACTGGCATTTATTTGGATCATTCTTTTCCCGGAAAAACGTAAACCAGGCTGCTGTGCAAAGAAAAATTTTATGTTTACAAAAGTGAATCGACACGCATCAGGTAATACAAAGATAAAGAAATAGACACTAATGGTGAAATACGCCTGGTCAGTAAACCTGAGACTTATCCTTTTTATATTAACCCTTATCATGTACTAGACACCTTGGAGGTTCTCCTTAGAATCACGTTGTATAAAATATAGCGCATAAGCATGGATGTCGGGGGATATGGCTTGGTGCAAAATCTGCAAAAATAGGACAATCGCATCAAACCTTAAGGCGCTATATGCTGCGAAAGTTGTAACAAAGTGAGGTGTGGGTTTTTAATAAAATCACACTTCCTATATTAATGATGAAAATTTAATGATATGATGGAAATTAAAACTAACTCAGGAGAACAATTAAACATAACAATTAAACATTTCTACTATGTACAAATCCAGCCGAAGCTGGCTAGGAAGAAGCTGCAGCAGTGACTGATGGATCCAGAATTCTAATTTCTTTCAGATATTCTTTCTGTTGAAACGCAGTGGAGATCAACGTCAAGATCTTCACTGGAGGCAATATGCACCAAATAGTATCACCAAATAAGGCAAGAAAGAATGAGGTTGGGGCTTCTAATTTCCGATGTGTTAAGAGAGCCGGTAACACGGATTGTTACGCCAAGGGTTCCTTTTAACTTTCCATTTCTCTTGCTAACCTCTCTCCCCAAAATCTGTCTCACATCCGTCCATTCTGCATATTCAGCCTGTCTCGATATTTCCCAGGCCAGCAGCAAGTAGGTCTCTTATGCCAGGACTAAATAGGTTTCATTAAAAAGTGCTGCCACTTTAGAAAAAAAAAACATTACTTTCTTACTAGAACAACTATTGTATTGAAAATCTGCTCAAGTAAATGCGTAGATATAGCAATGAACTATTTTTAAATCGCAAAGTTTTTTACTTTTGCTAAAAACGGCCACTTTTGGCATAACTTGAAATTTTAGCTCATCAAAGACGTCTATAAAAACTATGCTATTTAAAAATAGTTCATTGCTATATCTACGCATTTCCTTGAACAGATTTTCAATACAATAGTTGTTCTAGTAAGAAAGTAATGTTTTTTTTTTCTAAAGTGGCAGCACTTTCGCAGCATATAGCGCCTTAAGACAAGTGGCGTGGCCTACAACCGGTAAGTAAGCAATTATTTTACTGGATCTATTTTTAAACGATTTTTAAAGTAAATTTTGCGTTATCTTTTCCACGCGACGTGGCTGTTGAAGCAGTGACTTTAGTGGTACGCAATGCTCCGATATTATCGATATCGACAATGTAAAATGTGAAATTTTTGTTTAATAAATACCTATATCTACGTCTTCTGTTACTTTACATTATTTACGATATTATTAGTTTCGTAACTAAAATATTGTGTGTTATTGTTGTAGTTCGATGTAGTCGTTATATTACCATCTGAAATTTTAAACGTCTAGTTTGTCGGTCGGTCGAGTCATGTCTGTTAGTACTATCTGTTAAATCTAGGTCCACAATGAGTACCAAGTGACCAGACAGCACTTTAACAACCCATAATTCCTTTACTTTTTAGTGTGCACGTCAGTGTTTTTGATGTCCAGATAGTATTTTTGATAGAATACTGTAATATCATTTTTAGTATTTTGTGTTGTGTGTCCAAATAAATTAATAACGACGAGCAGTATTTCACCAATAACACGAATCTACCCCGAACTGACCCAAATCTTTCACGTTGTGTTTATAGCCAAGTCCACTAAGTTACTAGTTAGCGGACAAATTGACACGGGTGCGACTAGCCGCGACTGTCACAACAAATTGAGGGCGAGACGAAACTATCTTATATTTGTGGAAAAAAGTTCAGTAAAGCCTGTTGTATTTTGTGCTTCTAAATATTTTTTCTTCATAGTTTGAGAGCTGGCGATATTTATATATACATAAAATAATAAAACATAACGAAGTCGTTACTGGACAATGTTATATTTTTTGAAGAGATTAAAATAGGTTTGTACTTTACTAATGAATTATACTGAAGCCGACAATGTTTTTTTTGTTTGTATTCGTGTATGTATCACATCACACACATGACACATCACGTCAAAAAGATGAAATTAATTAATATTAAAGAAAACTTATTTGTTTTTTATTCAGTTTATGTTATATATTCCTATAAAAACACTTTAATACAACAATTATTTCCAGCTATTTTTCAACTTCTTTCGGAATCAGTGGAACTTAATAAAATTTATATAATAACACTTTGTAACTACTTGATATACCAACTTGTAATGCACTTACTGAACGCTCACGACAGAATAAGCAAGGCGTGAAATCACATAACGCTCTCGTAAACGTTCAGTATGTGCATCACAATATGTGCTGGTGTATCAAGTAGTTACAAAAATTCGGTATACAGATATGGTGGAAAACTTTGTCGTTCCAGATATGAACCTCGGTAGTGCAGTTGGTAGCGTGCCTGTCATGTAAGCAAGAGGTCGCACGCAATGCAATATTTGTGCTTTTAAATTTGTTTCTGATTGATTTGTAGTTTGTAATGCACTCTAATAATAATTAGACTATTCAAAGCGATGGATTTCACAATAAAAACATGTAATTTTAATCGAGTGAATGTTCTAAGAACGTTCTCTCGACGCGATTTGGGCGCACGTTTCTCTGCTTTTAGATGCTATGAATATCGTAAGATCATCGTATGCAAATCGAAGTTTTGATTCCGGGTCATGTTTTAATTGGCCAACCGCTTGTGGTTTTACCGGAAGACTCAATCAAATCAAATCAAAAAAATCAAAAATGTTTATTGTGTTAACCAAATAATTACATAATTACAATTACAGCTAGAGCCTTCTTTTAAGTAAAAATACCTGTATCAGAAGACTCCGCTCCTTCAGTCCGCAGCTTTGGTTTTACAAAACAGTTTCAAAAATTTGCTTAAAATTTAAAATTTACAAAAATTAATTAAAGTAATAATAAGAACACAATTAAAGTTATAATACGAACACAAAAGAGATATGTATATAATAAAAGAAAGATAACATCCTGCATGCGTCCATATTATGGAAGTAGCTAAATATGAGGGGGTGCATGTGTGTGTGAGAGGGTGCATGTGTGTGTGTGTGAGAGGGTGTGTGAGAGGGTGAGGGTGTGTGTATGAAGGTGAGGGAGGGTGTATGCGTATGTTTATTTGTATGCTCTATATTTATTTATCTACATACTAGTTTAGTTTCTTTCTAAGTAATTTGGTAAATTAGGTTTTCAGCCTCTTCGTAGCTATAAATAGCAATCATACTAGTGAAAACGTATCGTTTAACTAGACAGAAATAGAAATAAAATATCAATTGTTAAATTACAAAAAAATTACATAAATTAAAAAAATTACCTTATCATTTTTGTATGGGGTGGAAGAATGAATGAAACTCTCCACCATTTTAAGTGCGTTGAGCCGTAAAGCGACTCTCCACCATTTTATGTGCGTAGAGCCACTCTCCACCATTTTATGTGCGTAGAGCCACTCTCCACCATTTTATGTGCGTAGAGCCACTCTCCACCATTTTATGTGCGTGGAGCCACTCTCCACCATTTTATCTTCGTAGAGCCGTAGAGCCACTCTCCACCATTTTATGTGCGTAGAGCCACTCTCCACCATTTTATGTGCGTGGAGCCACTCTCCACCATTTTATCTTCGTAGAGCCGTAGAGCCACTCCCCACCATTTTATGTGCGTAGAGCCACTCTCCACCATTTTATGTGCGTGGAGCCACTCTCCACCATTTTATCTGCGTAGAGCCGTAGAGCCACTCTCCACCATTTTATGTGCGTAGAGCCACTCTCCACCATTTTATGTGCGTGGAGCCACTCTCTACCATTTTATCTGCGTAGAGCCGTAGAGCCACTCTCCACCATTTTATGTGCGTAGAGCCGTAGAGCCACTCCCCACCATTTTATGTGCGTAGAGCCGTAGAGCCACTCTCCACCATTTTATGTGCGTAGAGCTACTCTCCACCATTTTATGTGCGTAGAACCATTCTCAACCATTTTGGATGGTATTCATCCAGTTCGTCTGGTACATTGAAAACTAGAAAAGATCAATTAGAATAAATGTTCAAGTAAGACAAATAATACTTATAAAAAGAAATTGGGACCACCATTCGAACCTGCGACCTTTTGATTTAACGACAGTGCGCTACCGACTGCGCCGCCGCGGTACTCATCCTAGACCGTTGAATGTTCCACCATACATTACCATACATATTAACCATAATTCAATATATTTTGCCTTACTTGAAATGTGTTTGTAATTGATATTTTCTAGTTTGTCTCTAACAATATTTCAACATGAATATATTTATAAATACGAAAAACGTTCTTGTTTAACTTTCCCCGAAGGCATTGGACTACAAAGCTTTTCTCAACCTTCAACAAATTTCTAGTTAAATAAACGAGAATCTTTTATTAATGTTGTATTAATACTTAGTTTGTAAGACCCTAATGTTCAACAAGTAATTTATTCTCATTATGATAGTGGGTGCACCCTTACAAATGTTCTACAATTTATAGCCCATTGAAACTAATATCTTAATAGCTTCGAGGTATTCTGCTTCAAAACCGTAATAGATTAAAGGTACTAACTTTTTGTTTATTTTCTTGTTTTATGACGTTTTTATTTCACTCATAATGTTTTAAGTATTATTAAAACACTCGTATGAAACTATTATAGTAGTTTATGACACTGGTATATATTATATTATAATAAAGTGGTATATATTATAATAAGAGGTTATTAAAGGCGAGTTTTTTAATAGTCTCACACGAGTGTTTTAATACCTAGTTATGTGTTTTATCTACACTCATGCGTTAGGGAGATAATTAATATATTTGTTCGATTGTTCTTTATGGATGTAGCAATGAAAAATTTTACTTGTACTTTATTTCCAGGTTAATTTGTTTCTCGTTTCTTTCGTTTATATTAACACTGTGGTTTAACACATCTTCAGGCACTAGGTTTTAAGAATAAGAGAAAATGTATAGATTTTTAAGCATAATTAAGTATAAAGACGGATCGACTTACATGAATTTATTTCGCGATACGCGACATGCTTCGAATTCACTGTAGTTTTCGGCGGCGCGGGCGGCGCCAATGATCGCACTGGCTGATGTAAACTATTTATTGTGTAATTAAGATCTTATATGAAATCCTTTGATGATGCCATAAAGGCGAAACCGGTCAGGAAGTACTAAATAAATTTGTGGGATAGTACAAGTGATTTTCTGTTCATAATGTAAGTATTGTTAGTTCCACCAAGTGCCAAAATCAACAGTATAAACATATATGTAACCATTTGGCTTTTCTTTATGAATATTTACCTATATAGATATGACAGTACATATTAATTAAAATATACTTACACATTAAAGCAGATATATTTCCAACAAGCTTGGGCTCGGCATAAATTTAAGGCGATATGTAAAAGTTTTAGCGTTCCTTTTACTCCATATGCGAAAAAACCCTCAGTGTGTGAGGGACGGATTCGAGGAAAAGTAGCAAAAAGTCAGTTTTTTATTAATATAAAATGTACTAAAGTTGCTATCAAAATTAAGTTTAACCAGTTCCTAAATACCGTGAAAACCCATCTTATAAAATATAATTGCAGTCCATTTGTCATTCTTAATTGTCAAACCAGGAGAATTGTTGTCAAAAAAAACCTCATTCCAATAAATGAATGAATGAATGAATGAATGAATGAATAAACACTTTATTGCACATAAATAAGAAGACAAGATACACACAAAGAACAGATAGAAGGCAAGGGCGGACTTATTCCTAAAAGAAATTTCTTCCAGTCAACCTTGGGAAAACATAAACACATTTTTATCTTGAAAATTTAACTTAATCAGTGCATAACAATATGTAAAAGTTATTTTAAACCTATAACATTAAAAATATACTACATACAAATACATACATAAATACACAGATACATATATGCAGACAAACAGTAGCTTAGTCAGTAAGTCATTCAGAGAGATGAGAGGTAAAATTTTTTCAAGTTGTATCTAAAAGAGGACACAGAAGGAAGATCTTTGAGGTTTTGCGGAAGTTCATTCCAGAGTCGAACAGCATTGACCGTGAAGGATTTGGTGAAACGATCAGTGGTGTGGGCAGGCATTGCCAGATCGAAAAGGTGACGTTTATTTGAATTGTGTTGCGATGACACAGCTAAAAAATGGTCAAGTGCGAGTTGAACTCGTGCACAAATGGTTCCGTACCAAACCCTAAAAACATTACGGTAAATAATTCCTCTTGCAGTTTTCAAAGGACCAATTTAACTTGACTATATTAATCTATTGAACTCTGTGTACCTAAAGACTCTAATTTAGTTGGCCTTGATAAATTCCTAAGTAAATAAGTATTTTTAATTTTCAGATTTTTGCCTATGCGTGTAAAAACCTGTTACTGAACATGCCTGTAAAAGTTTCTAAGTCAACTAGAAAAGACCTATAAATGTTCATGGTGAGCAAATTTGTATGAAATTGATTATGTAAAGTGCAATGACTCTTTTTGCGTAAAGTTAAAAGCCTGATTTTTTCACTGCACCATGGGATCGTAGAATTCCATAGGAAATATCAGTTGCAACTTTATATCTTATACGGGGCATGAGCAAAAGGGTCCAGACAGACGGTCAATAATGTGATCCTTTAAGGGTTCTATTTATTTATTTTGAGGTACGGAACCCTAAATAACCGCTATATAAAGGCATTTATAAGGTTCTGTTTTAGATGTTACATATAAATGTGCGCTAGATAAAAGATCTCTATGTGTACCAGTGCACATAGTCATAAATACAACGTTTTGATGACTACCTATATAGATATTATACATAATTATATATGTAAGTATATCATAAGTATTAAAGCATATATAGTTTTTTAGGTAAGGTTAAGTTACCTAGTCATTACTTTAGATTTAGAGTAACTTTAATTAATTTGTTATTGAAGTTTTAATTTCTCCTGCACGCCTACCAACTACTTTATATATTTCTTGTACCATCTTTGAGTTGACTGGTAGAGAATGTTTTATGCATTAAGACCGCCATTCTGTACTTCTTATTTGTGCAATAAATAATTTATGATGATGATGATATTATTATGTCGCAGGTGGATTCTTGATTCCGTCACATTAGAAATCATCTTACTGTATAATATACTCCAGGGAATATCGGACAAATAGGGAAAAGCAAAATGAAAAGCTGAAAGTTGGTACATATAAAGATTTCTTATGGAAATCTATTTGAAGTGTTATTGCTCCCTCCCCTCTGCCTCTTCGCAATACTGGATATTCGGATTTATAACACTTAAAATAATACACTTACGTACGTTAGTGAATGTTGGTTATGGCAAGATCAACACCAAAGCAGAGTGAATGCAGTGGAAGATACTATTTTCAAAAATAAAATCTGTCGAGCAGAAGTTTTCCAACTTTGAAAAAACATCATATATATAAGTTTCATATTGATAGCGTCTGTGGTAGATTCAGTACATTCGTTCAAAAACGGTTGAAAATGGAAGACCTCTTCTTAAAACGTTATCAGATCTCATGTAGAGCCAGGCCCCTAACTCTACAAAGTTATCAGATCTCAAGCCAGGCCCCTAACTCTACAAAGTTATCAGATCTCATGTAGAGCCAGGCCCCTAACTCTACAAAGTTATCAGATCTCATGTAGAGCCAGGCCCCTAACTCTACAAAGTCCACATCTTGATCAAGATCGTGATCTTGTCTGTTCTTACCTTTTATTTATAAGTAGGGGAGTGGGGATAGTAGGACTTTGAATAAAAATCAGTTTCCATTAAAAGACCTCGTGAACATTGATACCAAATTATATTTTTTCTCTTCGCAGCAAAACCCAACATGGTTTAGTATGGTTCTCAGAACTATCAGGTACTTTGAAATTCGGTCGAAAAAGCTTTAACTTGATCACTAGATACATTATTTATTTTAATATGATTATCACGTCTCGGGATGTCGGTCTTCACGTGACGTTATAAATTCATTCACGTACATGACAAACTTGTTTTCACACATTATGATTATTAAATTGTAAACAGTTAGCTTGTGTACTACTACAGCCTCTTTAGGCATCGGAAAGTCAAGCACAAATCTGTTAAGGTAAGCTTATAGTTTTACGTGATTAAAACCAGAGTCTTATGATGATATATATAACCCAGTAGTAATATGTTTTGATTTCTATTTACACTTAAAAAATACATATACAATTATTAAAATAATTTTAAATACACGATAAGTAATATCTATAAATAATTAATTATTTATTTATAGATAATTATTATTTATAGATATTATATATATATTTATATTATTTATATATTAACATTAAATAATTTTAACAGAGTTTCATACTAAGTTTCTACCTACGTTGTAAGCTTTTGCTGTTCTTCGGAAAAATTATAAACTTTTTCTTCCTTCCCGATCTGTGTGCTGTTTTTCAAGGAATCCTTCTTAATGTAACCTGTAACATAGGGTGGAACAAAAAATTTTTTATAAATTTTAAAATAGTGTAATTTCAATATTTTTTAGATTTGTAACTATTGTAAGTTAAATTCATAAATAAGTATAAAGACGGATAGACTTACATGAATTTATTTCGCGATACGGACGAAGCGAAATCCGCTGGCGACAGACCCTCGCTCGCTTGACAACGAATTCGGAAGGAATTCGAAACATGTCGCGTATCGCGGAATAAATTTACACATGTAAGTCGATCCGTCTTTATACTTAATTATGATTTCAATCTATTAAATAAAGTCTTGGATTTACCCTGCGCTATTCCACTCTCAATATAATCTGCTGATATTTACTAAGGACATTATCCTCCAAAATGAAAACTGGCCAACTGGTTAACAATATACAATACTCAAAGCTAACATTGAGGTCTCATTTAAGAAAGCGTTTGCTGGTTGTTCGCGAAAATCTTGGTCAATATCCCGATTTAGAGTCTAAAATTATTAAAGTTGCGTCATATTTTGTAGGTAAAATAATAACAAATATTCCTCACCCATGTCATATTTGGAACTCAGCGGATTGTTCCAATCCTGAAGACCACAGCTACCAAATATCACGTATATTATATTTGTTCCAAACACCAAGGAGGCCGCTAAAAAGAACACAATTCGCCATCTACCGATGTCAGTCTGAAAACAAGAATACTTAAATTAAAACATACTAAACTCTTGTGACTTGCATTTCACAGTCCGATCAGTCTTTAAATAGAAAACGCCTGTGTAACAAACTAATAAATCAATTTTTATATATTTTTTACACACTTCAAAAAAGCAGGAGGATCCGAAATCGTTTTTGTTTTTTATTATTTCGGTTCGTAAACTGTATAAGGTAAGTTACCGGATGGTCTCCCAGGATCAAGCCGGTGCTGATGGGCGCTAGAATGCCGATGAGGTTGGCGGCGCAGTTGGTGATTCCGTACAGCACACCGCCGAACCTCGGTGACAGGTCGATGTGGTTCAACTGTAATCATCGTCAATTTGGTATTGTGGAGATCACTTCGAGCTATACACTTGCAGTAATACATTAGCCCCTCAAGTGAAGGGTATATATAGGTACAAAGGCCAATGTATATAGCTTGATGTGGTCTCCACTGTACACGACAGGCTTTGTGGGTGAATAGGTCGTTAATGTTCGAAGGCACCAGGTCCTGTCGAAACTTTCATTGCAACATCTCAAGATGGTTATAACGGATCTGATTCCCAAACGCACAACTTGTGATTGTTTATGTTATTTTTGAATAAAAAGTATTAAGTATTTTTATTTTATGGAACTCAAATCTGAAATAAATTATTTCTATTTATTTAATAAAAAATATGTGATTTATGGTATTACGCGACAAGAGTTAAATGTTGATTAAGGTTATTAAAACTCGCGTGAGCTGACATACTAAAATATGTATAAATTATTACATGCGGCTTGAACACTTACATGTGAGTGTGGTTGACTTATGCCAACTGTCACCGATACAATTTCGGCATTATCAAGGCGAGTGTCGTCCTAAGAAATCTTAATAAAGATAATGCTGAAATTGTATCAATATTTAGAATTTTTGTCTGTGTGTCTGTATGTTTTAACTCGAGAACCACTCACCGGATTTGGCTGTGGTTTTCTTTATTATGTTGATAAGCAGAAACCGAAAATGGTGAAGAGATTTAATAACATTATAGTTTAATTAGAATGAGAGACATCGTCAGTTTATCGATTGACACCACAATGTTGGATTTAAAAGCGTAAAAATCTATGAACCGATGAGACCTGTCATTCTAATCAAGCTATAATGAACAAAGTATAGTTGGCTGAAGGTTGACTCACCATGTACCCGCAAGTGGACGCACCCATCACCCCGCAGGTGAAGGTCAAGGTCAGAACGGCGAGGATCTTGTGCTCGCTGGTGATGAACGACATGGTCACGAGGCCAAGGCAAGTGCCCACAGATCCTGAAGATGAGGGTAGTGAGAGAAACCGGTCAAATTAAATAATTAAATTTCATTGCTTGTATACATTAGGGTGTGTCGATTTTCCACTATTTTTGAATTTCATATTATATAGTGAAATCATTTTTAAAGGATCTATAAAAAGCTCAAATAAAAAAATATATATACAGGTTGGAAAAAATTTAAGGGCCCTGGAGGGGAGCTACCTTAAATCGTTTAGTTAGCTCATTTTACTGAAAGGAAACATTCCTTTATTTTTTAAAAGAAACAAAACTGCATTCAAAGATATTCTGAAATTCGCTTGTCTCACCCGGAAATCGAACCAACAAAAAATTAAAAAATAAATCCTCGCTATTTTATCATACGAATCGGTAGGATTATTGTTCAGAATAAAATTTTTCTAATAAACATTTGGTCTTACACTCATCTGTTGTATGAGATACTCATGAAATTAAATATTTATTACAAGTTCTTTGTTAACAATACCTAGTACTGTTCACTTGTAACAAGTAAATGAAACGTTCTAATTTTTTTATCTCTCTTACATCCAAAGACATCGTATGAAGTACAAGCTTGCTAATGTTATTTATCTTAAGTACCTTGTTGAAGACTTCAATAAGAAAATCGTTAAATGGTAATAATAAATGTATGCAGAGCACAATTAGTTCTTGCACTAGGCGTACTGACGAAAAGTTTAAAAAAGGAGTGTATTTTTTTTGCAACGCGGAGCAACAAATTTGAAGTTCGAACCATAAATTTCGTTCGAAATTAAAATTTTGTTTTGTTTTGCTTTCATTCCGTGCTGTCATTGTGTAATATTACTTTATTACTTTACAAGTGAACAGTACTAGGTATTGTTAATAAAGAACTTGTAATAAATATTCAATTTCATGGGTATCTCGTACAACAGATGAGTGTAAGACTTTAGTTTAGTAGACAAATTTTATCCTGAACAATAATCTTACCGATTTGTATAATGAAATAGCGAGGGTTTATTTTTTTAATTTTTAGTTGGTTCAGTTCCCGGGTGAGACAAGCAAATTTTAGAAGATCTTTGAATGCAGTTTTGTTTCTTTTAAAAAATAAAGGAATGTTTCCTTTCAGTAAAATGAGCTAACTAAAGGATTTAAGGTAGTTCCCCTCCAGGGCCCTTTCATTTTTTCCAACCTGTATATATATACAAGGTGACTTTTTGATCATCGTCCAAATTCATACTAGAGGCTCGGTAAGTGATCAGCATCATGAATCGATAACAATTTTTGTGAAATTTGTATAATGAAATTTCGACTTCCCATAGTAATTCACTCCCAGTCCTGAGTGAATCACTATGGGGAGTCGAAATTGAATTTTATAAATTTTACAAAAATCTTAATTGGTTCATGATGCTGATCACTTAACAAGGCTCAAGCATGAATTTGGACGATGTTTACAAATTCACCTTGTATATATTGGATGACACCCTCTGCTCACTCATTTGATTCCAAGTTTTACAAAATGTACGGGAGATAAAAAAACATTACAAATAAAAACTTAAATATTTTTTTTTTTTTTTTAGTTTCATCCTTATGTATGTAATTCGCTTAAAACAGGTCATAAAATTTGTGTTGTTTTTTTAGAACGTACGAAAATGAAACTGGTAAAATGCCTCAAATAGGAAATTCTGTAAAAGTATAATACAGTTTTATAAAAAATATATAAATATATATTTTATATAATTTATACGTAAGCTTTATTTTATATACGTAAAAGTGAGACAAGCTGTCAATAAAATACAAGATAACAATACTAACGCAATTTAGACTACAAATAGAAGGTAATTTCCTTTCAAAGAGCCGCGGACTCAAATACGGCCGTAAAAGAAAATGAACGAAACACAAAAGAAACTGATACCAACCAATAGAATTGAAGAGTTTCCTGGAAGTGGTGACTGTGACAACGTTGTTATTGATGAGGTAATCGCTGACAAACCCGCTTATGATCGATACCAACCACTGTGCGATGAAAGGTAACGCGGCCAGTGCTGCACTCTGTAGAGTAAATATATATATATCGTAACGACATGAATCCTTTTGGGGGCGTTAGGGGTGTTTCCGAGTGTGGACGGTGAAATGTAAGTCACATGTAGTCAATAAAACCCACGTTTCACCCACGATCATTTTGCCCCAGCGTGATCCTATCGCCGTATTTCAGGCACAAATAGGTCACACAGCTAAACATACCTTCTGAAGCACCTAACACGAATGTGCTGCTACAAAATTTGAACCTGTGACCGCCAGATTAGTAGTTTCAGTCACTGATCTCCATGCTATTACCACTGGACTGTCTGGCTGGTACAAATGAAAACAGTGCCGATTTAAAGCGCCACCGGCGAAGTTCCTAGGAAACATTTTTGACATATAACGTGAAAAGCGTCTGTTCTAATTTATTCTGAGGTTCTAATCCGAGATTCTCGAGTATTTTGACTGACATCACATCACCGTCAAGTTGCGCACATCGCTAATTTTAGTTCCATGGAATTTCGTAGCTGCCTACAGTGCCTAAGCGGCGTTAATCAAACAGGCACATTAGCAGATTGTTGCATCGAGCAGAAAGTGACTTTTTATTGCACTGAGTGTTAGTTTGGAGCCCGAGCTTTCGCTAGCGAAAGAGCCCTAGGGCTCTTATAACACGAGTGCAAATAAAACTCACTTCCACGAGGTTCATAATTTGCTTTTCTTTCAACTTCCAAATAAAGATCTGAAGTTAAAATAATCCAAAAATTGATTATTTAGAAAAATTAATAAGTTACGTTCGTACAGTTATTAAAAGTGAGGTTGAAGTTTTTATTTAGCAAATTTATATTTGTTTGTTTTACTTGTGACGAAGTAGATATACATGGCTGACTCCGTTCGATCTCTACATTTTCACGAGAAGTAGATGGAGGCGGTAATGTTGATTGACGCAAGTTAATTGACTCCGTTATTTGAAGAGTAATTTTGCGTTTATTTTCTACTGACTCTTCGATGCAAGGCCAGTGTTCTCAGTACTATAAGACATAAATAAATTATTTTTCAGCGGCCTGTCCAGTGGTAATAGTATAAAAGCCAGTGTTCTCAGTACTATAAGACATAAATAAATTCAGTTTTCCTTCCAATTTTGAAAGAATTGTTAGATAGGTCTGAAAAGAATATACATTCTAGAATCTATCAAACTTTGAAAGATTGAGTGAATACATATTATGGTGGCATTCTACTTTTTGTGTGAAATCTAAAATTTACATCTGTCACTTACATCAGTCAAATAATACACTTACATCAGTCAAGTTAATGTCAAGCGCACTCTTCAAATAGGTGGGGATCTGAACGAGGAAGATGATGAAGCACCAGTTGACGCCAATGTGTGCGACCTGGATCGCAAGCAGTGGTACTGACGTCATGATCCGACGCCACGGGATGGGGACCTCTTCCTGGATAGAGAACGTGTATCTTTATTCCAATTAACCACAGAACTAATAAGTGTTGTAGTTAGTTCATTTCATACTGTACAATTCGTAGTGAAACCAAACAAATCTAATAGTACAACGAGTATATGAATGTTGTTAGCTCGATATACTAGAAAAAGAAAGGTCAACCCTCTTCATCCCCATTCTCCCTAAAACAATGGATTGCAGTCCAGATCTTGCCTCGGATCTATCTTACAGGTAGATCCCAATAAAACATTAAAATATATCAGTCACGACTAAATTTTCGTTTCAATATAACTTTTACGTGAGGATACACACTACCATGGTACACCGTAGCTGGTGTTTTAGCTTGTCGTAGGAACTTACTTTTGTGTAGCCAGCAAATTTTTTATAAAAAAAAACATATTCAATTAAAACCGGAGTAATTATACTATACATTTTTTGCAGCGTCACCTATTTAGATTGATTAGTATATATTTTTTGTGAAATCCGATGCTTGGAAAAATATAAAATTTCCTATGAAACCTACCACAGTCTTCGAACTCAAAGAGCGTTCAATGTATTCAGCTTCTTGTGCCTTAATGAATCGATGCTCGCTTGGCGAGCTAGCGGTGAGGGCCCACCACAAGGCCGCAGTCACCAACGACAGGGCGCCCATGCTGTAGAAGATCAGAGTCCAGCCCATGGACGTGTTGGCGAGGATACCGCAGATAGGCATTGTTATTATTGTGCCTATTTGGATGCCTGTAGCAGAGAGTCTTTTTTTATGTACCTATACAATACAATATTCTTTATTGCACACCAAAAAACAGAAATAAGGAAACAGTTTTATAGTAGTAGTAGGGTACAATTGGCGGTCTTATCACTAAAAGCGATCTAAAAACTCCTTAAAAGGAAATGTATATGGGTGGTGCACAGAATAAATTATACAATTTAAAACATATTTGTAAATTAAATTAAATACACAAATTATATAAATAACTATTTATTAATATAGAAACAAATAGAAATACATACAACTTTAAGATCACAGAGAAAGATAATTCTGTACCTATATTAACTGATTAAACGATAGTGTACAAGAAAGAAAAGAATAGCCCTCAAGAATTACCGTAATAGTTACTTCTCAGCCATGTCTATAAACTGTTCTCGAAGGGGAACACGAATTGTCTCGCATGAAAATTTTATAAGTACCAGCTTCCAGCGCAGGTTGGGTTTCACAAAGGCTTCAACAGTTTATTTCACATGCACATAGTTTGAAGGCTATACATGATTGTGTCTATGAATTTGTGGACTATGATAAATCTCTTGACTTCGTTGAAATGAAAATGGCCAAGAATAGAAAAATGTAACTCACCTTTTTGTTACAAAATGATCTTAGTGTGACTCAGTTACAGAGTGATCTTAGTGTGACTCAGTTACAGAGTGATCTTAGTGTGACTCAAGTTGGATCCTTATTAAAAGGAGCTGAATTATCGAAAATAAATAAATATTTACTCGCCAATTTATCTTCTATCCTCAACACTACGACCTTATTACTTGTTCACGACTCAACCTTCGCAATATATAGGTAGACTGTGAAGTGCAAGTCGCATTCCACGCTCGTACACCACGTTTCACCGACAATTATAACGTGATATACTATCCCCGTATTTCGGGCATAAATATGGATTAATTACTTAACGTGCCTTCCGAAGCACGGACACAAAAATGTGGAGCACGGGATTTGAACCCGCTGACCTCCGGATTAGTGCTCGAGTCACTTAACCCCAGAGGTCTAGTGGTAAGGGTGATAGTAATGGTTGTTTAGTTAAATTATAAATATATCCCTCATCGAGGTATAATGATAATATAGTTACCAGCGTAAGCGATGATGCCCAGCCTGGTCCTCTCGCCCGGCGGCGCCCACTGCCCCAACAGCGTGTGCACGCCCGGCATGAAGCAGGCCTGTGTCAGCCCCATGCACACGCGCATCAGGCACATCGCCATCCAGTCTCCCTGCCGAACATTCCTCATTACTACCTTTAGCTTTACATAGATGGCGCTAGTTAACATATCGTCAAGAGTAGTCACGCACGACATACCAAATGTAAATAGAAGGTACCTTTAAATGATACAACGTAATCTACTGATCATACGGGTTCCATTGCTAGACACAGAGTTTCTCTTCTAGAACTCAAGCATCTCGATACAGATCATCATCTGGTCATCGTTATCGCGCATGCCGCTCACAGTGCCCGCTGGACCGACGACGTTTCGGGTGGCGGCTAGATGAGGACGAGTGACGAAATAAGAGTTGCAAAATATTGGAAAGGCCTATGGCCCGCAGTGGACGTAAACAGGCTTATGGTTGGATGGATGATGCATTTACTTACGATTCTAGCCAAGAATGGTGTAACTAAAGCCATAACTCCACTGACAATGAGCGCTGCCAGTAACAAGAGCTTTCCTCCGAACTTCTTGCACAGGATCCCTGCAGGGATCTGCATCAAGGTGTAGCCCCAGAAGAATGATGAGAGAATCACTCCACGAATCTCTTCACTCCACGTGTATATCTGAAATAAAAGTAATGTGGATACAGAGTTCTGATCTAACTGGCATTGCATAAGCATTTAATAGAGCAGCATTCGTGACAGTGTGAGTCTTATCTGACTATATACCATAATTAATAATAAGAAAATAATACATGAAATAAACTTTTAACATGTCAATATAGAATACAATAAAATATAAGTACAATTTGGGGAATTAGAAAAAATTATAAAAGTTGGGCTTACCTAAATTTAATAAAATGATAAATAATACTATTTTTCCGTAAAGCAATAATTGCAAGAGCATGTCTTTTTTTATTATTCTTCCTTCTTATTTTTAATTTATTTACTCTGAGAATGTTCAGTTCAGTTTCAATTATAAAGGACATATTCAGCCATTAACAGTGGAAAAAAGCAATGTGAAGACGCTTCCAAACGCTTCATACACTCCATAGCTAATGGTGTTGAAACAAACCTCGATGTTTGTGGAGTTATCGTGAGTGGAGTCGGTCATGGTGAGGATGGCAGCCCCCATGCTGCTGCGAGTGACGTAGATCACAGTAGCACACAGCATCATCATGAAGATTTGGAAGTGCCGCACTCCGAACCCGGGGGCTCCTGCAAACGATTTACAAAAATCAATGGAGGCTATTTATGGATTGATAGCTTAGAATTTTTAGAAACTTCGGCAAATAATGCACGTTTGTCTACCCAAATATTACTACTGTTTGATAAAAAGCTTTTTTATTTCTTTTCATGGTTATCTACTGTAATGACGACGAGTTAAGTTGAAGTCCGAGGTGTAGCCGAGGGCTTTAAAATACACGAATTGGGAATCACACCTGCTCCCAAGTCATACGTAGTGCTCTAAACCTAGGAGAAAATATTCCGACGGCGTCATCAAATCTTCACTATCACCATTAGACGACATTTTGAGTAGCTAGTAATTTTACAAATTGGAAATTCAGACAAAATAAACGAAAGCGACCCACTCATGAGGTAATTTCACTTTTAATATTTCATAGTGTACAGAAAATGCATGGCCAGTATCATTTTGTGAACTTGGTCATTAAAAAAATAGCTTTTGGCATTGAAACTACTGACCAAACCAGCAAACTGCCAAACCCGGTGAACGAACGGCCAAACCAGTTTTTCGGAAATCCTTCAGCGCAGATGAGAACCGGTAGGTTAAATAGGTTAGAAGAGAACCAGAACATTAGGCAACCACCTTTTTTAAGGGTCCATGCCACCTAAACATGCCCCACCGTATTGCTGATTCATGACAGAAAATATTTGTTTAATGAGAAATAAATAATCACACAAGTTGTCGAAGAGTTGTATTACAACCTAATTAATTTGATTTTTGCATAGAATTGATAGCAAGCTAGAAAAAAAAATCTAAAGTTGCTGAAAATCACGTAAAACTGCTCTTCGCGTATTTCTCATTGGCGATTTCTCAGATAATTTTGGAACCTGAAATTCAGGCTCCCGTAAGTTAAAAGTGTACAGAATGGTGAGATTAACTTATTTTTGCCAAACAAAAATTATTACTTGGTGTATTTATCCATCAAACATAACCAACTTTTGCGTGCAATTTCCCTATACAAATCACTATGGAGGGCAGCATCGAATTGAACGTTCGTTCAAAGGGCACCGAACGCGCCTTCCCATTTCAGTCTATCGCTTACGTTCAAGGTGAGTGCACGTCCGTTTGCTTGAGCAAAGCTCGATGTATACGTACGAGCGGTGACAGCACAGTGGTGGTTGTATTGTTTTCTTCGACTGACAGTTGGTGTGATTTGTGGAGAGTAAGTACCTACCTTTGAAATATTTTTTATTCTTTATTCACACTGCACCGCAATCTGCTCCGGTGTGAAGTTTTGCATGCAAATACAAACAGCTGCGGTTTTATTTTATGGAAAATAAAAACTAAAACAGACTTCATCAAAACACCGAAATAACTCAAATATCTAATTCAGCTTGGAGTCGTTGCCCAATAGGTATTTATATTATACTAAATATTATATATTATACTATATATATAAAAAGTCGCCGCCGCGTATGTGTATGTATGTATGTATGTATAATTCTTTGGCACGCTCTGTAGCCTAAACGGCTTGATGGATTTAGCTTGAGAGGTGTCTCTTAGCTGTGAGAGTGACATAGGGTAAATATATATAAAAAAAAGAGCCAGATTTTTGGCGCCATATTATGTGTTTTCAAGTTTTTTTCCTCAGAACCTATCGAGTGGGGTATCAAAATAAAGGGTTTTGAGAACAAAAAAAAAATAAAAAAATATTAAAAAAACAAAAAACCCAACTGCGTAAAAATTGTTAACTTAAAATTTTCAAACTTATTTAATAAATGAAGTGAAAAGATAAATATTTTATACAAGTTGAAAAATTTAATATTTTTTTGGTTTTAAATGATCATGGTTGACAGGGTTCACAAATGCAGTCGGAAGCATGAAATATTCATAATACATTCCATCATTATATATTTATCATAGATATATTTTTTTAATCCAAGATGGCCGGCACACCATTTTCACTATTTAACGTTTTACGAGTCCATTTTGAGATTTTTGGGATTGCTCAGGACATGAATTAAGTATATTTTGTGATCCAAGATAGCTGCCAGACTTATCAAACCTTTTTTTTTTTCAGAAAAATTCTTGGTGACGTTACAAACACTGAGCAAACTGGGACCAAAAGGCACCACACCAGACGGCAAATATGCGGACGGCATTGTAGAGATCAAATGTCCATCATCTTTGGAAAATTTTTCGTTCGCAGATGCCATGAAAAAACATCCGTTTTGGAAGTTTGACTCCGCTTCTAAAGAGCACATAATTAATGCCAATCACCAGTGGTATTTTCAAATCCAGGGCCAGTTGCATATAACGCAAAAAGACGTTTGCATGCTTGGTATCTGGTTTGGTGCAGCCTTACCAATGAAAGTCTACAAAATCAATCGTGACGACCAGTTTTGGAAGACAAGAATGGAACCAAAATTGGTTTCATTTTATAACGATTGCTTGCTTCCAGAACTGGTCGATCCGCGGAATTCTCGGTGCATGCCTGTACGAGACCCGCCTTATATTATTCAAGCAATGGAAGAGAAGAAAGAGAAAATGAAACGGACTTTGAATGAATTAGATCCGTGTACAAGTAGAGATTGAGAGGTTTGGTAGGTCAAGATTACCATGTTTTATTATGAAGGTTCATTATAATATAAAAATAGTAATAAATGTCTGTTTCCTTACTATGTTATCGTTTAATTTACTTATTCCTTGATGGACACTTATTAGTTATGATTCAGGTGCAGTGAATTCCTTTTGGCTATTAAAAAAACCAGTCAAGTGCAAGTCAGACTCGCGTACCTAGGGTTCCGTAATTCGACAGTTTTGGGAACAGAAAATTTCATTTAGTTTTTTTTTTATGTGAATTTCTCAACTGCCTTATTTTTTTTTATTTTTCTCTCTGTTGTAACGGAAATATTTCCAAAAATTTGAAATTAAAAAAAAAACAATTACACCGTGGTATGTGGGCAAATTAATGCTATTTTTGTGCTAAATTTCAAGGCTATATCTTTAACGTTGCTAATGTTATGAGGCTGTGACATACGGACGGACAACGGAGTCTCACCATAAAGGTTCCTTTTGTACCTTTTAGGTACTACGGAACCCTAAAAACAGCGAATATTGTGAAACCTATGTCTACTATTAATATGACCACAATGATAATTGTATGAGATGATATGACTAACATAATTATACAAGTATTGTGCAATTCCAACAATGTTACATACATACGGGTCGAATCGATCACCTCCCTTTTTATGAAGTCGGTTATATGACTAACATAATTTTACAAGTATTGTGCAATTACAACAATATTACATACATACGGGTCGAATCGATCACCTCCTTTTTTATGAAGTCGGTTAAAAAGGTAAAAAAGTCATATAGATGACGAAGTGTAGTCAAATAATAACTAAAATACAGAAACTATATAGTGAAAGGAAATAACCGAAAAGTGTTCCGGAAATAGATATTATTTGTCCGTTACACGTTGTCGCAGACCACTGTGCGTGTTTATATGTGTGCGTGAGCGCGCGGCCGAGCGCCGGCCGCTGTGTGCGTGGGCAGAAATACCTATATCTGAGGAAGGCCCTCGGGAGACCGGGTCCTTAAGACAACCCAGAAGCCATACTAGTTTGTCCCAAAATTGTGTTTACCCGGTAACATATACAACGTGTAACAGAAAGATGTAACCATATTTGAAAAGCTTATTCAGTCAATGGTATAGAACAACTTTTACTATGGAATCAAACCTGAAATCTCAAAAAAAAAATCTGCTCTTCCATACATTTCGGCCGAGTGGCATTGCATTTTCGTATGAAGCGAGTAATTTTTTTTTCGATATACAGGATTTGTTCTATAGTAAAAGTTGTTCTAAACCGTTGACTGAATAAGCTCCTCAAATATGGTTACACCTTACTGTTACACGTTGTATAATAACTAGCGTACGCCCCGTAGCGTTGCTCGCGTGGATCCAGTTTCTCCCGACCGTAGTAGGAATTTACTAAAATCGTTCATAGCGTATGTGTACGTCATACAATGATACGAGTACAATAAAACCTACAGTCCAATATTTATGTTTCTTGGTCCAGCTGTCTGGTGAAGGCATTGACGTCAAAAAAAAATTGAAAAATCAGCACCTTTACAATATATTTTCAATAGACGTTACAATCGTCTGTGAAACGTGGGTGTACGAGTGTGGACTGTGACTTGAGGATCCAGTATTCATGTCACAACGATAAATTTAACCATTTTGTCCATGCACTACGTTCAGGCCGTCGGTCGTCGCCGTATCACGTACAAAACATACAAAGGTGAATTTTTAGTCATCGTCCAAATTCATACTGGAGGCTTGGTTAGTGGTCAGTGTCATGGATCAATAACAATTTTAAGAAATTATTGATTCATAATACCGATCACTTACGAAGCATCCAGTATGAATTTGGATGATAACAAACAATTCACTTTGTAGAAGAGTTATTGAAAGCGAATGGAAATGTCTTAGCTAGGCTGAGAAATGAGTGCTCTCTAAGGGTATGTGGATGGAAAAGTCGAAAGCAGGGTCTTTGACTTAAGAACTTTGTTTGGACTAGTTAGGAAATAAACATACTAAAAGTCTTATCCCTCCGAGTCGAGCCCGAGGGGGGCGGGGCACAAAGAAGATCCCGTTTTTTGGTTTTTTGCTTACATCTCAACAACAGCTGGTTCTATAGACTTGAAATTTTGCATATAGATACCTTTTATAGTGAAGGCGTTCACTAAGAAAGGATTTTTCAAAACACACCCCTTAAGGGGGTGAAACGGGTGTCCAAAGTTTGTAAGGGGAAACAAGATTAGTTAGACTATTTTATTCGAGACTTCACAGGAGTACTCTTATCTATAAATGTGTTTCAAGTTTTTAACCCCTAAAAGGGGGAAATGGGGTAAAAATATTGAAAATCAACATGGGTATCGTTTGAATGGTTTATCGGGTCGCTGATTACGAAAACAACAACGATTTTAAAATCCAACGTGGTTGACGTGAAAAAGGCTTTGAAATTCGACCATTTTTCGAAGCTCATAGCTAGGCAAAGATTGGAGATAGATAAAAAGTGTGAAAGCTAAAGTTGTAGAAAATTTTATCAGCTTTCATTATGTAGTAAAACAAAATTTCGTACAATGCACGGTTTTCGAGATGTAAGCAAAAAACCAAAAAACGGGATCTTCTTTGTCTCCGGGCTCGACTCGGAGGGGCAAGGACTTTTAGCACGTTTATCTCCTAACTAGTCCAAACAAAGTTCCTAAGTCAAAGATCCTGCTTTCGACTTTTCCATCCACAAATTATTCGTTGCTTAAGCTACAGCCCGATCGAAAATTAATAGACGTTACTTTGTGGAAGTCCATTATCGACTGTCAGTCATTAGAGACTGGAGATCCATTAACCTACCGACTAAATTACAGTAATTATTATCACAATCATCATCAATCACTTCACAGCTACGCTCTTGTCGGTGGAGTTACAGCCATTCTTCTCTTTCTTCTGCTGCTGATATAACATAACATTAACTTCTTCTGCTGGGGCTCTACCGCGTAATTCTCATTTGTATCAACTTCAAGCAAATGCACGCGAAATTCAACGCGTGCAAAAGAGATGGCATGTTAGGCGGGTGTCGTCGCACGCACGTCAAATTTAAATCTCAAGTTGATGTTGATGAAAATGGGAATTACGCGGTAGACCCGCTGGTATGACATAAGCCTGTACCTGAGCCTAGAGCATGACCAACTCCAGTCTATCTAGGATTCGTTTGAAGAAATTCGGACTTTCCTTGTATTGAAAAAAATATATTTGGTTTATTAATCTTTTCACTAGGGATGTTACGTATAAACAATGTACTAAGATTTATACTTTTTTTAAAAAAAAAATGTTTTGCACTCTCTCTTTTTTTGGTTATCAAACGTTCGCTTCAAGAACGCGGTTAAGAGATCAACTTGATTTTTTTTTCATAAAATAGGTAATAGAAATATGAAGGTATATCACCTAAATTCAATATTTTTTTCCCTACAAAATGTTTCAGTATTAGCTAAAAACACACCAATTTGTTGTTTCGCTGCGTGATCACTAGTATTATGCGTTCAAGAAAAAGAGGCCAAAGAGCCAACATATAATCGCCTCTATGACAAGCAAATAAAGTCTTTGCCGTAGGACTTATTGTGCTGGACGGGTAATAAATAAAGTTGCTAGGGTATGCCATCTTCTTAACATTAACTTTTTCGTACACTTGAATAAACAAGGTGCGTCTAGATCTTCCTCTTCCTCTTTCCCCTCGACCTTTCCTTCTATGATATTTTTCTAGAAACTGTTATGTTGAACCAAGTGTCCTATCATCTTCAATCTTCGGTTTTCAATGGTTATTTACAAACATATTTTATCCTCTTCATGTTATCACATGATCTGAAAATTCTTAGTCTTCATATTATGTGCATTCTATACAGAGGGTGCTTTAAGTTTGAATTTGTTCTAAATCCGTGGTCCGAATATTGAATTTATTTTTTCATGTTACTTAGATATCAATTTAGATGATGTCAAAAATTTATTGATTATATACTTTTGCAGAACTCTACCCTAGAGCTTGTACCGCCAAAGACTGGTTCTGGTAAATGATTAATTTAAAATAATAGTTCAAACGGACCTAAGCACGTAAGTCCTCGGCACATCGTATAATTAGCCATTTCATGAATTGCCTAGCCATATCATGAATTCTCCTAAAACTACAGGTGTCGCCTCGTTCCGCTTTATTCGGCTCCGCTCCGCTTCGTCCGGCTCCGCTCCTCTTCGCTTGGCTCCCTTTATTTATTATCATACCCACGACATGTACAATATCCTTTTGTTATTACTTTCAATCAAAGATATAGCAGTAAGGAACTATTACATTTTTGAGTCAATCCAAAAAAGTTACACATTCACCACGAGCGTTGCTTTCTTGCTTATCGTCACAGCTCCGGCCGTCCTCAAGAATTTTTTGACATTATAAAGGCGCTTATTACCGTCAAATGGGTACTTTCTAAAGCCTTCTTCTCGTTTATGACTGTACCAAAAAGCTCTAAAAAATATATATTGATCATCAACTAAGACAATAATTGGAACATTTTTTATTCATACCACCAATACTTCGAGCGTTCAGTTTTAAAATTTGCATACAAAAACCGTTTTTTTGGCGATTAATTTCATCCCAAAATTACTCGAATTGAATTTTTTTTCAACCGAATGTTGTGTTTTGCCTTGAGTTACCTACTACTCCTAAGCGGCTTGTTCAATTTAAGTCATTTATACATCTTGATTAAAAGTTAAACTATATATATAGCTACGTACTACTGATAGGATTTTTCAATCGAACAATCGCATCCATGTGAAAAGTATTATTTCCTCCTATTTAGGATTTTTCAATCGAACAATCGCATCCATGTGAAAAGTATTATTTCCTCCTATTTAGGATTTTTTTTTCAATCGAACAATCGCATCCATGTGAAAAGTATTATTTCCTCCTATTTAGGATTTTTCAATCGAACAATCGCATCCATGTGAAAAGTATTATTTCCTCCTATTTAGGATTTTTTTTTCAATCGAACAATCGCATCCATGTGAAAAGTAGTATTTCCTCCTTTTTAGGATTTTTCAATCGAACAATCGCATCCATGTGAAAAGTATTATTTCCTCCTATTTAGGATTTTTCAATCGAACAATCGCATCCATGTGAAAAGTATTATTTCCTCCTATTTAGGATTTTTCAATCGAACAATCGCATCCATGTGAAAAGTATTATTTCCTCCTATTTAGGATTTTTCAATCGAACAATCGCATCCATGTGAAAAGTATTATTTCCTCCTATTTAGGATTTTTCAATCGAACAATCGCATCCATGTGAAAAGTATTATTTCCTCCTATTTAGGATTTTTCAATCGAACAATCGCATCCATGTGAAAAGTATTATTTCCTCCTATTTAGGATTTTTCAATCGAACAATCGCATCCATGTGAAAAGTATTATTTCCTCCTATTTTGCCCTATAATGGACGCAGCCACTTTACATTGCGCGCTGATATAAACGTTATACGAGTACAGTGTCGTAACCGTCAATTTTCGTATCAACACACATCGATCTGTTATTTAGCGTTACTAAGGGCCTTAAGAAACGTACATGATATATTTGTACTTACGAATACTTTCAGCATTTTCTAACTCCGCCATTTTCAACTTTTCTTCCGCCATACTTGTGAATATTTATTAAAACCTACGCTTTATTGATTTTAAGCAACTTTTTAACTAGAATGTCTATTTCCAGAGTTCACCAGAACAAATGTGTACATTAGTACAGAATGTTCATTTAAAGTAGATAGCACCACGTTATAAATAAAGTAAACAAGGAATTAGTCGTTATGAAATTAGACTTCTTTACTTCACGAGCGATATGATAAGGTTAAATGATTTATAACTTCCTTGTGCAACGTAGTGGCATTTGTTGTGTGTAAGTTCGTGAGAAAGCGGGCAAGGGTGAGTTTGACTGACGTGCCGAGGGTTCCGTACCGTATGTAAAAGCAACAGCACAGAACACTATCACTTTTGTCATAATCTAATTCATCATTCAAAAAAAATTTGTAAACCGTTTAACAATATGATTGTAAATAAAATGCATTTTGTTACTTATTTACCTAAACTTTTGTCAAAATTAATAGTTAACACAGTAAGTAGATTTATATCATAGTATTTTACTAAGGGACCTCCAGGTCTGCTCGAGTTTCATGTATGTGCTGACTGTAGCTTATATACAACGTGTAACAGAAAGGTGTAACCATATTTGAAGAACTTATTCAGTCAATGGTATAGAACAACTTTTACTATAGAGCCAACCTTGAAATCTCAAAAAAAAACTGCCCTTCCGTACATTTTGGCCAAGCGGCATTGCATTTTTCTATGAAACAGTCGATTTTTTTTTTTTTCGAGATACAGGTTTTGTTCAATAGTAAAAGTGGTTCTATACCATGGTCTGAATAACCTCTTCAAATATGGTTACACCTTGTATATATATACTTAATAAAATAAAGTTTAAAATTTTTAAGTTGTATTATAATATTTAAGATTTTGTAAAAATTGAAAAATAAATACATTTTTAGCAGTGAAAAAAAAAATAAAATAAAATGTCACTTAATGTGAGATATATTTCGGGCCCTAGCCTGGGTCCGGCATCAGTCACAATGAAATACATATTATGTTAGCACATAATATGTATTTCATTGTATTTCATACATAATATGTATGACTGTTTGTGTCCTGAATAGATGAAAATAAAAAATAAAATAAATAAAACACAGATAAAGTATTATAAACTGTCATAAGGTTACTCGTCCACACCTGATAGTGAAGTCAAGGTCAACTCTCTATACATTATTCCTTGTGAACTATCATAACAACACATTTTTTTATTTACATTATCCTATTGTTTTCTGGAAAACAGTGCATGATCATGGAATATTGCTAGTTTCATTGATTGAAATTTAAAAATTTAAATCAGCAGAAGTAGCTCAGGGGTAGAACGCTGGCCTCTCAATCTTGAGATCCAGGTTCAGTCCCCGGTCGGGCATGCACTAATGAGTTTTTTGGAATTTATGTGCACAGTATTTGTCTTACTTACAATTAACACTTGCTAAACGGTGAAGAAAAACATCGTGAGGAAACTTGCATGCCCTGAACAGCGTGTATTTTTGCCCGAAAAATGGCGATAGGGATTACCATTTATCACGTGGGGACGTAATAATCGTCGGTAAAACGCGGGTTCACCAAGTGTGGACTGTGACTCGCATTTCACAGTTCACACTCGGAACACCTCTGACACTCCCTCATGGATTCATGTCGTGACGATATATATAAAATATAAATATATGTTTATCTAGTCGTAAATTTTTTTTCTTACCTGGCTGTGAGGTTTTATTGTCTAGCTACAGCTCATTGAGTAGAGTACAATATTATCTTCAAAAATAAAGAAATAGGAGGCTGTAAAAGTTGTCAACATGTTTGTAAAGCTATCTTTCTAAAAAAAAACTGGCCAAGTGCGAGTCAGACTCGCGTACCTGGGGTTGCGTATTGTGTATGATAAATTTAATTTTGTTATTTTTTTTTGTGAATTTCTCAACCGCTTTATTTTTCCTGTAATATTTACGTAAACACCAAACATATTACCATGATTTTTTTCATATTTTTTGGTCCACAAGTTTTGGAGATAAGGGGGGGGGACGTGTAATTTTTTATGGTTTTATGGTATTTTTACAATCATATTTTTAATACCTACAATTTGATACCCACGTTGTATTTTTATAAAATATTTTTTTTATTTATTTTTTATATTTATATTTGTGCTCAATTTTTTTAATCTCTATAGTTTTCTTGTAGTTGGTCAGTTATAATCTATAATCTATAATCGTCATTTTTTTCATATTTTTCGGTTTATTAGTTTCGGAAATAAGGGGGTGGGGGACATACATATTTTTGTGGTTTTTTAAAGATTTCTCGAAATCAGTGCCAGTAAATATAGTAAAAGTATATATTTTACAATAAACTTTTTAATAAGTACAATTTTATTATACCTATATTGTATTTTTAGCATGATATTTTTGTACTTTTTAGGTACGGAACCCTAATAAAGAAACAGGAGGCCGTTAAGGTCGTCAGCATTTTTGTTACGGGATCTATCTCAAAAACTAAACTAAGTAGTTAGCAATTTGTTATTTCCTTATATTACGTACCATATCTACTGGATGTGAATAACAGATACTAAAAATGTCGATTTATAATGTAGATTTTGAGTTCCATACTCGGGTATGGAACCAACGGGTATCTTAACCAACTTAATTAAGCGATTTTATTTCATACATTTTGTAGGAAATGAAAATTTTAAAAATTTGTTCGGATGTGGGTAGCTGGATTGTCGAACGTAACGCAATGACAATTCAGCTGAACGTAAGGTAGCCGCATTACAACACGGCGATGTTTTTCAGTCCGGCGCGCCTACCTGTAATACGGCGTGTTATACGATATGGCTGCGACCTATTATATAATATACGGGTGGATCGATTTTCCACTTTTTTCAAATTTCCCATCGTAATGGTGAAATTATTTCGAATCCATATTTAAAAAGCTCAAATAAAAAAATTTAAAATATTGGACTAAATCTTATGCTGCCGACTTGCTTCAGTATTACAAAAATTAAAAAAATATATGGAAGAAAAAAAATTTGTTTGCTTGTTTAATTTTTTTTTTTGTATTTTTTTTTAGTTGAAGTTTTTTTATATGTTATTCACAAGAAATTGGTGATAAAATTATTCACACTAAATGACAGAACATGTTAAAGGGTGGTCCAACCAAAACGCACGATGTTAATCATTATATATAAAAAACGAGAAGTCCTGACTGACTACTCACTCATTCACTGGCTCATCAACGCGCAGCCCAAGCCCTTGGACCTAGAAAGCTGAAATTTTGAACAGAGCTTTCCATTGTAATGTAGACAAGGAATAAGAAAGGATGTTTTGAAATTCCACCTCTAAGGGGGTGAAACGGGGGTCCAAAGTTTGTATGGGGAAACAAGATTAGTTAGACTATTCTGCTCGCGGCTCTCCGCCCGCGTGGCCTACAGGAAACAAATTGCATTTTTTTCAGAAACAAACATTCACTCCCTCTGGGAGTCAAGCTGTAGTGCTGGGTGGAAAAACTGGCAAATACTTGGCCTTTGGCCTCATGGCACTTGGCTCGGCCTTCGGCCTCGCCAGGGTGCCGAACATAGGGACTCACCGAACAAAGTTTTTCCGAAAAAGTGTCGAAATCCCTATCAGTTGTCAAAAAATGACAAATTTGAATACGGCAGCGTAATCGGCGACCCCAAATGCCCCTTAATATCGAGTTTCATGCAAATCGGAATACTTTTTTGGACCTGTCAAAAAATTGTCAAAACCTGTCAAATTCAATTTTTTTTCGGTCAAGTTAGCCCCAGCTTGACCAATCACTATAGTTAAAACCCGAACTCCTTACAATTAGCCGTTCAGGAGATATGGCCGATCAAAATTTTGCAAATATTTTTTTTCGACTTTTTTTTTACCGTCATCTAGATCTCGCCGAGCACTTTTCTTAGAGTACTATGAACATGGGTCTAGCATCAGCCGTTTGGGAGATACGGGCCTGTAAATTTTTGACACTTTCGGCAGGTAGATCTCGTCGAGACCTTTTCCTAGACACTCATCAACATGAGTCTAACTCCGGCCGTTTGGAAGATACAGGCCGTCAAAATTATGACATTAAAAAAAACTTTTTTTGGCACCCCATGGTCTAACCTCTAGGGATATACCACCTTCCGTTCCAAAGATATTTTGCTGATTTATCGTTGTTGTTATTGTAATCAGCGACCCGATAAACCATTCAAACGATACCCATGTTGATTTTCAGACTTCATCACCCTATTTCCCCCTTTTAGGGGTTAAATTCTGAAAAAACCTGAAACACATGTTTACTCATTTATGGATAGGAGTACTCCTGTGAAGTCTCGAATAAAATAGTCTAACTAATCTTGTTTCCCCATATAAACTTTGGACCCCCGGTATCGATTCGGCATAACACGTCTTAACTTATTTGACCTTATTTTAGGCGTCCTGTCTTTTTCTTTCTTTACCGAAAAGACAAGGACAGAACGCTTAAATTAAGTTTAGTCCTGTCAAATAAGTTAAGATGTGCTTCACCGAATCGGTACCCTTATATCGTTTTCAATATTTTTACTAAAACTGTCGTGCTCAATGTCACAATAGACTCATGCATAGTACTTGGAGGTGACCGTATTTTTACTAAAACTGTCGTGCTCAATGTCACAATAGACTCATGCATAGTACTTGGAGGTGACCGTATTTTTACTAAAACTGTCGTGCTCAATGTCACAATAGACTCATGCATAGTACTTGGAGGTGACCGTATTTTTACTAAAACTGTCGTGCTCAATGTCACAATAGACTCATGCATAGTACTTGGAGGTGACCGTATTTTTACTAAAACTGTCGTGCTCAATGTCACAATAGACTCATGCATAGTACTTGGAGGTGACCGTATTTTTACTAAAACTGTCGTGCTCAATGTCACAATAGACTCATGCATAGGACTTGGAGGTGACCGTATTTTTACTAAAACTGTCATGCTCAATGTCACAATAGACTCATGCATAGTACTTGGAGGTGACCGTATTTTATCATCCTTATGCACATTTTGTCAGGGTTCGAAAACATTGAATATCAAGATTCTTGTAAATATAGTTATACTAGGACATCATTTTAGTTCCTATATTTATCTCAAAAACCTAATCTGAGTAAACTTATATTGGTCTTATTTGTTTTATTTATTGGATAGCATATACAATGTGTAACAGAAAGGTGTAACCATATTTGAAGAGCTTATTCAGTCAATGGTATAGAACAACTTTTACTATGGAACAAACCCTGTATCTCGAAAAAAAATCGACAATTTCATAGAAAAATGCAATGCCGCTCGGCCGAAATGTATGGAAGGGCAGATTTCTTTTTTGAGATTTCAGGTTTGGCTCCATAGTAAAAGTTGTTCTATACCATTGACTGAACAAGCTCTTCAAATATGGTTACACCTTTCTGTTACACGTTGTATAGGTACAAGGTGACGTTTATTTATGTAGCCAAATTCATACTGAAGACTTGATAGGTGCTCAGTATCAAGGTTCGATGACCTTTTTTGTGAAATTCGCGTATTATATTTTTCGTATTCCCTAAAAACGCAAGCCCCGAGTCTATTACTATGGGAGCTCAACATTTTATTTTGCTAAATAAGAAAAAAGTGTTACTGATCTGTGATACTGGTCACTTACCAAGACTCCGGTATGAATTTGGCTGTATTAATAAATTTTACCGTATAAAGCACTTAAGGGTCCGTACAAGGTCAGGTGCACAACTTCAAATGACCATTTCACATTGTATAACTTAGTCAATCGGTTTAATAAAAATAATATAAATAGTAAACTACAGGACTAATCTAAACAGTTCAGAAAAAATGCAAAAGCTTTAAGTTCGCTCAATAGAAAAAAATTACGAAGTCACCTCTAAATTTCATGGTTTTCGAGCGTCAAAAGGCCTTCCTTAAATTATACAGCCTTGAAATTTGTATTAAAAATAAGTGAACAATAACTCCTTCTAAACATTTTACAACATTTCAATAATTTCATCTAGAAGCCGAGTTACTAAATAAAAACGCAGTTTTTCGTGAGCGCGTGTTTCTTGGTGGTCGTAACAGCCACGGCTGAGAGCGAGTTAAGTTATGTGAGGTGCTCAGCTGCTCAATCTGACTTTAAATGCCTTAAACCACGTGCGTCACCAAGGTTAGTGTTAAAAGTCTATTTCTATAAATTAAATACATTGGTAAATCATACGCAAAACAGAGGGAAAAAAACAATAGTTTCACAGTTTATTATTTGTTTCTTATTGTGTAGTTAATATTCATATCATACAAAAAATATTTAAATTCTTAGATAAATCAACACACCAAATCATTTTCGTTTCTGTCATGCGCAACTTTGCCTTTCATTTTGAGATCTTCAAGCTCCAGTTGGTTAACATCTGCAAAAAAAATACATCTTCAAGATATGAATTCCCGAGGGGACGTCAGAGGTATTTTGGTACCCACCAGTTCACCCATAGTGTATCTTAGAAATACGCTCTGCTTCAAACTCACGCACGCAGATGGGTGCTCTACACGCTGTCTAAGCGAAGTTCGGAGAAGTCTCCATACAAAATTACAAATCTCGGCGCGGCAGCGTGCAGACGCGTGCTGCATGTGTGAGTTCGAATCGGAGGGCTTGTATTAAGATTCACTACTCGATATATTTTTATTCTAGCGATAGAGATAAATTTTTTAATATAGATCTTTATTAATCCCAATTATAATGAATCTTAACCTAAACTATATAGCCACTAGCGAAAGCCAATTGGCTTATCTGTAGTGGCGAGTACAGAAATTATAAAAAGTAACAAACAAAAAACCGCACGAAACGAAACAGAGCAAGTGTTTAAGTAATATTAGTGGCATGGGAATAGCTGAAAATCAGCGTTATCTGAAAATGTTTCAGATGGCATATAGCTGAGTCTATTTCCATTTTCGGGTAATAGTTTTAAAAATAATATAGTTGTAGTACACCCCACCGCGGGTTTACTTGTATTGTATAAATTGTAAATAGTAAGTAAGCTCGACCGATTGATTACCCGAAATAAATATTTTTTCTTTCTTTCTTTCAAATATATCGTGCGGTTATAATTTATAATGAATTTTTATCTGAATTTTCAATTAGGAAATCATATCACACATTACGCTGGGCCGTAATAATCGTCGGTGAAGCCTGTTTGCATGAATGTGGACTTTGACTTACTGTACTGTAATTAGCTACCGTAAGTATGTAAATTGTAAGTTATATTTAAGTTCACTAAGAGCTCATCTGCCAACAAACTGTTATGCAGTTTGGCAGAATATAAATTGTAGTAGTCTTAAGTTTTCTAATGAATAAATTTATTTAAAAAGAAAAACTTACATTCCGCAGTCCATACTCGCAAACATCTCTGACATCCTCTCTGGGCTTAATGTCGTTATTGTATTTGCAGTATATTTGAAACATAAATATTTGAAATAAATAAACTGCAAAGTAATCAGAGAAGCACTGCAAGTAATGCTACCGTTATAGTAACCGAACTTGGTGCGGTCGCCCTGGCAGTAGTCCCAGGGTTGTCGCTCGCCACTCGCTAGCGTCGTGTACACGATGTTTCACGCTATACACAGAGAAGCAGTGGAAGGTCTGGAAGTAATACTACCGTTATAGTAACCGAACTTGGTGCGGCCACCCTGGCAGTAGTCCCAGGGTTGTCGCTCGCCACTCGCTAGCGTCGTGTACACGATGTTTCACGCTATACACAGAGAAGCACTGGAAGGTCTGGAAGTAATACTACCGTTATAGTAACCGAACTTGGTGCGGCCACCCTGGCAGTAGTCCCAGGGTTGTCGCTCGCCACTCGCTAGCGTCGTGTACACGATGTTTCACGCTATACACAGAGAAGCACTGGAAGGTCTGGAAGTAATACTACCGTTATAGTAACCGAACTTGGTGCGGCCACCCTGGCAGTAGTCCCAGGGTTGTCGCTCGCCACTCGCTAGCGTCGTGTACACGATGTTTCACGCTATACACAGAGAAGCACTGGAAGGTCTGGAAGTAATACTACCGTTGTAGTAACCGAACTTGGTGCGGCCACCCTGGCAGTAGTCCCAGGGTTGTCGCTCGCCACTCGCTAGCGTCGAGAACACGATGTTGCACGCTATACACAGAGAAGCACTGGAAGGTCTGCAAGTAATACTACCGTTATAGTATCCGAACTTGGTGCGACCACCCTGGCAGTAGTCCCAGGGTTGTTTCTCGCCGCTTGCTAGCATCAAGTACACAATGTTGCACGCTATACACAGAGAAGCACTGGAAGGTCTGGAAGTAATACTACCGTTGTAGTAACCGAACTTGGTGCGGCCGCCCTGGCAGTAGTCCCAGGGTTGTCGCTCGCCACTCGCTAGCGTCGTGTACACGATGTTGCACGCTATACACAGCGATGCTAACGACAAAAACACGACGCGCCAGCGCTTGAGGTCCGACTGAAACATACACGGTGTATTGTATATCTCAAATGTAAAAACTTGTTAATGGCTCGTTGAATAAATATACATTGTCATTTTTTTTGTTATTGTTAGTCAACTCGCACTTAAGTGGTACCATATAAATAATGCACATCGATTACATTCAAACATTATGTACGGAAATACGATGTATATGTAACCAAGACTAATGCTGGCAGAGAGGAAGTACAATACTAAGAGCAACAATTCTAATAAACTCCATACAGCTGAACATAAATTGTCTAAATCAACCAAGTCGGTCTAAATCTAAATTATACAATGCACTTTCTGATGAAATAAAGACTTGTAAAGAAAACACAACATTCCTACCTAAACTAAGAGCATGGCTACTTGAAAAAGTGTTCTATGGTGTTGAGGAATATTACATTTCAAACATTGCAAATTAACAAAAATTGTACATTTCGCACAATTTAATGTTTCAATTAAGGAAAATACTATTTTAATGATGTGTTTAATAAAATGTTATTAAAGTAAAATGGGTGAAATAATTTTATTTATTAATAAATTGAGTTTTAGTTTGAGTTAAAGGTCCAAAATTAATATTTATCTAACCTTTTTCAATTCTTGAAAACCGTATATAGTGATGTAAATTATTTATAAAGAACTAATGTAGTGTTGTGATATCATATTCATTCAAATTTTGTCACTTTGGTGTAGCTACCCAGAATAAATGATAGTGATGCTAGCGCCATCTAGTTATTCATAGCGGCGGGAGGAGTAAAACATAAAGTTTAGCAGTATCTATATAAAGCTAAGCGAAACATTAAGTTTTTGTTAGTAGCGCTAGTATCACCAATGGATTACCAAAATTAAGTGGAGACAAGGAAATGCTGAGACGTTCAGGCCGTGTTACAAGACACGACAAAATCAGAAACGAGTACATATGAGAAAACTTTTAAGTTGCAAAAATTCAAGACAAACTAAGGGAACGCCTGCGCTTCTATGGTCCAGGAAAGTCCAGGAAAAAGAAGAACAAGAAACGAGACACGGAAATGTACCCATAAAAATATAACCTTTTGGTTCATTAAATTCATTATGAGATTAAATTGTGAATTTACCATGTCCTTATCCAGAATGAGTCGAGTAACGAAGGGCACGACCGCGGCCACCACGCTCCCTGCTACACCGCTCAGAGTCAACAGCGTGCCAGAGAAGTTCTCTGATATGTCTGTCACATTTTCCTGTAAATAAATATTATATTGTTTTTTTTACACACTATAAGCTTACGCTTGGCCACTATTGCGCCTGCTGGTATGCGATAAGACGTAGGATGAAGAGTGCTTGCCTAAAGACCATTGATCTAACAAAAAGAAAGATACGGTATGTTCTTATATTGTCAACTGAAAAATGTATCTCTTTTTTGAAAGAGCGCCACCGAACAAAAGAGATAGAGTGACGAGCTTCGAGAGCAGCGCGAGCGAGACGAAACGAATAAATTCAGGTCCATGGGCCTCAGGCAGAAAGCTGGATACCGTGTCTTCCTTTTTGTTTTGTCTAAGCTAGAGACTGGAACTATGCTGGAAGAGTGGCAGCGGGATTTCACTTGAAAGGAAGTTACTTAGGCGAAAAAGAGAGGTGCAGTTCGACAAGGCTCTTTTGGCCCGTGGACGACATCGACTGGAGGACGCAGCTGTGATACTCGTACAAGGCTTACAGGACATCAGTTTCTTAATCTTGAGATCCGTGTTCCAATCTTTTTGGGCAAGAATTCACTAATATTGTTGGTCAAAAATTGATTGCACATTATATTTTTAACTCAGTAACAAATTAAAGGATTGCAATAAAATTAGCAGTGGGTTAGGTTATGGACAGGTATGGTAGAGCTGATGCCGGGCTCCACTGTGGAGGTACGACCATCTTACTTGGAGACCACCTCGAAGTAATTCGCTGGTGAGTAAGAGGACAGCCAAGAGGCCCACCATGCCTGGGACCGATAGATGGCAGTATATCCATCCCTAATAGCCGGGCATTATATGGAACAGACTGGTGACTGGCAGCGGTGTCACTGGTGCGAGAGTTCTGGCACCGCGCTCACCAACCCGCCTGCCCAGCGTGTGTGAGTATGGGCAATTCTTCCAGGATGTCAGCTGAGAGTGGCAAAGTCCTGGAAAGGCTTATGTCCAACAGTGGACGAACTGGACTGATGGATGAATGGATAGGTTATGGAAACTCTAACAGCAAAAGCTAGTGTCAAATAGTAATTTACAAAACGCATGATTAAGAATATAAGGACCAATTGCACAATAGATAAAAACAAAAGAATCTGTAGTGCAAGTGGCCGTCAATAAAATAAATTAGCTCTAATAAATAATACTCACCAAGAACCCCACATACTGCAGTCCTACTAAAGCTAATATCCCAGTCAATAACATTACCGCTAAAACAGTTGACTCTGGTCCCGTATACGACAAGAAACATAACCCTAATACTGATCCAAAGGCACCTGTAATACAGAAAAAATATGAGTTATTTACTATCCCAGGAAACAACATGACTGTGACATCACCCAGCCTAGTGACCTGAATATTTCGTGTCACTAGCGCTGGAATTCATTAATTTCAAGAATATCATTAAGGTTGCATATTATGTCAGATTGAGCACCTCATTTTGCAGAAATGAACTCTATGAGGTGTTACTTTTTAGAGTTCCGTAGTACCTAAAAGGCACATAGGAACCTATATGGTGAGAAGCCGTTGTCCGCCCGTCCGTCCGTCCGTATGTCACAGCCTCATAACTTGAACACCGTTAAAGATAAAGACTTGAAATTTGGCACAAAAATAGCATTAATTTGCCCACATTACAAAATTTAAAAAAAAATGTATGATTTGAAATTGTTCAAAATATTTCCAAAACTAAAGAGAGAAAAATAAAAAATCATCCTAAAAATACAATATGGATATCAACTTCTAGATATTAAAAAGTTTATTGTAAAAATGTACATTTTTACTATATTTACTTGCAATGGTTTCGAAAAATTTTTGAAAATCCCCAAAAAAGTGTATGTCTCCCGTCTTATCTCCGAAACTGGTACCGAAAAAAATTACGACAATAGACCATAACTGTCCAAATACAGAAAAATTTTAGCAATTAAAAAAAAGTTGAACACATATGAGAAATATAAAAAAAAGTAAAATAAATAAAAAATATATTTTATAAAAATGCAATATGAGTATCAAATTGTATGTAATAAAGAGTTGATTGTGAAAATATATACTTTGGCAATATTTACTTGCATCTATTTCGAGAAAACCCCGAAAAACCACAAAAAAATGCATGTCCCCCCACCTTGTCTCCAAAACTGGGTGACCGAAAAATATGAAAAATATCATGGTAATATGTGTTTACGTAAAGATAACAGGAAAAATATAGCAGTTGAGAAAACCACGAAAAAAAAATACAAAATTGAATTTTTCATCCACGATACGCTAGGTACGCGAGTCTGATTCGCACTTTTTTGTTTATAATAGCGCGCTCTGAACCATGGCTGTTGTCAACCGAAAAACTCGCGCTCACGAAACACCGAGTTTGAATCAAATAACTCTGCTTTTAGTTCAATTTTTTTTAATATTCTAAGACACACTTATGGAGTCATTTTTCACTTACTTTTAATACAAATTTCAATGTTGTATGATTTGAGGAAGGCACATAAAAAACTAAAAATTTCAAGGTATCGTATTTTTTTCTATCGACTGAACTTAAAGCTTTTTTTTTATTTTATATAAATTTATTACATATAAAATTAAGAGAACAAATAAGAGACTGTAGCTACACTAAACACGTGTCATGTTTTAGAAGACAGCTAGGTACCTAGGGGTATTGAAACCACCCAAAATAACTGTACGATCGTAATGTGGACAGTATTCGTCAAGAAGATTTTCGAAAAAAGGAAAATAATCAATTCTGAGACTAGGACTGTTAAAGACACCTAGAAGAATGCTCAGCTGATTTGGAGTATACTGAAAGAGATGGACTTGAAATTTTGTGAGGTCTGTGACCGCGTAGGTAAATAGCAACTCCACCACCGCCTTTATCAACACGATCATTGCGAACAAGCTGGAAACTACGAAGCAAAACAAGAGTAGAGGGAAGAGTAGATTTGCTATTGCGTTTTTGCTAAGACATGCTTATCACAAGACTAAGTATCTACTATCTATATTATTTTTATTAAACCGATTAACCAGGTCTCGCATTGTGAAATGGTAATTTGAAGTTGTGCATTTGACATTATACGGACTCTTAAAAAGAGTCTATAATACCTTACATTGCTTCGCGCATGATTGTTTGTGATATCAACAATACTGCAACAATCACTGTGAAATAATTTATTTTATGATGAAATTAAGGACTAACGCTACGCCCGGAATGTAGCGAAAACTAAGGACTAACGCTACGCCCGGAATGTAGCGAAAACTAAGGACTAACGCTACGCCCGGAATGTAGCGAAAACTAAGGACTAACGCTACGCCCGGAATGTAGCGAAAACTAAGGACTAACGCTACGCCCGGAATGTAGCGAAAACTTGATTCGAAAACAATAACGAATTCAGTTCAGTTCTACTTTACGCAAAATGACGTCATCAATGTCAGGTATAGATAGACTCCACGGGATCTCTTTCCCTGGCCTTCACCCTACAGTCATAAAATGTAAAGAAAGAAGAATGTTTATAAAAATATAAACTTACCTACAGCCGTAATAATTTTTCTAAATTGTGTAATATTCAGTAAATAGTTAACAAAACCGATTCTGTAGAGCCATTCCATAGTCGGTGCTGCGATGGAGTAGGTCAACCACATCGATACGAAGGGCAACATTGCGTACCAGCCACTCTGAAACAAAGAAAAGATCTTCTAATATGACGTCATCTTTGAGTTTCCGTATTTTTCTGAGGTATCAAAATAATTTTCTTCCTGCAAATTTTCAGTTTAGTCGGTTTAGCCCCATTCTTGACTTGCGCGAACAAACAGACAGAAAAATAGCCGAGAACCGGTTAAAAAGAGGTTCCTTTCGATACTGACGCTCAAGCCACCGTGCCCGCAATGCAGTCCCGTACTATGAAACGCGGTAAGAAGCGTAAGCGATAAAAAAGTGTATGAAAGCGATACGATGAAAACATAACGGATGAAATATTACACTGTTTTTGGCCTAGCCCTCATCTACCAAGCGTCAGAACCCAAAGAAATGTTTGCGCCGCATCCACACCCTCGTGGAACTTATAAAATGCCGAGCACGTTTTAGTACACTTAACAAGTAAATCCATCCATCCATCAGCCCGTATTCGTCCACTGCTGGACATAGGCCTCCCCAATATAACGCCACTCTTGGCGGTCCTCAGTCATCCTCATCCAGCCGCCACCCGCAACGTCCTTCAGATCGTCAGTCCAGCGGGCACGAGGGCAGCCTACGCCACGCTTTGCTGTATATGGTCTCCATTCCAATACCTTACGGCCCCAATGGTCATCACGTCGGTGACAAATGTAACCAGTCCACTGCCACTTCAACTTACTGATTCGGCAGGCTATGTCGGTCACTTTCAATCTCTGACGGATATCTTCGTTTCGGATTTTATCCATCATAGATATCCCAAGCATAGCCCGCTCCACAGCTCGTTGAGCGACCTTAAATCGGCGGATCAAGCCTTTGGTAAGAGACCACGTCTCAGCGGCGTACGTCATCACTGGAAGGACGTACTGGTTGTATACTTTAGCCTTCAACAAGTAAATAATATATTTCAAAATAAAAATCAAAAACCAAATACAATAATTATAACAGCAAGCACTTGCGCATTGACCAACAAAATGCCTAGTTTAAAACATAATTGACAATCACCTCTTTGATAGGTATTCTAAGACCAGACACCAAGTAAGCCGGCACGTCCGCCAAGTAGAACACAAACACAACGTTGGTACCAACGCGGGCACAAGTGATGCCCCAGAACGTCGGTGATACAAGAATCTGTCTCCAAGGCTTCTGAAGGTGTTTCTGAAACAAACAAAATGGGTTACTTTAATACTATTAAAACTTACGTGGGCTGATAGAATAAAATATTAAGGTAAAACGGATATTACAACTGTTTTACTGTTACAATTTCGGCATTTTCAAGGCGAGTTTTGTTCTGTCAGTCCATTTAAAAATAGCTTTTAAAAAAAAAAGCGCTGATTGGAAAAAGTGTAACTGGTTTATATTCGCTTAAGTCCGTAGTTCACCCTTCTTATGCAGAGGCTTTAAGGCGATTACCGTCGCCAAATTAGCAGCTCGATGTTTGTCTGTATGAATATCGACGGCAACGACATTGAAATAACGTTCAAATCAATGCACAATGCGTGGTGGCTGTTACGACGCTCGCTGCGTCCTTGAAAGGGCAAAATAGGGGAAAATAATACTTTTCACATGGGCGTCATTATTCGATTGAATAATTCTATGTTATATTTATAGCTATCAAGTTTATCTATTTACCAAAGCATAAATGAAGTAAATCACCTAAGCCGCTTAGGAGCATTAGGAAATTCAAGCCAAAAAACACCATTCAGTTGAAACTATTTTTCATATAGAAGTTTTGGTGGTACGAAAAAGAAAAATGTTGCATATGTTGTCCTAAAGTTGATAATCCATAATACATTTTTTCAATATTTTTGGTTTGGCCATAAAAGTGGAGTAGGCTTTAGAAAGTACCCATTTGGCGGTATTAAGGGCCTTAACGATCGAGTGCTTTAATTTTGAAGGAAATAAACCTTGACTGAATGATAAATTTATGATGTGACTTTATACCGCTGCCAAACACCCTGAACATAATTTTAAAAGCTACGTACGAAATTCATCATATCACGTTGGTATTTTTTTATGATTTTTCAATGCATGTGCTCGTAAAAGCCCACTTTTTATGCATCAAAACCGAACAGAAAGTCGATTATTTTGCCCTAGGGCTTTATTATTATAATTTTTTTTAATGGTTGGCTTACCTGCAGCCTTTCTTGTGTACCATAAATGTCATGCTTTTTTTTCCACTGTTTAACGGCTCTGGATACAGTCCTTTTGAGCCAATTATAATTTAAAGTTCACAAAATTATATTTGTTTTATTTCCTCACACTATGCATTGAAAAACGTAGTATGATACACGAGCGTAAGAGCAATAAATTACTCGGTTATGTTTAAAACACTCGCTTTTATTCATTTGCGCCCTTGTAGCATAAACTACTATTATTAATCGTTCTATTTTATTAAATGCCTGTGCTATTTCCTGTAGATCGGTTCAATATTTACCGTCATGATGAATTTTATCTACCTATTCTGGACGTAGTTGGCTCTGAAGCATTGGTTTTAATTACATTCCATGTAGCTTTGCATAAATTTTTTGTTGTTGTAATGATTGTTCACGCTACACTACGTTACCAGCGTGACGTTAGAACATGATATGTGCATGACTAATATCGCGGCGCTGCGCTGGCGCCACCTGGCGACACAATGGACTCGCGTGCTGCCAACCCGCGGTTCACTCACTCTCTTCGGCTCGAGGCGCCTCCGGAGGCGCACGCCTGCGCTCGCGCGGCCGGACTGTTTCGTCCGAACTCTCTAGAGAGTGACACGTGTACACACATTCGCGACGCCACAAACAATATCGCATACGTCTCAGTGTTGTGTTCGCAGTGTTATATACCAGTGAAGTGTTCACGTTACTACACTGCCCTTTCTGCACATTCCTGACACAAACGCCGTCTGCATCATCCCAACAAGGAGGGACGCTGCACAGCGCATTTGCCATCGAGAACAACATTCCAAAGCAAGGTCAGTCAGTTTACCCACAATTCTCTCGTGTCAACCCATCCGTTTATCCTCTTTCATCATCTCTGCATTCCTGTAGCCAGCGGCTACATTTTTGGTCCTTCGGCCGGATCGAATTCTGGTCCTTACAGTCCATTTTCACAATTTTGGCCCTTCAAACCGCTACTGAACCAGCCCTCGTCGAGTTACTACAGTCCATTTTCACCCGGTTACATATTTTGCCCCCTTTCCCGGCAAAAAATATTTTGTGGTTTCGAATACCTATCGCGGGTAGATAATTAGAACCGCCGCCTGGAACATTCCATTTATCGGTTAGAACCGACCCCCCCACGCCCCTTTACAGAATAACTCATTTTCATCACGGTTGTAATTATTGTTCAGCTCAGATAATATAATTATATCCATTCGGCCCAATTGTTTATTACAGTCCACTATATTTCTTTATTAAACCCCCCCCGTCACTTCCAGGGATTAATTATCAGCCCTTATAAACCCCATACGTAAAATTAATTAAACTCAAAGTCAGCATTTTGCTCAACATTTTTTACATGTAATTCCCGACCCAATCTTTTCAAATGTTCTCGAAGTGATTCAACTTTGCTCGTAAATACATAGTTCACATTTTAGTTTCATATCGTGTTACAACGTTTTGAGTACCTACACTTCACTTTGTTTTCTATCGCGCGAAGAGGTGCAAATCTACCCACTGTCAAAGATAGTTCTCGTATCTTGCGAGATATTTTTTGTGAGAGTATAAATTCGCTTTATTTCGTGCATATACATACGTATTACGTATATTACTAAAGCGTGATTTCATCATTAGTTTGTCCGCTCATTTAGATCCGATTTCGGCTAGGTATTTTATTATATAAATAGAATAGCATTTAGCTTCGTGTAAGCGGGAAGTAGCATAATAACATAAGAGTGAACAAGCCTTGTCGATTGTAATCTTGTAATCACGGTAATCTTGTGTTGCAGTAATATATTGCCGAACAGTTTTATCCTGATATAGTCTGCTTTTTATAGTAAATTTTTTTTTTGTTTTTTCATCTCATCTCTGCTTTTATTGTTTATGGTACACATATAGGGTGTTCCAAGTTGGTGTATCAGCTCATATACAGGTTGTTTAAAAAAAAAAATATTTTTTTTTTTCTCTCTGTCGTGTTTATTTTCCGTGTTCCGTTTGAACATAGCCTTTGTTATTTCGGCCCGCGCAAGTTACAAGCTATCCGCACGTTGGAGTTGGTAGCGCTCAAGTTTTTAATAACTCATTTTCACATATAGTCACACTCATCACACATTCAATCAGCACATACACACTCAGCTCATTTTCACTCACACATTCAATCAGCACATATAGACACACTCAGCTCATTTTCACTCACACATTCAATCAGCACATATAGACACACTCAGCTCATTTTCACTCACACATTCACTCATCAGATACACATTCAGCTCATTTTCACTCTATGAAACCAGCACTCAGTCATCACACACACACTCATCACATACACACTCAGTTCATTTTCACTCAATGACTCCAGCTCCAACAGAGAATTCTTGTAACTCCGCACAACGTGTAGTGAACGTCACTAACACACCAATAATAGCAGACGTACATGGTCAATTTCACTCAGCACGAGCCCTGTTAGGTTTTATCTCACGTCGCGGTACTCCAGTTCTCATTCGCTCAGACTGCGGCACAAACTATGATGCAATCACTCACAAGCTCGCGAATCAGCACATAACTTGGTTCGGCGCTCTGCACGAAATAATACTCAACTCAAGAACCCTCTGCCCGATTTCATCCGACCCTACGGACTTTGAACCTCTCACGGCCGGACATTTCATTATTGGTCGTCCGCTCACCGCTCTACCTGAGCAGTCTTTTGACGACAGACCCATATCTGCTCTTAAACGGTTTCAACTCATTCAAGCGCTCTCTCAGCGTTTTTTGACTCTCTGGTCCAGATCCTACCTCCATACCCTGCAAACCCGCTCCAAATAGCTCTCCCCTTCTTCCCCTCCTCAAGTGGGTGAACTGGTCCTCATCAAAGAGGATGACCTGCCTCCGCTCCAATGGAAGTTGGGGAGAATTCTCCGCACAATGCCTGGCAAGGATGGAGTGATCCAAGTTGTGGATCTGGACACAGCCCATGGAGCCGCAGCCCCGGCCCCCCCAGGATGTTCACGCTACACTACGTTACCAGCGTGACGTTAGAACATGATATGTGCATGACTAATATCGCGGCGCTGCGCTGGCGCCACCTGGCGACACAATGGACTCGCGTGCTGCCAACCCGCGGTTCACTCACTCTCTTCGGCTCGAGGCACCTCCGGAGGCGCACGCCTGCGCTCGCGCGGCCGGACTGTTTCGTCCGAACTCTCTAGAGAGTGACACGTGTACACACATTCGCGACGCCACAAACAATATCGCATACGTCTCAGTGTTGTGTTCGCAGTGTTATATACCAGTGAAGTGTTCACGTTACTACACTGCCCTTTCTGCACATTCCTGACACAAACGCCGTCTGCATCATCCCAACAAGGAGGGACGCTGCACAGCGCATTTGCCATCGAGAACAACATTCCAAAGCAAGGTCAGTCAGTTTACCCACAATTCTCTCGTGTCAACCCATCCGTTTATCCTCTTTCATCATCTCTGCATTCCTGTAGCCAGCGGCTACAATGATATTTTCATTTCCAATTTTTTTGTGATTCTGAAATACATTTTTTTTTCGTTTTCATATCTCATATACATATTTTAAGTCCTTTTGTGATCCATTTGGTTGTTACGTAGTTACACAGATATTGTAACGTAGGACGCAAGAAACGCTGCACTGCGCTAATGGCGGAAACTAGACGATATGTTCCAGAAGGCTCTACTAATTACTCGATGGACTTGCGAGAACACTCCACAGTTTTCTTGAAGTATAATATCGTATTGAAACATTCCAGGTCGTTCCCGATAAAGCTAGAATGTTCTTGAATTGCATGCAAGTTTCTGGAAGTCTTGGCTCGGCGTATAAATATAGGGCTGCGTGCGCTGTGGATCAGTTGCATTCTGATAGCGATACCGTGGGGATCACTTCATTGTGAGATATGAGTATAGCGAAGTACAAGTTAGTTAAGGACGTTCTAAATGTGACTGTCTAAATAAAGAGTCATTGTTTTGGTGTATATTGGTATAAGTTTATTTATCCCAAACTCCAGCTCGTAAAATTATTATTAATGGTTTAAATATATGGTTTACTTTTTCATTAGCAAAGCAAGAGTTCACAGATGCAGTAAAAACGCTGTTATAGTGACGTCGTACGCAACGTATGTACGGGTTCCAACGATATTACGGGCTCCGTCAAACTAGATATATGCGCGAATGCTCACGTGACGTCATCGAAGTTTTTCGTATGTTTCATCATCTTAACCGTTCTTCCTTTATGCCACAGCAAGGCAGACTAAGGGGCAGGCGTTTCTTCAAAAGTTGACTTTGCTCGGTACAGCCAATTTCCTACCGGAGACTTGGTAAGGAGTCAATAGCAAAATAACGAAATGGTACAAAATATTAGTGCGGTTATAAGTAGGTACAGGCACACAATAAATGAAAAGGGAAAAAAGTGACAAGGGAAAAAGATGACCGACCTTCTTATAGCACTCGAGAGCTTCAGCAATGAACTCCTTCTCCTTATCCCCCACAGCGGGGTGGTCACTGGGAGTCGATGACGTCAGCAGCGTCCACACCACTCCTGCCGAGAGAGTGACCATGGCCCAGGAGTAGAAGACCAGCTCCCAGCCGAGAGGTGCTGACGTCATCAACGCAGACACGGGAAAGGCGATGATGATGCCAAGCTGAATTCCTGGAGGAATAAACGGCTTTAAATTAGTCAATACTACACATCGCCACGACATGAATCCCTGAGGGGTTATCGGAGGTGTCGCTTTGCACAAAGTGCATAACTTAACTTTGTATTTCTTGTTTAGAAGTTAAAATTGAAAAACATTTCGGTATATGGCAGTTAACACCAATAGATTAGTATTAGTGAGGTTTATAAAGCATGACTTTGTAATTTAATGCATAATTAGTCATGATCCGGTCCAAACCAATTTAAAATGCTGTTTTAACTTTGTTTGGACCAGATCATGACTATTGTGCATTAAACGTTTAAAGCTTTATAAACCTCATTAATATTGAACTATTGGTGTTTACCGCCACATACCAAAATGTGTTTGAATATTTAGCTTCTATAACAAGAAACATAAAGTTAGGTTATGCACTTTGGGGTAAGGGACTGACGTTTAACCTTAATGTGCTTTCCGAAGCACGCAGACTGAACACAACGTAGGATTAGTGGTTGAAATGTTTGAACCACTAGACCACAAGGGTGGTGAGGTTCCTAAAGAAATTAAAGTCAGAAATTAAATACATAACGTAAATTTAAATATTATTTTCATCACTAATGCTCTGAAAGTAATTCGTAGATATTTAATTCGAAATGCGGGATGTAAATTCCTAAAATGTAAATTTACAAACCTAGGGATTTTTTTCTGAACATCGAGGCAAGTTCCTTTGTTTGTTTTTTGAGGCTTCGTGTTTAAAAGACGCTTAAAGTTACATTATAAATTGATTTTGTTTTTAAAACAATCGCACTGGCCAGGACAACGATTGGACGAAAAACAAAAAGGTGACATAAAAAAGAAATGTGGCGATCAAATTTTGTTGCAAATATTCAACATATGTAAGTTTCTTTTTTTATTTCCTCGGACTAGTGATGAAAATTTGAGTGTTCAACACGGGTGTAAGTGATCACTTACTTCCTATGTCATGATAACAATTTAATGTTCATCGACCATATAAGATCAGAGTCGGAGCGCAAACAAAGGCTTTAAAACGCAAGTTAAATAATATTATTAATTAGCTTTTTTGTCAGTTACTGTAAATGAATCGAAGGTTTGTGTAATTGTGTACCAAGTTGCAAGTAATTGCTACACAAATAGTCATTTTAAAAATATTTTAAAACACGTAACGTACTCAGCATCTATTTAGCAACTAAACATTAATAAGTTACTCTATGAACTAAACAGAGCACATAGCCGCGCCGCGCCGCTCGTGTATAGACCGCAAGTTAGTGCAATGCGCCACGCCTCCAAGCCATATCCCTCGATATATGTGAGGTACATGCTTCTTCAACCATAAGTAGCCCTCCCTGGCCCCATATATAAAAGTACTCGCCCTGCTACTTTTTACTTAATCGTCCAGGACAGCTCAATTACTTGGTCTCAGCAGTAATGTACTAATAAATATATTTTACTTTTTGGTAAAACTTAAAACAAGTAAATCGTACGGGCTCTTATCTAGGATTTCATCGTCTGAGCTCTTATGACCTGCTCTTATGGGTATAAAAATATAATTAAAAAATATATATATTTATATACAATATACCATCTTGCGTACGCTATTTAGGTTAAAAACTTACCACCATAAACCACCCAGCTAAAGATGTTCCTCTCAAAGGGCGGCAACCATTTGTGAAGCAGCGACTGATTGGCGGGAGACAGGAAGGACTGAGTCATACCCATGATGAACTGAGCATTGCTCACTGCAATCCAGCCACCCTGGAACAGAACTTAACCCTTATAGTTCTCATTATCGGTAAAACAAAAGATCGCAGTCCAAGCCACAGCTCAATCCCAGATTTAGGGATGATGCCTAGGTTGTCAGTAAATGTAAAAACTTGTATGTGTAAAATTGATATTCAAAAATAGTGCCTATTTATTTCATCATTTTGCGTAAGGTTCAATTTAAAAATTTTAATACAATGAAACAATTTAGAATTTATTAATTTGCCTTCTGCCAAAACACAAAGTTATGACGTCATTTTAAGTATTTTCTTACAAAAAATCCTTTTCACGTTTCATTGAAGGTTGTTTTGATTTGACTAATAGTCATCATCTCTATTCTGATAATTTTCAACCAAGTGATCAAATATAATTTTCAACCAAGTGATCAAGTATAGGTCTTAGGAAAAGTACTTTGTTCCTTTAAACCACGTTTTGTATAAGTGAAGTAAATTGCATTAAACACATAAATCAAATAAAATAAAAACAAAAAAAATCCAGAGCAAAATAATTCAAGCTGCTAGCCCTATTTCTAAGCTCGCTATTTCTAACATTCCTATTTTTAACACTCCAAGCACCATTGAAGATGTTATTGTGCGTTCTGAACTAGGGTTGAATAATTTAATGAAAAGTTTTTCAAAAATATTTCAATTTTTTTATATTTAAAACAAGAAAAAAGAACACGCTTAACATACTTTGTTTTACCTATAGCACACGTGGTTTAAAGGAACGAAGTACTTTTCCTAACAGCCTGTATAATTTTCAACCAAGTGATCAAATGTAATTTTTAAACTAACCCATTAATTTGTGTTCGATCTGCGGGTCTACCGCGTAATTCTGATTTTCATCAACATCAACTTGAGATTGAAATTTGACGTGCGTGCAAAAGAGATGGCATGTTAGGCGGGTGTCGTCGCACGCACGTCAAATTTCAATCTCAAGTTGATGTTGATGAAAATCAGAATTACGTGGTAGAGCCGTTGCATGCTTTCGAACGACACTTCCCAAATTTCAAGAATTTTTGCATAAAATGTTGTAACCTATCAACGATATATTTATTATATATATTTTTTTTATATTTAATGTTGAGTCAACCTATAAACGATTGATATACCTGATCAATGCAACACATTGATATGATATTCAGACCATTATCTTTGCGTTGCAAAGCCGTTACCCAATTGGATAATTTTCACTGAGAAGATTGAATTTTTGAAAATTATGCTTTTTGGAATGACTTTTAAATTCGTCCCAAAAGCGGCTTAAATTTTATGTCTAAAATAAACTCACAGCAAGAAAACATGCTATCTGCATGAAAAAAGTAAACCTAAATAATTTATTGCAATACTAATAAATTTTAATCTTGAAATCAGACTCATTCCAAATAATTTTGCGCGTATTTTGACGCACGCGATTTTCAAGTTAGCCTCCGGTAATAAAACTGCTGTGCGCCGAAAAAAGATCTATTAAGGCGCCTTTTCCCAGCGTCATCCAAAAATGAATCTATTGATAAAGTTATTTCTATAAATTATACATTTAACAATAATTATGAAAAAAATATATATTGTTAGTTGAACTATAATAAACAACTTAATTTAAGGAAAATATTGTTCAAAATCAAGCTGTTTTTAGACTAAAATTAAGTAAAATTGGTTATTTCTTTAAAACCACTAATGGTATTTGTACGGTTCTTGAACTAAAGTACAAGGAAAACATTGCTTAGAAAAATCACTAATGGCATTTTTTTTGTCCATCGCGTCCATGTGAAAATTATCATTTTCTCCTATTTTGCGCTAACCGGAGACCCAGCGATTCCGTAATGTAGTGCGCGCTGATATGAACGTTACTTCAATACCTATACTTTCTGTTGATATTTGTACCGACAGAGGTTGACTCAAGGTCGTTGACGACCAACTGCCCCTTAAGCTGTAGGTCCATTTGTGCCCGAATTACGGCGATAGGGCTCACCGCTATCACGTTTCGATCGTTATAATCGTCGGTGAAAAGCGGGTGTTCCATGTATGGACTGTGACTTGCATTGCAAAGTTCACACTAAGGGACACCTCTGACAACCCCTCGGAGATTCATGTCGTGACGATATTTTTTTTGCATAGTAGCTATTACAGAATTATATTGAGAGTAGAATTAAAAAATAATAAAAAGAGTGTAACTACCCCAAGGCTTCCCGTAAGAGAGGAAGTATATCGATGAATGCTCGAGCAAGTCATGAATATAAAGTGGGTTTCTAAATAAATTGGATCGGTGTAAGAGAGGTAAATAAAATATGAACTTTGATTTTATAACGATAAAGTGTATTTTCAAATCTGTTCAAAATAAATGGCAAACGTAGTTGCATGAATGAAGAGTGATGTGCAGTATCTACCGTTCGTAAGTGGATGAAACAGTAAGTGCAGACCGCCCCCGTATGTGGACATATTGACCATACGTTGGAATAGAGCCAGCTACGAGAGATACATATTCTCGGAATAGAAGAGTGTAATGCATTGACGAAGTATAATTGGACAGATTCTGCAGTATTTACTTACCCTGCTTGGTGGGATAGCGATGTATGCAGTAGGGTGTATTATGTTTGTGTGCTTGGTGAGATAGGGATGTATGTATGGATATAAGCCAATTGGCTTTCGCTAGTGGCTATATAGTTTAGGTTAAGATTCATTGTAATCGGGATTAATAAAGATATATAAAAAAACATGTAGTAGGGTGTATGTGTTTGTGTGGTTGGTGAGATAGAGATGTATACAGTAGGGTGTATGTAGTAGGGTGTATGTGTTTGTGTGATTGGTGAGATAGGGGTGTATGCAGTAGGGTGTATGTGGTAGGGTGTATGTGTTTGTGTGCTTGGTGAGATAGAGGTGTATGCCGTAGGGTGTATGTGTTTGTGTGATTGTTGAGATAGGGATGTATGTAGTAGTGTGTATGTGTTGGTGTGCTTGATGAGATAGAGATGTATGCCGTAAGGTGTATGTGTTTGTGTGATTGGTGAGATAGGGGTGTATGCAGTAGGGTGTATGTTTTTGTGTGCTTGATGAGATAAGGGTGTATGCAGTAGGGTGTATGTGTTTGTGTGCTTGGTGAGATAGGGGTGTATGTAGTAGGGTGTATGTGTTTGTGTGCTTGGTGAGATAGAGATGTATGTAGTAGGGTGTATGTGTTTATGTGCTTTTGAAAGCATAGTAAGCCGGAGATCCCAGCTACTATAGCGTTATTCGTATACTTATAATTAATTTCGTTATTCGTTATTCGTATAATGACGAAGGATCCAAAGCTCCAAAGAGAAACTACCGATGCAATTAAAGTGCAAGCAAAGAAAATCACTGATTTGCAAAATAGGTGTCAGCATCTGGAAACTGTGAATGCGGCATTGGAAATGAGAGTTCATACAATTGAACAAGAAGATAAAAAGAAAAATCTGGAGATAACAGGATTAGAAATGAAACCAAATGAAAACTTACCGGTTCTTGTGAACACGATTGCTTCAAAACTGGGTATGGATTCTGCTGATCTAGATAGTGTAGACCGTGCATGGCGAGTAAAGAAAGGTCAGAAATCAGCCAACCAAAGCAACAATCCTCCACTTATAATCAGATTCCGCACTACCACTGCAAAGGAAGAATGGTTCTCTAAAAGAGGAAAAGTTCGCAAGAATTCTGACGTATACCAAGATGGTTTGCAGGATCCCGTACTCATCAATGAACACTTGACAAATTATAATAAGGAGTTACTGTGGAATGCCAAGCAAAAGCTAAGACCAGCCTACAAATTCATATGGGTGAAACATGGCCGTATTATGTGTAGAAAGGAGGAAAATGCGAAAGTTGTTTCCCTGTACAGCATAAAGGATGTTGAAAAATTAAGAACACAAGTAAGCTCCATAGAAGATGAGGAAGATGAAAAACGAGAAGTATCTACAACAAAAAAAGGCAATATTTTGGCATCAGACGTTTAGGTATAACTTTGTTTTATTTATTTGTAGTCTATACTTTTTATTCGTATCGCTATGGATGAGTTCGAAGAAATATTTCAAACTAAAGAAACAGATAGATTTACATCATTAGATGCATGGATTCAATCATTTGATTCCCAGCAATTTCTAAATATTATTCATATAAATTTAAGATCTCTTAGGAAAAACTTTGCTGAATTAGAAATATTACTAAATAGTTGCAAAGGAACCTTACATATTATTGTGCTTACTGAGATAAACGTTACAGAAGATGAAGTATTAGGGTATAGCCTAAATGGATATGATATGTTTCATAAAACTCGACAAGGAAGATCTGGTGGAGGTATTTTAATATTTCATAAAAAAGAAATATCATTTGTTACTAAAAATATAAACTTAAGTGTTACTGAGAGCGTTGTGGGTACTTTCTCTTACGGTACAACTGCGGTTCACCTTGTTGCACTCTATAGATCCCCTAAAATCAATAATAAAGACACCACATCTATGTTTTTAACAGAGGTTGATAATTTACTGAAAATGTTCTTGCCAAATGATGAGGTAATTATATTAGGAGACATGAATATTGATTTATTAGAAAGAGAAAATAATAATGTAATTAAATATGAAAATATGTTGAGCGAATATGGTTTTGATAAAAAAATACAAGGCATCACGAGAGAAGAATTTAGACTCGAGCATCTTTGTCAGTCATGTTTGGATCACATATTTGTTAAAATTTCTACTGAAAATACATCGGCCATAATAGAAAATAAATTAGCTGACCACTATTTTGTTGGTGTAGCTGCTAAATTTATAAGTGAACGTCAAACGCAACTTAAAAACATAAAATTGTTCAACAACGTGATGATACAGATGGAACTAAAAGAAATAAAATGGAATACGCTTTTGAATGAAACATGTCCTTTACAACTATATACTAAGATTAAAAATACTTTCAACAATATTTATACAAAAAATTGTAAAGAAATCTCTTCTCAAGAATATTCTGAGCGACGGGCTTGCCCTTGGATAACACAAGAACTTCAAAACTTGATGATACATAATGATAATCTATTTAGAAGATGGAAAAGTAATCCAAGTAACAAGGCCTACCGATTAGCATATAATAGGTGGAGAAATAAAACTAATAAAGCAGTAAATTTTGCTAAAAACAACTACAAAAAAAGACTCATTAAAGAAGCAGGAACGAATATAAAAAAAATCTGGGAATATATAAATAAATGGTTAGGCAAAGAGAAGAAGTCAGTAGATGAAGTAATACTTAAACATATGGGTAAAGTTCATGACGTGGAAACCATTTGTGATAACTTTTCTAAAACGTTTAGTAATGAAATAGAAGAAATCAAGCATCATTGTGATTTATTACTACTAAATAGAGAAAGTTACGTAACTTATCAAGACAAATCTATGAGATTCCAAAAAATCACCGAAGACGTAGTCTTTAAAACCATTAAATCTTTAAATGTGAAAAAATCCCCAGGAATAGACAACATACGAATGAATGATATAAAACAACTTAAAAAAGAAATTAGTCCTGTTATAGCACATTTTATTAACTTATCTATAGAAAATCAACAATATCCTGATGAGCTTAAAACCTCAATAGTAAGACCATTATTTAAAAGTGGTAGTTATTTGAATACTGAGGATTATAGACCAATAGCTGTTTTACCATCTCTAAATAAAATAGTTGAAAAAGTCATAGTGAAACAGATATCTACATATTTAAGAAAAAATAATATTATAACTGATTCTCAATACGGATTCCAAAAAGGAAAAAATACCACAAAATTGTTGTCTAAATTTGCCAATGAAATAAATTCTGCTTTAAACAAACAAAATCAAGTCGCTGTACTTTTTATTGACTTTAGAAAAGCTTTCGACACGCTCGATCATTCTACTCTTCTAACTGCTTTAGATGAAAGTGGAATACGTGGTTCATTACTTGGTTGGTTTTGTAACTATCTAAAAAATCGAACTCTAACTGTAAAGATAGCAGACAAATTTAGTTCTAAAAAAGTGACAAAATATGGCGTTGCGCAAGGTTCTGTTACTGGTCCTGTTTGCTACATATTACATGTAAACAGTATGGTATCCACAGTTAAAAATTGTCATAAATACATGTTTGCTGATGACACATGTCTTATGTACGCTGGAACGGATCCATTAACCATTGAAAATAACTTGCAAGAAGATCTAGATAATATTACAAAGTGGGCTCACGATAATGGTATCTTGCTGAATAATAAAAAAACAAAACTACTAAATATCTCTTCTAGTTATCGGAAATGTTTAATTAAAGATATAAAATTAAAAGGACATACATACGACTGTCTACATACAAATCATATAAATTGTTCATGTCCTTTTATAGACAATGTAATAAAATACAAATATTTAGGCTTAACAGTAGATAACAGATTTTGTTGGAAATTTCAGATAAATAAGAGCGTTGTTAAGTAAATTTAAAAATTTAAGTTTCTGTACTCCAAGATCAATTCTTTACATGCTTTATCACGCTTTGGTTGAGTCAGTTCTGTCCTATGGAATAGAATGCTACGGCATTACTTTTAAAAGTAAAATTATCAAAATAAAAGAACTTCAAACAAGATTTTTAAGGGGCTATACCGTGAAAATTGACACTTTTTGAAGTTATTTATCTGCTCTTTTAAAGAAGTTCCAAGTAAAATAAATTAGTATAACAATTTTGGGACCTTTTTCTAGATTTTGGTCTATCAGAAACGCGGTTGGAGGAATTTTACTCGATAGAAATAATTATTGAAATGAGGTCTAAATTTACACATTTTTTGATATTCTGACAAATTGAGATAAAATACAGACTTCAAAAATATTTATTTAGATGAGTTTTAACAATACCTAAATTACTGGTTATGGAAATTTTCGTAGCTATTTTAGTAAATTTTTTATTAATTTAAAATCAAGTTTTTGACAATATTCCCCGATTCCGTCCCTCTCGCACTGCGGGTTTTTCCGCCTGGAGTAACGGGGACCTTTGCACGGACGGTATATCACCTTAAAGCTTATGGTTGGTGAAAAAACTAAAACTGAACATAAAGAAAATTATGAAATGTTATTTGAAAAATGCAAAATTCTTCCAGCACAGAAAAAGTGTTTATTTTTAATAGCAATTGAAGAGTTTTGGAACAATGAATACAAAATAAAAATAAAACATGGACATCACACTAGGTCACAAGTAGAAGGTAAATTACTGGTACCAAAAGTTTCTAATTTTTATGGAAAACGTTGCAAAAATTGGCTTATTCCCAAACTTTTTAATTGTATTCCGCAAGACCTAAAAGACTGTAAAGGCACTAAAATTCAAATTAAGAATAAGTTAAAAGGTTTCTTTTTATTAAATCTAGATTTTATCGAAACTAGTACATAAAAGAATATATATTGTTAGTTTCATAAATGTTCTCAATTAAGTACATAAACTATTTTTGCTAAACTAAGTCATGCTACGGTATTGCACACGGCAGTTTGTTTGTCACCACACAAAACTACTAGTGTTGAGCTGTTGTAGTTATGTATAACTACCCTCAACGAGGTTAATTTTTTGTTTTATTAAGTTTAGTGATGATTATTAGTTTAGATCAAGTGTTTATTTAACAAGTTTATGTAATGATAAGTGCTAGCATTAAGAGAGAGTGTATGTCTGCCGATAAACTGTCTTAACAGTTTGGCGGAAAATTATTGTTTTGTTTATATTACTTATGATAAATAAAGTTTTTAAAAATGAAATGAATGGATAACACTGTGAGAAAACCCTAAAAAGTGCGTATGTGCTCAATTGGCAAGCCCTAGCACGGTGGGACAAATAAGTTAGCATCAATCAAGAAGCATGGGTGTTACGGAGTCAACAGGTTGAGTAACACTTGGTAAACCCGTGGCACCATTCTGAGATACGTGTTACGATGTGAAATATTGAAACACCATATAACTTCAACTTACCTGGTTGACAATGGTAGGTAATGCCACAAGAATGGCTCCATTGGCCAGCAATGCGACAGTGAGGACGCACTTCCCTCCGCATCTCCTGAGGAGCATCTCAGCTGGCAGCATCATCAGCGCATAGCCCCAGAAGTACGAGGATAGCATAGTTCCCTGGATTCTTCCGTCCCAGTTAAACACCTGGAGTTATTGTTGGACATAAATCGTTATACAACGTGTAACAGAAAGGTGTAATCATATTTGAAGAGCTTATTCAGTTAATGGTATAGAACAACTTTTACTATGGAACAAACGAAGCAGCTCGAAAAAAAAAATTTACTGTTTCATTGAAAAATGCAATGCCGCTCGGCCGAAATGTATGGAAGGGCAGATATTTTTTTGCGATTTCAAGGTTGGTTCCATAGTAAAAGTTGTTCTATACTATTGACTGAATAAGCTCTTCAAATATGGTTACACCTTTCTGCTACACATTATAGAAACCTATGTAGAATTTTACAATTTGAAGGTAACTTTGCATATTTTTTCTATTGTTGATGAAAAGTAACGGAATCAAGTTTTGGCCACAGTCAGGGCATGACAATGTAGCCAATTCTGAAGGCTTTAATTTTAGTTTTAGTGCTCTCAAAACTAAAATTTTTCCAAAGTAATTTAGCGTCTGTTCCTAACATTTAAAGACGATTTTATAATCAAGAAAATTAAGTTTTGACAGCACTAAAACTAAAATTAAAGCCTTCAAAATGGGCTTTATTAAGTCCACAAATTTACCATATTTATTTTAGAGTGACTTTATTATGTGTCGTTTCTTAATATTATATATTTGATTTATTCAGTTGATCACACGCTGAAGACTTAGTAAGTTATCAATCAATCAGTAACAATATACGTTAAACGCTTTTCGCGAAACTGGTTTCATAAACTAATTGAAAATATAAGTAATTATGTACAAGGTTCATCAAACCTTGGTTCTGATGTTCTACTGAGTCCACCGTATGAATTTTGCTGTATTCATAAACATTTATGACATTATAAAGTTATAATTCGTCGTTCCAGATAAGAACTTGAAGAAGAAGGTTGCAGGTTCGAATCCTGCCCCGAGAACTTTTTTCGAATATTTGTTTACTTGAAACTTGTTTCCACTTGATATTTTCTAGTTTGTGATGCACTGTAAAATATTTAGAGTGTCCTAAACGATGGATGTCGCCATAAAAACATAGAAAATTGTGGTTTTCTTAACTGTCCGAAGCAACACGTATTGTAGCGACGACAGCGCTATCTGTCCATTAGAACAAGGCGTGAATTTCACACGACGCCATCGTGAGCGTTCAGAATGTGCATTACAAGTTGGTATACCAAGTAATAATTACTTGGTGTACCGACTTGTAATGCACATTATTATCACATAAATAAGTTTTTTTTTTTTTCAATTTGATCTCTTCTAGTTTGTAATGCACGAATTATTTTATTTATTATATTATTTTATTTATTATAAAAGAAGCATCATCAGTCTGTATGTTCACTTATACAAAACCTGAGAAACAATTAACAGATGGTGATGCCGGCGGTTTTCATTGGTGTCGATTCGGCTAAACACAACTTAACTAATTTGACAGAACTAACCTTATTTTGAGCGTTCTGTCTTTGTCTTTTCGATACAGAAAGAAAAAGACAGAAGGCTTAAGTTAAGTTCTGTCAAATAAGTTGTGTTTAGCCGAATCGACACAATTGTTTAGATATTTTGAGTATGTTTAAATACGGTATACTTTAACTGAAGTGGCAAACAAGGTATTCGGAAAAAAAGGATTCGAAGGAAGAAGTTCTTACTACTGTGGAACTTGTCCCACCCTGATCTCTCCGTCGTTCGAGGGGAACTCAAGCTGCTCTTTTCAGGGGCTGCATAATGCTAAAATTCAGTCGAGCACTCTTTAGTTTTTATAGTTCCGTGGGACTTAAACGGTACAAAAGGAACCTTTATGGTGAGAATGCGTTATCCGTTGGTCCGTATGTCATAACCTCATAACTTTAGCACCGTTTAAGCTAAAAACATGAAATTTGACAAAAAAAAAAAGCATTAAGGCGTATGACCACGCTAAATAAGCAACTCGATGTGTGTCGGTACAAATATTAACGGAAACGACATTGAAATAATGTTCATTTCAGCGTGCCTTTAAAAGTGGCTGTTACGACAACCACTGCGTCTCCGGCAAGCGCAAAATAGGAGAAAATGATACTTTTCACGTGGACGCCATGAACGGAAAAAAAATTTTGAACTTACATTTTTTAGATCTAAAAATTTCCTTTAATTTGGTGAAATAATAATTAAAATCGCTTTAGGCGTTTGGAAGGAGTAAGAGAATTCTTGTGTTAATCATGTGAAATTTTCCATGACTTTCGATTTTTTTTGTCAAAACTAACAATAGAAAAACAGTTTACAAAACTTAAAATTTATTCTTGACTCTATAATGCCTATCATATATTTTTATGAACATTTTTGGACCACCCGTGTGGGAGGAGTAGGCCTTCAAAGACAGGTCCAAATTGCAGTTGGCGTAATCATTCGCCTTAATTCGCCTACATATAACGGTGCAAAAAAAAGATGAAAAATTTGAAATTGTTCAAAATATTCCCAAAACAAAACTGAGAAAAATATAAAATAATATTATCCTAAAAATACAATATGGATATCAAATTCTAGATATTAAAGAGTTGATTGTAAAAATATATACTTTTATATTTACTGGCACTGGTTTCGAGAAATCTTTGAAAAACCACAAAAAAATGTATGCCCCTTATCTCCGAAACCGGTGGACCGTAAAATATGAAAAAAAAATGTTGATTATAGATCATAACTGGCCAATTACAGAAAAACTATAGCGATTTAAAAAAAATGAACACAAATAAGAAATATAAAAAAAGTAAAATAAACAATGAAAATATTTTATAAAAATACAATATGGATACCAAATTGTGGGTATTAAAAACATGTATGTCCCCTCCCCCCCTTATTTCCATAACTGGTAGACCGAAAAATATGAATAAAATTATGGTAATATGTGTTTAGGTAAATATTACAGAAAAAATATAGCGGTTGATCTATACACGAAAAATCAGATGCCGCGCACTCAAAATTTCAGTTATTTTGAAATCATGGCTGCATTAGGACATTAACTTTAATATCTATAAGAAGTAAAGATGGTTTTTTTCTAGTAGTAAATATCTACGTTTTGAAATATGGAAACTGAATCGCTTTTTTCGTGATATTCATGCTTTTTTAAAAGTATTATAATAAGAAAAAGATTGAAAGTATGTTTATTTATAAAGTACACGGTGGCCCAAAATAACGTTGACAAAATTAAAAAGTAAAAATTTCAAAAATGTAATAGTTTGCGTTATCTTTTGTTTTTTGTTGATGTATACTCATTCATCGGCGTCATTTTGAACATAGTTTGTTTACTAAAAAGTGAAGAAAATATATTTATTTCGCTATGTCAGTGCAACGTGGAGCCATAATTTAATTGCATGACCGTGGAAAAAGGCAGTGTGAGATAGTGAAGGTTCTTGGTGTTAGTCGTCAGTTAGTTTCTACAGCAATTAAACGCTATAACGAGCTTGGCAACATCGGAGACCGTCCTGGAAGAGGACGCAAGAGGACTGTTAGAACTTCTAGGAACCGACACATTATCAAACAAAGATTAGTGCGTAATCCACAGACCAATATGAGGAAAACGTCTCGAGACTTGGGGATTAGTCGCTCCACCATACAGCGTATAGTGAAACATGATCTGCAATTGGTACCACACAAACTGAGAAAAGCTCAATTGCTTACGGAAAAAGACAAAAAAGTTCGACTTGAGAGATGTCGTTTGCTTAAACAACGCTCCGCAGCGTCAAATTGGGAAAATATCGTATTCTCTGACGAAAAATTATTTACGATAGAACAAGCTCATAATCACCAAAATGACAGGATCTGGTCTTCCACTCGTCCTGGAGCTGCTGCATGTGTTCCACATCGCCAAAACGTTGAAACAGTTATGGTTTGGGGTGCGATTTGCGCCACTGGCAAAACTCCCCTAATTTTTGTAGAAAAGGGTATCAAAATCAACCAAGAAAACTACCGACGAGACATTCTTGAAAATGTGCTCCTTCCTTGGAGTCAACAGCACTTTGGTAATCGTCCATGGATATTTCAGCAAGACTCCGCTCCAGCTCACACCAAAGGGAGGGCCTTTAGTGTTCAACAGTGGTGCAAAGACAATTTTCCTGGTTTTATCAGCTCCAAAGAATCGCCCCCCTACTCGCCTGATCTAAATCCTACAGATTACAGTTTATGGTCTATCTTAGAAGCTAGGTCTTGTGCTACGCGTCATAGAAGTGTTGATGAGATAAAAGCAACACTTTCACGGGAGTGGGACAAAATATCTGTAGAGGAAGTGCGGAAAACTGTAGAAAATTTTACCAAGCGTTTGTCTCTTTGTATCCGCGCTAAAGGAGGTTATTTTGAAGACAAATAGGAATTCTTGTATCAAATAAAGTGTATTTTTATAATTTATAACCTTATTTAATGCACGTATAAAGTTGTCAAAATTTTTCGTAAAAACTCTTGTCAACGTTATTTTGGGCCACCCTGTAAAATTAAAGTCAAAAAGTAAAAAACATCCCATTTTTTTTACCATCTACATTGACGGAACTCAATTCTATGCAAGACTGATGTTTAGCATTGTAGAGCCCCTTAAGCTGATTTGCTTAAAAAAGTCAAGAAGCAAATTATAGAGACATGTGCTGTCAAAACAAGGGAAACTCTATAGCAAAACTTATGTGACTGATCGTCTGTCAGCCCGCGGAATAAATAGCTCAAGAATAGTTAGGTTGATTGAGTTTGAGACCCACTGTTCGTCCTATTACGATTATATTAAGGTGAAGTGGTCATTGGAGAAACGTGTTGTGAAGGATCTAGGGGCCCATTATGTATATTTAGTTGCCAACTGGACTGGGTGCCTATCATCAAAAACATAGATATACTGTCGAATTCCGATTGTCTAAGGATATGTTCGCACTTGAAGTGACGACACAGTTCCTACCAAAACGAGTAATTGAATGTTTCCAATCACATTTTTAAGATCAAAAGAATTTTCCAAAAATTACATAATATAATGTCATAATAAAGAAATGTGCAAAATTTTAGGTTTTTGCATTGCTAATATTGATTCAACTTAAACTCTAAACAAAAAAATCTTATAAAAAAGGATAGGAACAGACATGATGTCGAAGGCTTTTGCCAAATCTAGAAAGACACCTATGCATGCCTAACCCTTATCAAGAAGGGAGAAAGCAAGTTTAGTCATGTCTCCAACTGCTTCTTCAGTCGACAACCCACGCCTGACCCCATATTATTTTACGTGCAGGAGGTTGTGGTTCTCGAGAAATGTACTAGACGATGATTAACAACTTTTTCTAAAATTTTTGAGTATGTGGGAAGTAAAGGTATGGGGTGATAGTTTGAAGGGCAAACAACTTGGCAAACAGTATTGTATAATTACATCTAGTTTTCTGAAAAACTTTTATTAAATTGGATTTCCCAACACCCACTTCACCTTGAGCAGTCCCCGTTAAAGTCGCGCTATGCCTAAGTAGAGTTGAGCTTTAACCAGTGTTATGTAATACGTCGGAGAACAGGAATCCTGATAAAACAAACCCACTACCTGGATGTATGTATCGTTAGTGCGAGTGCGATCTGTCATGGCGACCATGCCGAGGCCTTGACCGCCGCGCACCATCCCCAACACCACATTACTGGTCAGCATATACAGCAACTGCACGTGCCGAATGCCGACTTTGAAATCTGGAACCAAAATCAGCCTTGTTTCTTTGGAAAGAAAGAAAGAAAAGAGCTTTATTTCAAAAAACGCAATATAACAAAAAAATAATTGTAGAGACTTGTATTCAAAACTAGCCTTTTGCCTACGGCTTTACCAGTGAGGAAGTAATCAATGACTATATATATCTCTAAATAACTGTCCGTCCTGTAGGGAATAAGCTATAGCCTATGTCCAAGTAAAGAGTATCAGTAAAAAAATTGAAAAAAAAAAACAGTTTGTCAGTTCCAGAGATTACATACAAACAAACTCCGCGTGGTAATATTACAATTTGCATTTATTGCAAGGACCACTCAAAACTGAATTGCACATTGGTTGCACTTGGTTCAATAAAAAGGGGTTTTATTGTTATATCTCTTACTCCCGTCATTGTAGCGAGATAAAAAATACCACAATAATAAAATATTTAGGTAGGTACCAGTTTGAAGTCTAATCATAAACAGAATTTAAATCAAAATTTGTCCAATAGTTTTTGCGTGATGCTTGAACTATCATGTCAGCTATCATGAAACTGCTTTTTTCTGGCATTTGCAAAGAGGTTCCCTCTACAAATTTTCAAGGTTGATCCTCGAGGGCAAGATTCCTGGAAAAAGAGCATCAGGGCGTTGACGTACAAATGTACGTCGTTACAAATGTATAGATGACATCAAAGATCAATGGATCGCAAGTAATTTAGCATACTTACCTCCAAAATTAATTTTGAAAATGGCATCCAATGATGATGATGTGATGCTCGAACTAACAAACAGACAGACATATACAGAAATAAACAAAAAAAAAGGTGGAAAACTGCGCAGGAGCTGGTTTAAGCAGAGTGGTCCTTGGAGAGGGGTCGGAACGGTTCTGTTCAGCTTTTTTCTACTATCAGAGCGGTGAAGGAAACTGGTGAAAATAGCATGACCTACATGTTATCACGATGGTTGGTCGGAAAAAGTTCTTGTTTTGCGAACGATATGATTATTACAATCAACCACTCGGTAAGACCTCCGATATCACCTGAGGCTCGGGTGCAGCTATTGTCATGAAGTTATATATTATTATTTCTCATACAAATAAAATTTAAACACTTACTTGTTTTTGTAAGGACGCCAATGTGACCATCGTCAAACTTATGTCTCAGGAAATCCACATCCATTTTTAGTGACTTCTCTAAAAACAAGTTTACATTTTCTATCTACACCACTGTTTTGCTTGCCTGCGACACTGAGTACTTCCACAATGAGTTCCAACAAAACAAGCCATTAGTTTACTAAGAACAATAAAAATGCGTGTTCACGATGTATCTCGTTCAGACTGAATTATCAGTTAGACTATTTAGACAAATAAATCTTGATTCCTAAACATACAACTATCTACCGCATGTAAACATTGAACAATCTTACAGTGTACTTTTATCTCATTTCTCTGATAACATGAAGCTGTTATAATTAACCTTGCGAATTGCTTATTTACATTATTATTTTGAGGTGACTGATAATATTTTTGAACTCAAAGTAACGTAAATAAATAATTACTCGTAAAGGAAAATTATCAAAAATCTGATTATAAAAAACAATTTTATATTATTTTTCATTATTTATTTATCATTATTTCATATTCATTATTATTTTCATAGATTTCAGGGAATTCCTACGCGATCGGTAAAATCGTTAAGATCTTTATTCTCATAAGAACATATTTTGCATAAATAACATTTAGTTTATACCTACTATGAGTTGTCGACAGTGTACACATGTGGGTAGGTAATATTTTACTTTAAAACACGTTTGTGCAAATGTAAGTTTTAAGCTTAGTTTTAAAAGTAGATACTCGTATCAATTCACATTCTTTTATGTCATTTGGTAATTTGTTATAAAGTTGCACTCCACCATATAGTAAATTTCTTTTTCCATACTCAGTCCTTGGACAATGTGATTTTAGTATATTTTTTCTTCTGATTTATATCATTCTGATTCTGATATATTATGAGATAAAAACAGAATCTACGCGAGCAACGCTGCGGGGCGACCGCTAGTCCAATATCGGATCGGGCTGCTAGCAAACAACTGCGTGTGAACTTTACTATACGCGTAGAGTATTAAATATAAGCAAATCGTTAAGAGTATGGCGTACCCTGGCAACTTTTTTTATTACCCGTCCAAATGCAAAGACTTTATTAGCTTTTGACAAAGGCGATTATATGTTGGCTCATTGGCCTATTTGTCTTCAACGGGTAATACTAATGATCACACAACGAAACAACAAATTGGAGGGTCTTTTGCTAATACTTAAATATGTTGTAGGCAAAAACATATTGAATTTAAGTAGATTGACTTCATATTCCTAGTACCTATTTTAAGACAAAAAAAAATCAAGTCGATCCCTTAAGAACCCGGTGCAGGACGACGCCAACTCCGATGTGAAGCGAGACGTATCGCGACAATAAAGCGCATATTTGACTGGCTGATCTAAACAAGCGCCTCACGCTTTGCCCCACGCCGTTCGAACTGTGCTGAGCGAGTCTCGCCCTTTGCGTTGGAAATAATAATTATTTCCGAATACCTTAATTGTGCCTCGATTACCTGTTATTTTTTATTTTGTTTTAATTAATTAGAATATTGATGATACTTCCAAGTGGTGTATGTGCTTACTTTGCTTGTTAAATTTTCATAATTCACTTAACGAAGCCTTGTAAAAGTACTCGATTTTAGGGCAAAAATCCATTATTTTAAATATTTTTCTGGTCGTCAACGTGATGTTTGTGAAAAAATCAGGACATACACGACTTCATATTGACCGTCTAAATATAAGCCTAAATTCATTTGATTGAATTGTTCCACTTTCGCGAGTTATTATATATTTTAGATAGATATATATGAAGTACGATTCGGAGCTGGTTATTAAACGCGTTCTTCTGCGGAACGTAAAGAAAACGAAAAAAATAGGTTGGAAATATTTTTTTTACACAAAAGTATATCTCAAGACATTGCTTATAAGTATCAACAGATATTTTTTCAATTTAAGAAGAGTCCTTATTTCTTCCAAGGAACCCTCTAAAGGCTGGCGTTGTACATGTTTTAGGGTCAGTTCAATCCTTAACAAGTTAAAGTCCGGTATAAAAAACGAATTTAACTCCGTCTTTGCACATAACTTATCATAACGCTTTTTGTTTAAAGGCAAAGTCAGTCATGTCAGTGAAGGGTATTTTTTAAATTTGATGCGTCTTAAAATAATCATTTATTCTGTTATTCTAAATTCGTAGCGGGGGCGATGAGTTCTGCACTGATTCTCTGCAATCGTAAATATTGTGCACTTCCCCCCGGTCAGTCAGGTTTGTTCAGTAATAAAACTAAATAATTTTACTTATATCGTTATATTTAATATTTTTATTTATTTATAGTTTGTCATCTTTTTTTTCTTTCTCCAACGCCGGTTCTAATTCATCTGAAATTGAAAAAAATATTTCAGTAAAACACTTTTGCCGAGTAAAGAAAAACATCCACGACTGATTATGTTACAAGCAATCCGCAATAATTATGTTGTTATTAGGGACAGAGCTCACTTGTTCAACTGTTTAAGAAGACACAGGTCGAGCTTCCGATGAGATTATAACCCATCGTCATCAGTACTGCTCATTGACCTGGTAGGTACGTCAATGGTACTGCTCTGATATACATATCCTTTGTTAAAGGGGTCACAGACAGAATCGACTTCTAATCGCGTCGAAAATATTGTGTAAAAGCAATCTTCCGATCCTTATTATTATGATCTCCTAAAGATCCCTAAATATTAAATAGTATTAAGCTCGCCTGTGTACAAAAATTTAACTTGTGCAATAATAGTAGTTTATGCTACAAGGGCGCAAAGGAATAAATTACGAGGACGATTTAAAACACGAGCGTAGCGAGTGTTTTAAACGTAACCGAATAATTTATTGCTCTTACGCCCGTGTATCATACTACGTTTTTCAATGCATAGTGTGAGGACATAAAACAAATACAATTTTGTGAACTTTAAATTGTAATTGGCTCAAAAGGACTGTATCCAGAGCCGTTTAACAGTGGAAAAAAAGTATGACATTTATGGTACACAAGAAAGACAGGTTAGCCAACCATTGAATATAAATTTAAAAAAATAATAATAATAAAGCCCTAGGGCAAAATAATCGACTTTCTGTTCGGTTTTGATGCATACAAAGTGGGCCTTTACGAGAACATGCATTGAAAAGAATTTTATTACTATTATGAGCACCCCTAAATACTAGGATTGTGAATGTAGCAAAAGAATGTTTGAAGTACTGCGAGTGTAATGTTTGAAGTACTGCGGGTGTGATGGTTGAATGCACTTGAAAAATGTATATTACAAATATCTGCTATAATTACTGTAATCTAATTTACCTGTATGTAGAATGAATTTAACTTGTTTTAACCTTATGCGATTTTATTACGAAATAGAATTATCCGTAATGTCATTCAATTTAAATAATAATAATAATAAATGGTTGGGGAGGCCAGTAGGTACACGAACGAACGCCATGCGCCTGTTCTATCGAAGATAGTTGGGGTTGATAGTTGGTACAATTATGTATGAGGAATGAAATTATGTTATTTAATTCGTTGAACGTTATATCTCACCTGACTGACATTTCTCATTGTCGTGATATCTTGGAGTGTTCCACGGCTGTCGTTCCACGCTGCCTACAATCAGGTAGATGACGTTGAGCCCAGCAACAATGCTTGCTACTGTGATGAACACTATCCGCCATCTTGACACATCTGACTGTGGATGAAACAATTTTGGCGTTCATAACACATATTGGAAGGATAAATTCCAAGAGTTTCTTACAATTATTGTTGACATAATAATATTAAATAATTTGTGTTATCTCCTGAAGATGGATTAATTTCCGAAACCGGTTGGGAAGTGTATAACAAATATACAAATTTATGAAACAAATCGTACAAGTGTTTGTGTTGAAAATCAAGATGCTGTCTTTATTTCATCAAGTACCGACAATCGCAACTATAAATTACTATATTTTTTTAATAATTTTTAAACATCTAATTGAAGAGAAATATCGTTATCAGTAAGGCGAGGGTATTTGTGTTTCCCAGATAAACGTCGTATTCTTTTATGTTGTATGTGTAAGTAACAAGGATTTGTAAGTAAGAAGGATTTGTAAGTAACAAGAATTTGTAAGTAAGAAGGATTTGTAAGTAACAAGGATTTGTAAGTAACAAGGATTTCCACTTTGAAAAAAATATTATATCGTATTTTACTATCTCTATCTTAATATTTCAGTCGTTCGATATTACTTGCATTTTCCTGCATCCAATAAAATCGCAAAGATAAGCTTATATCATTATATGTATATCTACTATATACTGGGTATTAAGATGATGTTGCACAAGCCGGAAACTGGCGATAGTACGCATAAATACGAACAGCTAACTGTGAAAGAAAATTAAGAAATCGAGAAAAAAAAGTCGTGTCATACATTTTGGTCAGGTTATAGCTTTTCTATGGAACAGCTGATTTTTTTTCACATGTATGATTACTTATTTTAATAAAATATCTATTTCCCGCTTAGTTTTACTGGAAAAAATAATAAAAATATTTTTCAATGCATGTGCTCGTAAAGGCCCACTTTTTATGCATCAAAACCGAACAGAAAGTCGATTATTTTGCCCTAGGGCTTTTGTTATTATTATTTTTTTTATTTGTTTGCAATGGTTGGCTAACCTGCAGCCTTTCCTGTCTACCATAGATGTTATACTTTTTTTTCCACTGTTTAACGGCTCTGGATACAATCCTTTTGAGCCAATCATAATTGAAAGTTCACAAGATTATATTTGTTTTCATTTCCTCACACTATGCATTGAAAAACGTAGTATGATACACGGGCGTAAAAGCAATAAATTACTCGGTTACGTTTAAAACACTCGCTACGCTCGTGTTTTAAATCGTCCTCGTAATTTATTCCTTTTCACCCTAGTAGCATAAACTACTATTAGAGATAAGCTCGCCTGTGTACATACCTTTTAATTTATTATAAGTCTTACCTGTTTTTCTGTGTACATTAAAGAGTAAAGAAGAACAAAGAAGGCCTCGTCTTAGTAAACCATCCCACTAATTCCAAAATAATAAATAAAAACACAAAAACACTTACAAATCGCGAGTTTTTTGAGTGGCCCGCTTTGATTAAGCAGAATAGACAAACGTTAGATGAAAGCCTTGGAGCACGGATTTCCCTGAATAACCTCGCCTTAACTAAATTTAAAACTCACAGCATCGTTCTGAAGAATAAAACTAGTGAAGATCGGTTCCAACATTCCAAAAATCGTCGCCAAGCAGTTCGAGATCGCAAAAAGAACTCCGCCGAAGTTTGGGGCAAGGTCCAGATGGTTGCCCTAAAAAAAAAATTGTCAATTGTCTTATACTTACACCTGTGAATTTAGGGTAGCGTTACATTTACATAAGAATAATTCCTTGGACGAATTTCGTCCAAGCCTAATTCTTATGCTTTTGTCTTTGGTTTCCGTTATCAAAACGTGTGTTATAATTAGACATCGGATTTTATGCATTTGCATATGCAAATGCATATAACTCTCTAATTACGGCGTTAATGCATATTTTAGCCTTTTTTCCCAATCGTGCATATATCATTTAATAGCGGGAGGTACGTACAGGGACCTATGTACGAAGACGTGTAGGGCGCGAGCGCAGTGGCTGAGTAAACTGACTGACCAGTGCGTGCGTTTTTTCCAATGATGTCAGTTGATGAAGAGAGGTCGTTTTCGGCGTACAAATTGATACTGGGTGACAAACGTCACAAATTTGCGCTCGAAAATTTGGAAAAATACTTGATTGTATATTGATTGCACAATTTTAAGTACATTTCGCTGTTTTTGTACCGTCTTTAATTAAAATATATAAAAATAAAAATGTTTTTTTGATTTTGCATTGTGCATATTTTGGGCATATCAATAGTTTTTAGTGCATATTTGGGCCCTTATAAGTGCATATTTTGCCACTTTATTAGTGCATACAATCCGATGTCTAGTTATAAGTACTTTTAATTAGTATATAAGTACTTTTAATTATAACACGGAACCCAAAAAAGTACAATATCCTACAATATCCGCTCAAGTCAACTGCAATTTCCACATTTTCAGATGTAACAAGCGCAACATGCAGAGCGCGTTCTGTGTTCTGCAGTCCAAACAATCAGAACGCAAGTTGTCCTTGACCGCTGCGGTCTGTGTATGTAAAGATCCAAGCCGTCACATAGAGTATAGTGACCGTGGAACGCAGAACGCGGCTCTGTGTGGTCTGCCCTTAGGAGATCATCTCACCATATACCCAGCAACAAAGAATCCTCCACAAGAGAGAGAACCGATCAGAACAATAAGTCCAAGTGTTTTATGTTCAGGGCCGATGAAGCACATGCATATCAACCCTGCCGCGGTGCCGAAATTAGCTGAAACAAACAATAGTAATTTATGCTACAAGGGCGAAAAGGAATAAATTACGAGGAAGATTCAAAACAAGCTCGTGTTTTAAGCGTAACCGAGTAATTTATTGCTATTACGCCCGTGTATCAAACTATGTTTTCCAATGCATCGTGTGAGGAAATAAAACAAACTATAATCTTGTAAACTTTAAATTATGATTGGCTCAAAAGGACTGTATCCAGAGCCGTTAAACAGTGGAAAAAAAGTATAACATTAATGTACACAGGAAAGATTGCAGGTTAGCCAACTTCTTGTTTATAAATAAAAAAAAAATAAAGCCCTAGGGCAAAATAATCGACTTTCTGTTCGATTTTGATGCATAAAAAGTGGGCCTTTACGAGCACTTGCATTGAAAAATTATATATTACTAGCTTTTGCTTCGTTCGCGCTGATTTAGTTTGCATTTTTCCGGGATAAAAAGTAGCCTAGTTATGCCACACTCCAACCCATAAACTATCTCTATGCAAAGATAAGATGCTGCGTGAAAGAAGGAGAAACCAACAAAAACACTTTCGCATTCATATACGGATATACGGTTGTGACCAGCCAAACTTTTGCCCAGGCAAAGTTCAAGTTCTTTGAAAATCCGTCAGCAAAAAACCGTCCGTCAAAACCATAGGTGAGGTTAGGTCGTCGTCGTGTGAAAATTTCAACTGGCTACCTATAAAGGCTGAAGCTCAGACGGAAGGCCGGACGAATAGATGGACAGACGGACGGACAGACAGACAGTGGAGGCTTAGTAATTCACAAAGTTCACGTACCTACACAGCTGGCAATCTTCCTGGAAGCTTCGAGCGACAAGTACCCGCCGTTGACGAGTTTGCCCGACATGGTGGTCGACAGTACCCCCGACAGCCACATCCCCACGTAAGGTAGGGCCGAGAGGGACGCACTCTGTTACACAAAAGTAAACAAACATTGCACGAATATTGCTGGTCCTAGGGGACTGGGATAAGAACACGCTTCTCTTTTGTCTATTTGGTTTGTAGACATACTTAATATGTCAGCGTGGCATTGTACAATCCGACAATTTATAATGTCACTAGGTAAAAGAAATCTCTTCCAACTAATCTGTGGGTGTGAAGAGTAAAGGTAGCCAAATGTGTGCTACAACGATTTAAATTTTAGTACATAATATATTACTCACATAAGTAAAAGTGTTCACATAAGTAAAGGTTAGGTAAGTTTATAAACAATCGCGAAAAGACCGAGTTATTACCCTTATGCTCAATTTTTCGTTAAATTTCAATAAAATTAATCTCATTAATAAAATTATAAACAATCAGCTTTTACAATCTTACAGTGGCACATACATATATTTTTTAATATTGCTTTGCGTAGCACTCAAGTTAAAAATTAATAAAATTGACAAATTATCGAATTTGACATGATTTTTTTGGTGCGAGTTTATGTGTTTTTGGAGAAAACTTATTATTTTATAGTCTAGAATCTAGACTATATGATACAACAAACAACAAGTATAGTGGTACTGCTCTGTGCTATGTTTTTTAAAGCCTCTACGCTGTTGTAGCACTTTCGTAAACGTCTACGCAAGAAACTTATAGCCATACTGGAACGCTTATAGCCATGCCATAGTCCATGGGCCAAGCAAAATGTTGGTATAATTTAGAGTACTCATTTTCCTTTCTACTGCAGATAAATCAATAAATAAATAAATAAAATTAAGGCAACGAAGACCCATTGGAAAACACATGAAAATACATTAAAATACACAATTTAAATAACAAAAATAAAAAAAATTAGGACAAGATTCGAATCATTATAATAAATTAATTCTATTTTTTATAAGGTATAAAATCAAATATTATTATCATAAGTCTACTAATAAATAAATAATACTTATGTCGAAATAATTTCTAATATTTGAGGAAAGCAATAAACGGTAAAGAATCCATAAAAAGCGGCCAAGTTGAATGGTTCCCCAGTATGTGCGACAATGGACCACTTCGTGTATTTATGGCCGAATATCGAAGGGTTTAAGAGAAACTGATTTCAATCGCAATCTTTGAAAGGCCTCTTTGTAATTTAGTAGACCTCGAGTTTCGACTTTCTTTTGTCGTAAGTTATCTACGAGTATCTGCTATCGTACTGAAATGCTTTTATCGTCTGAGACCTTTAAGTTATTTCTCAGAGGTGATATACATATATTGTGAGCTTTGAGTATTTGTTATATGGTCTAATATTGCGAGGAATAAGTGCTGTAATAGACGATTATTCTATTTAGACTTACATAACAAAGCTAGTGCTGTGAACCATTTAAAAGTTCAGGGCGGCTTTTATGTTTTTTGTTATCGCAATATAAGCATTCGACTTTTGTTTACCGCGTTATAAGTAAAGTCATGTGACTAAACCTAGTGAAATGATGAATACAACATGTAAGTATTCCTTACTTTAGGTTTATTTGATAAAATCTATGCATATCGCCAGGAAAACGCTTTTAAAATTAAGCTAAATCTGTCGTCGAATTTTTTCCACACGCTCTGAAAATATAAAAGCTATCCTGTAATGAAAATGATACAAATGATACAATACAAAAATATTGGTTGATTTGGATACTCATATAAATACTAACTTCACACAAAGATGCAACTAAACGGTACTGAAGAAGCGAACTAACTTTTTCACGATATGCTCTGAGCTCTAATTCGTAGATCAATAACACCGTTATTTAAGGCGCCCTCTCGAAATTACTCCTTTTGATTATGTTATTACTCTTAAACTGTATATTTAAAAATTATGAAAAAAATGTATAGTGTTTGTTTAGCTATAAAAACAACTTCATTGTAGGAAACTATTTTCGCGTTTAAGAAACAGCATGAATATATTGTTTTAAATAAAGCTGTTTTTAGAATAAAATTGGTTATTTCTATAAAACCACTTATGGTAGTTGTATGGTTCTTGCACTCAAATACAAAAAAAATATTGCTTGAATGTTGCAAAATGAATGTTGGAATGTTTTTTCCGTCCATCGCGTCCTTGTAAAAAGTATTATTTTCTCCTATTTTTGTGCTATCCGGAAACCCAGCGACGACATCATAATGCAATGCACGCTGATATGAACGTTATGGTGGTATGGTGGTACGAATAGGAAGTAAGTAATTATTTAATTTATTCCAGGCCACCATACTAAATAAAAAAAGGATTAGCTTTTAATATCATCTACCGCAACTTGGAATATATAACAATGTATTTGGGTCTAGGGGCCCAAACTGTGATCCACAGTAACATTTTTTATTGCCCGACACGCTTTTGTAAATTTTCACGCACGCACTGAATATCGTGTTTTGTGGATCGTAAATGGACTTCTGTACTGATATGTTCATACGGTCTTAAATCTGAATTCTATACTGGTAGGTAAATAATATTCAAAAACCGACTCAGCGCACCCCGACTCTATACAGTCTTGTGGTTACTACCCCTAGAGTGTATATAAAAAGACGGAGGCGCGGAGGGAGGGCAGCCCTCGTCCGCGGTCACCTTCGCAACTTCAGCCGCTACGGGGCTGCTTTGTTACGAAGGGGCTGCACATCCCGAAGCGCCAGAGCCAACGCAGAAGTGTATTTGTATCAAAAAAGGAACTTCTGTACTGATAGGTCCAAAAATCGACATCTGTACTGGTGAGTTCAAATGGTTCAAAGATCGACTTTGCAAACCCAACTTAAATTACTGTGAAAACAATATCAATATCTGTGTTTTATATTTTAAAGTTATTTTCATACGATTGTTGAAATAAAAAATAAAACCACGCGCATCCCGCAATAAAAACTGGCACAGGGGGTTCCTCCCCTTCCCCCGTTTTTCTCTCCCACTTCTCTTACCCCATAAATCAGTAACAATCTTACATTTTCAGCTTATTTCCATACTAATTTTAAAATTTGGTAAAAAATCGCGCACCTGCAGCAATAAAAAATTACACAAGGGAGTTCCCCTCCACCTCCTCCCTTCCATCCCCTACCCTCTCCCTATAAATCAGGTAGATGATATCAAAATATTAACCAAAAAAATGTTGCAATTGTTGTCTTGTTGATGATTAATTTATAGTACCCATTTGACGTTAGTTGACGGTTATCGAGTTAAAACGAAACAGTCTGACAGACAAAAATTGTTGTTTTGGCTTCGGTATAATACGTTATATAAGAACCCATTTCATCCGAAATTTTGAAAAGAAAATTAAATGTACAGAAACTACTTTTTTAAATTATGAGATAATAACTAACATAAAATGTACTACTTACACTTTTTAGTGAAATATGGAGTGCCTTCTCTAGATACGCAGGCATTTCAGAGAGGAAGAAGGTATAGAAGAGTACGAAGGCGCAGTGCGAGCTGATGACACCCCAGAACGGTTTACAGCTAAATATTGCCTTCCATGGGGTAGGTAAGTTTTTCTGAAAATAAAACAATTATAGATAAGTTGGACGGAAAAATGAAGAAGTTCTAAGAAGGGTAGGAGAGAGGAAAAAAATTTTAGAAACAATAGAGAATAGACGGGGACAACAAACATAGAAGAAGTAAGAATAGAAGGAAAGACAGAAAGAAAAAGACTCAGGATAAGTTATTGAACCTATTGAGCCTACTTGACCAATCCGGCGTTTGTATGTATGTATGTTTGTCCGACGATAACTCGAGTATCGTTGATTGGGACGTCATAAAATTTGGTAGCGGGTAAATTAGACAAAAAGAACTTTTAAGTACGAACATGAGCTTAATCGGTCAAGGGGTTGCGGAGATATGGGGTTGGCGTTCCGTGAGTTTACAGTTTTAGGGCGAGCTACTAGTTAAGAACAATAACTACTAGTTCGCCTCAAACTGTGAATTCGCAATTCGATCTTGAAATATATGGCTCATGTTCGAACTTGAAATTTCTTTTTGTCTCATTTACTCGCTTACCAAATTTCATGATGTTCCAATCAACGATACTCGAGTTATTGTCGGACAAACATTCATACATACAAACGCCGGATTGTAACAATATACCCGAGGAACTTCGTTCGCTTCGCTCACTCGTTCAAAAAGAAAAGGCTGTCATGTCATACAACGAACTGAACGAATTGGCAATGAACAAAATTCAATGGAGACAGTAACACCGCCAAGAACTTTGCTCTAACAACCCAAAGAGCAAAACGAAGGCTTACTGTCACTCTGCTGTCTGCCCGTTTGTATGCTCGAAGCTCGAAGCAACGATTTATCGTTGGTTCAAAGACGTTTCGCTCGCTCGCGCTTGTTTTTCAAGGTCAACTATCGATACATAAACTATCGATAGTTACTGTTAAACAGTACTGATTACAAACTTACCACAAACACATGACCTGTCAAAAACCTACCACGGTCCTGGAATCAGTAAAACCCCGTTCAATGTACCGCCGCTCCTTTTCCTTCACCATCCAATGTTCAGATGGAGTGCTGGCAGCCAGCCACCACCACACGGCGGAGTGGACCGCCAGCAGCGCTCCGGTCACGTAGAATATCAGCTTCCACCCCAACGCCGTGTCTGCTAGCAGACCGCCCAGCGGCAAACCCACTATCGTTCCGAGTTTCGTACCTATGGATAAGAATCTCGATTTTGGTGCCTTTAAGGGGGAACGATTCTTTTCCGCTGCGAAACGTGGTTCTCTTAATTTAATATCAAATAATGTGATGAACATACAATACAATATCCTTTGTTGCACACCAAAAAAAACAGATACAAGGAAACAAGTTAACAAAAGGTGGAAGCGTACAATCGGCGGTCTTATCACTAAAAACGATCTCTTCCCGACAACCTTTGGATGGAAGAACTCTTAAAAAAAAAGAAAATATGTATAGGCGTTGCACAGAACCAAAAATTGTTGATAAAGAACTAACTAAGTAAATAATTCGTCCATGGTAAATAATATACATACGACAATATACATAAATGACAATAACAATAAAAAAATAACATATAATAACGTTTTTAAACAAAATAATAAATATATGCTGGGTGTGAAAACCAAGGCTTTAAAAAGAATCCTTTAAGGGTATGTTAATATGACTCTTAGTTAGCGTTCCAACGCGATTTGTGTACTTAAATATTTAAATATTTGTGTACTTAAATATTTAATTTTTCGTTTCAAATTTAATGTATTTTATGACTTTGCAAAGCGCGGCCTCGGCCGGCGACTTTTATTTGTGGCCAGCAAAAGAGTGTCAGACGCGATATAATCCATTATGTCGTAAATTGGAACGAAGGGAATTTCGATTGTAAAGACAAACTAAGGACGTAAAAAAGAACCTAATTTAGCATGAAATGAAGACAAACGTCAAAAAGAACCTAATTTTGCAATAAATGATAATTAGCATCACAGACCGCGCACGTCTTCTCGCAACCAGTGAGCGAGAGGCTGGTTACTGGTTGCATGCACTTCCTTCTGCAAACACTGGCACACTCTTAGACAGGACCACTTTTAGCCTTTCCATCTGTCTGCGACTCGGTGTTAAAACCAACGAAAGGCATCGCTGCCAGTGTGGCACAAGCGTCGACCAGCTAGGCCATCACGGTCTATCATGTCAACGTAGTGCCGGTCGCTGGTCCCGCCACGCCAGCCTGAATGACGTCATTCGGAGGGCCCTTGCCACCGTCAATGTGCCGGCCATCCTAGAACCAAACGGTATTACACGTGACGATGGCAAGAGGCCTGACGGGATGACACTAATCCCCTGGCAGAACGGTCGCTCGCTCGTGTGGGACGCGACATGCGTCGACACCCTTGCCGCGTCTCACGTGCGATCGACCGCCGTCTCAGCTGGCGCGGCGGCGGCAGCAGCAGAGGGCAACAAGCGGCGCAAATACGCGGCTCTAGGAGAGGGCTGCATGTTTGTACCGTTTGGCGTAGAGACGTTCGGGCCGTGGGGGCCAGACGCGCGACGGCTCTCTAAGGATATAGCGTCGCGCCTGGTCGAGACTTCGTGTGACCCAAGGGCTGGGGCTTACTTCAGACAAAGAATAAGCCTCGCTATTCAGCGTGGTAATGCCGCCAGCGTCTTGGGTACCCTGCCCCGTGGCAGCGATGACCTAGACAAAATTTTTTATTTAATTTAGTGGTTTATTTCGCTACTAAGATATATATGTTAATAATGTAGGTGCCGTCTCCTTATATTTTTGTTTTAGATAGGTTTAGCTTATAGAATTTTTTCTTTTGTAGATTATTTAGTTTAAACTTAACTTATTTTATATTATAATGTATATTATTGAATAATAAATTTCAAGTATTTGTATAATAAATGATATTTCAATACGATATTTCAAACTGACCTCATAGTCATTCCGCAACGGGGCCCGGAAAGTTCGATTTTCAAAACTAATTTCGAGTATTAAATGGAACTTTTTCATAAAGGTAGTAGAAAAAATTAATTATGAATTTTCTCTTATTCTGCGTCAAAAGAACACTATACGTATCGCTCTCCACACACTTCTTTATCCATTACGTTTCTTACCACGCTTCATATACGGAGACCCTGTATGTGTATGAGGGCAACACGTACCGTTTTCTTTTAGCGCTAACATAATACTGATGTTTTCCCGCCCGCATTTGAAAGAGACTTTAGTAATTATTATTATTATCATCTACTCCTATACTGCAATAAGGTAATTACGACATCAAAAGTGGGTTTATAAATACCTTTATTGTTTGATCGATGTAATATTACAGTAGAGCCACTGAGTGATGGCGCCTATGACGTTTAAATGCCTACAAAGTATCGTAATTATTTATAAGCAAGTGTGGATAAAAATTGTTGATAATGATGTACTACTTGTTTCGGTTATTATTTTTCGATTTGAATTTTGCTTTATTGTGCAATATAATTCGTATAGAAACAAAGAATTTTTTTTAAAAATGTCTCATTTTTCTAGGTCGTATTTGAGGTCGCTAAGTTACGCAATAATATTTAATTAAAAACAAGACAATGACGAAGACTTTTTTCGATTTAGATATTTAAACATCTCTTGGGGGCCCCGGGGCACTACACCGCATAGCCCTCCGATAGCTACGCCACTGGTTTTGGCACATTTTCCTTTTGTATCATTATGTTGAATGTTGAATGACGTGTCTAATGTTGAGTAAACTCACACTTGATTTTTATTTTTAACCGAAATTTGAAATGTACCTCATCACTAAATACAGCTGTCATAAGTGCCATCACTCAGTGGCCCTACTTTACATTATAACACCGCAATTCTACGCTGTGATAGGCAATAGTATTTTGTGTAACTTTAACATAATTTGATACGAGTGCTTGTTTACGAAACGAACGAAGAGTGTTTCGTAATAATTTAGCACGAGTGTGCCAATGTCTAATTATGTTCATCCATCAGCCTAGTTCGTCCACTGCTGGACATAAGCATTTCCAGGACTTTGCCATTCCCAGCGGTCATCCTGGAAGAATTTCCTATACTCACTCACTCACGCTGGGCAGGCGGGTTGGTTCAGTTGCACAAAATACTATGTAATACTATTTTTCTACGGTTTAAATACCTCCATAAACAAAGCCGAGGTATGTGGTCCGCTCGTGGACTGGTAGCCAGCGAGCTAGTAGCGTGTGCGTGCACGGCAGAAGGAAGCTCTGCGTGAAGCCCATGGCGACACGGGATACCAACAGCAGTTTCCAGCCGCCCTGCAACATGGGTACGTACGTTGTACTCTCGAAAGTATGTTGAACATAAAACCGTCAACAGTATTTTATGCAACTGCCACATAATCAGGGCCACGAGCATAATAGGCTGCACGAGTGTCCCAATGGCTTATTTATGTTCAGTTGGACACAATACTTTCTCTGTTACCATTATGAATCCTCTTCGCTTGACATTATTTCCCAGATAGCGATTTAAACTTGTTTCAGACTTGCTATAATGTGGACATTTCAAACGAGAAGGTTCGTTTTAAAATTTCAATAGCAAAGGAGTAAACTTGATGCAAGTTAAAATCAATCTTTCTAGTTTCCATTATACAACCTTGACACAGTACTTGATATATTAACCAGCTAGTTGATACTTTTGTTTACAGTGCATGTAGTTCTGCCAATATTTACGCTATGTCGTTCGTTGACCGTTGTGTATGACGCATCAATACAAAAGGTAAATAAACCTTGCTACAAAAAAAATTGCCTTCATAACTCAGACGTGGCAATTTAAAATAAAACTTCCAGCAATCTTACACAGACTTGCCTCGATAATTTTGACGCGGCATATATGTATATATTTGACGTGGCAATTTTATAATAAAACTAAATAAAACTTGCGGCAACGTTACAGTGTTCTGCCTCGACAATTTTGATGTGACAACTAAATACCAGACTTCACAAGTTTACAGCAATTTTTAAATAAACTAAATATCGAAATTGGCAACCAGCCTACATGTTTTTTATAATTTATAAATTATAATCTTCTCAACTAAAAATTTCTTTAATTTTTTCCTTAGGCTTGGATCTTAGATGTTCAGCCTAGTTGTCGGTAAGCAATACATACCCCATAATTGTTGGTATAGACGAGTAACTAAACGACTAAAAATCCAGGCAGTATCTTAAAAACGCATGTTTAAGTTTTGAGCGTGCCAACTAACATTAAAATATCTTTTAAAAAAATGTGTCGTCATCGAAGATTTTCGTAAGACTGATATACCGAACCAACATAACAATGTTAACCATGACTTGTGTATATGACAATATTAATCTCATTACACAAGGCGCGATCGATATTGTTCTACAAATGTTATCAAAAATCGATTACTGGAGGATCAAAATAAGTATGTCTACTTACGTAATAAACCATGCTCGGAGACAAGAAGCAAAGTACACTATTAGCTACCAAAGACAGCAAAATCAATGGCTTTCCTCCAAACTTTTTCGCCAGCAAGCCAGCAGGAATCTGCATCATCAAGTAGCACCAGAAAAACGAGGACATGACAAGACCTTGCGCCTTTTTGTCCCAAGAGTATATCTGGAAACATCAAATATTGATAAAACAATCAAAATAAAAACCGGCCAAGTACGTGTCGGGCCACGCGCAGGGTAGGGTTCCGTAGTTGCCCTACACAATATGCGGACTTTTTCTCCAAGTACATTTTATGAGTTTGTTCACTTATACAGATCGCGCCAAACTTCTAGTCCGCGCGGAAGTTGCGCTTCTGAAGAACGGCCCATACATTTCGTTCCTGCCGATGCGAATCACCCCGTGTTTAGAGGGGACTAAAATTTTGACGCGATCTGTACTCGTTAACTTGTAAAGCCTACTTAATATTATGTGATCCTACACTTAGCTGTGATAGTTTTCCTTTTAACTTCGTTATACATATCTACTACTACTGTAAATTTTTCACATATTCAAAACAACTGGCAGGGGGGACCCTTGACTCTAACAAAAATTTGCACTTTAAAGCATAATATTTCACAAACGGATCCCTGAATATTTCACAAACGGATCACAGGTGGTAGAGCTGATGCCGGGCTCGACTGTGGAGGTACCACCATCTTACTTGGAGACCCCCTCGAAGTAATTCGGGGGAGAGTAAGAGGACAGCTCACAGGCAATAAACCAGGAGGCCCACCATGCCTGGGACCGATGGATGGCGGTATATCCATCCCTAATAGCCGGGCCTTATATGGAACAGACTGGTGACGGGCAGCGGCGCCACTGTGCGAGGGTTCCGGTACCGCGCTCACCAACCCGCCTGCCCAGCGTGTGTGAGTATGGGCAATTCTTCCAGGATGACCGCCGGGAGTGGCAAAGTCCTAGAAAGGCTTATGCTTAGAATATTAAAAGTCTATGGCTGATGGATGGATGGATCCCTGAATCAAAAAATGGTTTTCACATACCCACAACATATTTGAACGACCTATAAAACGACATCCCACACTATGGGATAGACGAGAAAAAAAAATCATCTTTGCGTGTAGGAGAGGTACCCCGTCATTACACCCCGTCTCTCTTGGTTGGTAAAGACTACATTTGAACAGCATTTCCCAGATTCCATGTTGCCCTTTATTTAGAACACGTTAGTAAAATTTTCAACGTCAAAAAACGTTCTATAAGGGAAGCAAACAACATTATCCAAAAGTGACTTCGAACCCTATCGAAAACACAGACGTTTCTAAAAAGACTTACATAAAAATTATATAACACATATCGGTCATTTTTTTCACACATTTATACATACACCTTAAATATACACTACATACCTATACTTAAATATAATTTTTTCTAATGTTTATTTGTCGTAATAAAAATAATATCAATAAGCTCTGTTGAACTTTATAACTATAAAATATTATGATTTTTAATTTTTGGATAGCGTAGATTTTCATGAATAATAGTTTTACACTTGAAATGAAATGAAATATATTTATTTATGTAATGTAGGTGTATCAAATACACTTATTACAGGTCGGTTTTAATGTAATATAATTAAATAATCTTTGTCTATAAATAATTAAGGTTACGTTTACTTAAATTTAATAAAAAAAAATACACTTGAATAAAATAAAAAATATAGGAATAAGTAATAAATAATATTACAAATATATGCAATACATATAACAAATAGTATATGCCTAATTCCGCCCATTCGATTAGTCTTCCTAAGAAGAAGGGCAATAAACTTAGCAAGATCATGTCTTTTTTTTTCATAATATTAGTTACAAACAAATAAATGTAAAAAGTAAGCTTATACTTTAATTAAATAAAAAGATAAAATATACAAGGCAGGAGAAATATATGTCACGAAGACAAAACAAAATTACTGGTAGTAATTATGATTTGCAATAAAATATTCTCCTTTAGCATCTCCCAAAGCATAGATGTCATCTTACTGTAATTTCAAAAATATGAAACTGGGTACTGTACCTCCACATCATTGGTGTCATTGGCCCGCCTCGACTCTGTAATGGCGAGTAGGGTGACACTAATGTTGCCCCGAACTATGTACAATACCATCAATGTGAGCCCCATCAGAGCGATCTGCAAATGACGCACTCCCACCCCATACTCTGTCGGAAATATTCAAGAAAAATTGTTGAGGTTAGAGTGAGACTATAGTAACTATGACAGAAATAAATTTCTATGTTTGAACACTTGACGATTTATCCATCGCAAGGAGATATAAATTAACTTTATATCATTGCAGTATAGAAACGCAGAAAGAAAAGTAAATCTGGATGTGAGGAGCTCTGAACCGGGATTCGAACCTCGCTTACCGGGCGATTGCTCTAACCACTGCTATCCAGGTCTCAACACAACTCGTGAGTTTACCGATGTGGTTTCTCACATCCAGATTTACTTTTCTTTCTGCGTTTCTATACTGCAATGATATAAAGTTAATTTATAGAGACTATAGTACTCTGAGACTAGCCAGTCTTGGATAAAATTAGAAAATGCTTCAATGATAACTCTATGTGCATTTACATATAAATATTTAGATTAGGGACCAATATAGAGGCATTAGGTGGCCAGTTCGCTGCTGTACCTGTTGGCACAAATGAACCGAGAGAGGGCTCTCTTCTCCGGTTGTATTACTTTACTTTTTGGATAGACCGGGCAACGTAAATAATTCTGAAATGCCCGTCCGTCTGTCTTTCTGTTCCGTAGTCAACAGGAAATGTCCGCCCGTCTGAATTACAGAGCTGTTATTTAGGATAAGTACATACATATTAATCACGCTAACAAAGCGGTAAATAAAACCCTGAAAAAAAAAATTTTGGAGTACCTACACGTAAACTTGGGAATGATTTTTTTCTTGTCTATCCCATGATGTAGGGTGTCGTTATAATAAGTCATTTAAAAATAATGCGACGGTGTGATAACCATTTTCATTTCTGGGATCCGTATGCGATATTCAAATTCAAATTCAAATATGATATGTTATAATAATAATGTTTAAGAGGCTATGCGAATGTTATTTTTGTCACTGTCACTCCAAGCGAAAACAGGCTCAGTGCGAGAGGGGCGGATTCACGGCGAAAGCGAAAAATGTTAGTTTTATAATTTTTATAAAAAAACTAAAATAGCTAGCAAAATTTCAAATATCAAATGTCTAGATATTGTTGAAACACACCTAATAAAATATGTTTGATTTCTGTATATGGTTCCTATTCGTCAAACGAGAAGAAAAAGTGTGTTGAAGACCTCATTTCAACAATTATTTATATCGAGGAAAATTTATCCAAACATGTTTTCCAATTACAAAACCCTAGATTATATAGTGAAAATGCATATACCAAAAATTTATTAAAATTTTCCGTGTATTTCATGAAATACATAGAAAAGAAACATCCGTATTTTTTTCGCATATCGCCTTAAGTTAAATTTTATAAACTGGCTTATATTACTGAATATATAATGAATAATTATATTATAATTATAATATGTGAAAAAATTCACCACAGTTGTATATAACGAAGTTAAGAGGAAAACTATCACAGCTAAGTAGAGCAGGCTTTACAAGTTAACGAGATAATCGACCAACTTCGGGCAACTACGGAACCCTACACTGCACGTGGCCCGACACGCACTTGGGCAGTTCATTTTATGTTTTGTTCAAAAAAATATACTTAAGTGATTGTTTGATGAAACCAGATTTAGGAGTATTTATTATCTAAAATTTCAGTCTTAGTACTTATAGGTAGGTATAATGGCAGTACCTCTTTGAACATCATACACCATTTACACTACACAAAGGAAATCAATGTTTAATTCCTTCTGAAAGTCTCCCAATTGAATAATCACGATTTAAGTAGAGAAATCTGGGTGCACAAGCCGAATTCACACTTAACCAGTTTATTTTTAGATAAACTGCAATAAGATAAATTAACAACGTTTATACACATACATGCGCTTGTAAACACACAAATACAAATACACAAATATATGACGAATATAGCTACACTGCACTACATGCATGGCTGTAACGTACTATAGCAAAAGTGTCGTGACGGTCGAAGTCTTACACTTTTTTCGGCCCCGCTCTCATTTGCAAAGTGTCTGGAGCGTAACGCCAAAAATGGTCGTTACAAAGATCGGTAGGTGAAAGTGGGTTCAATACATAAGTAAACATTAACGCTTATTTTAGTGCTGTCAAAACTTGAATTTTTCAAAAAGTAATTTATTTAGGTTCTAACTTTAACAGCCAACGAAACAAAAAAATGTTGAAGAAGGCGTTATTTTGCGGAAGTCCATCATGAATTTGTGGATATATTAATAATTTTCCGCTAAACACTCTTACCAAATAGCGGTCGGGCGGATAACAATTCCTGAAGATGCCTCATTTACATGCGAAACACGTGTCGATAAGTTTTCTTGCTTGTGATTTAAGATTGCTTTATTTTGTGCTCGTACTTACTGCTTGCTTTGCTTGTGCATGTTTTATGCGGGAGGGCGGGCGGTGCTTGAGTCTGCATTTTGAATAGCATGGTAAGAGTGTTTAGCGGAATATTGCAAATTATTAATATATCCACAAATACCTAAGAACCTATTTGCAATGAAGAAAACTTCGTTTTGACAATACTCAAGCTACAGTTATCGTCTTTATTCTGTAAATATAACTGGAATAAATAGTAAAAGTAAAACTTACGTTCAAATTCTGAATTTTGACATTTTTCATCCTTCATTTCAGATTTTTCTTTGGGCCTCATTTTATTGATACAAAACAATACTTTTTCTCCCAAAATTATTCACATTCTCTAAAACTCTGCGATTGGAAGTGTCTGTGGGCGCGAATAGATCTCGATAAAAATTATCACTTTGTATACACCAGGAAGCGTGTGTAAACAGTGATAAATTGATAAATAAGTATAATCAAACATTTCAAAAAGATCTGATGTCGTAAGATCATAAATTAATCGTTATGTAAGAAAAAGAGCCTCCAAAGTTATGCGAGTTATTACACAACATGAAGTACTCAATTAAAGGGAGTACTTTTATGCATAGTACTTACTTATGTATTAAACATCTTGTTTCTGGTTAAGGTTTATACAAGGTGACTTTTTGATCATCGTCCAAATTCATACTGGAGGCTCGATAAGTGATCAGTGTCTTGGATCAGTAACAATTTTTGTGAAATTTGTAAAATGAAATTTCGGCTTCCCATAGAAATTCAGTTCCAGTCCCGAGTGAATCACTATGGGGAGTCGAAATTTCATTTTACGAATTTCGCGAAAATTGTTATTGGATACTGATCACTTACCAAGCCACCAGTATGAATTTGGACGATGATCAAAAAGTCACCTTGTATAATATATGTCGCCGGAAAATTAACTACGTAGGTAGAAAAATTACAATAATTAACCTGTAGGAAGATTGTAAAAAAGCTGTCGGTTTTTGGTCAGAACGTAACAAAACCTTATTTTTTTTGAAACTTAACATATACAAGGAAGCTTTGATTAATGTAACCAAATTTATACTGGAGATCTGGTAAGTGAATGAGCAGAAACAGAGCTCAATGATTCTCAATGATGAATGCAATGGCAAGACGGGATAAAGTAAAGTGTAAGTATAAGAGGTATCCTAGTGACGATAACTTTGAGGCATATAAGAAACTGTGCAATCGCTGCACAAGGATGTGTAGAAATACTAAGACGCGCCATATTCATGAATCCATTTAAAAAAACAATCTTACATAGGTTCGGAAGTTCTTAAAAACACTTGGGATTGGCAAATCTCCTAAAACCCAACCGGGTCATCTCGACTTCGACGCACTTAATTTGCATTTTTCTCATTCTCCTGTCACGTTAAATTACTCTACTAAAACGAGCACTCTTTCATATTTAAAAACCATGCCAAAAACCATTTGCAATCCTTTTAGCTTCAAAACAGTATCCAAGAATAACATTGAGAGAGCAATACTTTCTATTTCTTCCAAAGCTATAGCTGATGACAAAATCTGCCATCATATGTTGCATTTTATCGTAGAAGATTTGCTACATATCTTGGTACACATCATTAACTACTCACTAGTGACAAGCAGCCATGCAGCCTTTCCTGCAGCTTGGAGAAAGGCATACGTTACTCCTCTTCCCAAAACTTCAAATTCTACGTCCTTCTCTGAGTTCCGACCCATATCCATTCTACCGATTCTCACTAAAGTCCTTGAAATCCTCGTGTGCAGAACCAATTATCCTTATACCTATCTAACAACAAGCTACTTAATAAATTTCAATCTGGCTTACGCGCTGGTCATAGCACTGTCTCCGCTCTTCTGAAAGTAACTGACGACATACGGTTAGCAATGGGCAACAAGGAACTTACTATATTGTAACTATTAGACTTTAGCAGTGCCTTTAATTGCGTATTTCACAGATTTTTTATAACAATATCCCGATTGCCTACATGAAAACATTAAAAAATCTAGGTGTTATCTTCGACTGCAATTTGTGTTGATCATCGCACGTTACTGAAATTAGCCGACGTGTTTTGCTACTTTTCATTCGCTCAAACGCCTCCAGAAATTCTTCCCCTACGTCACGTCTTCCCTAGAGTCACTCTCGCACAATCTCTTCTTCTGCCTCTAATTGATTACGCTGATGTTTGCTTTATAGACGCAAATGAAGAACTTTTGGGTAAATTGGAAAGGCTGCAAAATCTGGGCATCAGGTTCGTGTATGGTTTGTGCAAACATGACCACGTTTCATACTACCGCACAGAACTTAAGTGGCTATGCATTCGGCATCGCCGAAATTTCCATACATTGTGTTGCCTTTTCAATGTCCTCAAAAGTTCAACAACTCCGGATTATCTTCGTGAGCGTATTAACTTCCAGTTTAGCAGACATAACCATAAATATCTCAGGCCGCACACAGTCACACTACTTAAAACGCCTTCTCACAATACTGGAGCTTTCGGAAATTCATTCACAGTTAAAGCCATTGTGCTGTAGAATTCTCTCCCGCACACAATTCGAGAATTCGCACTATCTCCTCCTTCAAAAAGAAACTGAAAGAGCACTATTCAGCAAATACTTAAACTAGCCTAACTTATGTATTATTATGTATGCTTATGTATTAAGATATAATATGTATTTGAGATGTATATATAGCCACGTATATATAAAGTTATCTATATATAAGTATAGAAATTTTAGGTTATCTAATCTAGTTTATCTATATGTGCCCTGAGTATCTGTACACGAAATTCGTATGGGCTAACGACACTTATACACGTAACGCTCGCAGGAGGCATTTAAATCTAATGATCGTTCCAACACATAAAACAACCGGTTTTAGAGGCAGCTTCAAATATGCGGCTTCAAAAATTTGGAACGATCTGCCACCACCCCTGCGGGAGAATTACGTCTTTCACTTTTAAGAAGCATCTGAAGAAAAATCTGCTTGAAAAACAAATAGATGAGATAAAAAGCCGCTTTAAATAATACATTCCATTGCCTGACTCAATATTTGCCTATGGTTCGCTGTGCAACATTTTTAATTATTTAAAATTTGTTATTACTTTCTATAAACTATGATGTTAAGAATATCAATTAACGTTTTTTTTTCTTTTTTTGTTCATTAATGTATTCATGTTATTTTATTATTTCTATTTTTAAATGTAATGCATGCTATATTTATATAATAATGTTAAATCTTTTTTCCCAATATTCTACCCGCATATGTGCACATTCTGCGAGAACGGGGACAAGCTGAAAATCAGCGCTGTGAAGACCAATTTATTTTTCTATCACAGCATATAGCTGAGCTCGTTCCTTTTTGTCGCATTCTTTTTAAAACAAATTTCTGTGTGAAATAATTATGTTTGAAAGACAAATAAATAATTTCAATTTCAATTTCAATATGTAGTATAGGTACCTATTATCAGTTTTTTTGTATGTAGTTAGTTAAGTTTTGTAGTTTAAGTACACAATGGTTACCGATTTTTTAAGCAATCCCATACTCATTCAGTTTGCTATAAAAATCTCTTAGAGAGATAAGCTCGCCAATGTACTAATACATTAAATGTTTATATTACCTTTTTTGTGTACAATAAAGAATGAGATTCTGTGAAATTCAGACAATGGTGAATGCTACACGGACAAGAGCATCGCTCTTAAATCTGCAATGGTTGTATGTATGACAACAAAACAGAAGTTCAAAATTTTTAATCATCCGATCAATTAAGCATTATTTTATCAACTTATTTTATCATGAAAAAAAAAAAACTAAAAAAGAACGATTAAAAAACGTTATAATCTATAAGCAGAAATCTAAGTATCCTTCGTCAAAAGTGGTAACGGAAGTGACGTACAAACTCTAAACATGAACCCCTATAATACGAGATTCGAATAAAATAAACTTTTAACAAAAAATAGCAACCGACTTCAATAGTAACAGCAGTCATTCACTAAAAAGTTAATAATAATTCTATAAAGACCGATGGTACCGAAGCAACACTTTTGCCGACTTCTTTCTTCCTGAAACGTTATGTTATCTAGAAGTCGGCGTTCTTATATTGGTTTCTATGTTGCTATATCGTAGGAAATACGCCGACTTCTAGATAACATAATGTTTCAGGAAGAAAGAAGTCGGCAAAAGTGTTGCTTCGGTACCATCGGTCTTTATAGAATTATTATTAACTTTTTAGTGAATGACTGCTGTTACTATTGAAGTCGGTTGCTATTTTTTGTTAAAAGTTTATTTTATTTCACATTTTTTAGTGTTGCTGGGTTAAATTGTGAGGTATAGGTAGTTCTTGCAAACGTGGTGTTAATATGAAACGAAGTTCAAGTGAGTATAAGTAGCCATGTTTGAGTAGCTTCCTGCTATCAGCACCCTAACACAACATGATTACCGCAATCTCGAGTTATGTGCTGTCATCCGTTGAAGAGTTCTACGGGGATGAAGCCAAGATCGAAATTCAGGTGGGTACACTGGCAATTTTCAGCAATGCCCTGCAATGAGCACCCTAACACAAACTGGTTGCCGCAATCTAAAGTTATGTGCTCTGATCCGTTGAAGAGTTCTATGGTGAATATGTTGATGAAGCCAGGATCGAAGGTCAGGTGGAAGAATGTCGATTTTCAAGTAATACCTTGTAATCAGCATCCAAGTATATAGCGATTGCCTCAATTTCGAGAGAAAAAAGAATTGTTCAAATCGGTTGGGAAATGATGGAGTTATGGAGTAACAACGCCAAAAAAAAAAAAAAAAACTACAGTCGAATTGAGAACCGCCTCCTTTTTGAAGTCGGTTAAGAACTAAGTATCCACTTCCAAAAACAAAACTCAAACTCATAGTTCGATAGCTAGACTTATAATATTTGCGTAAATGTAAAGAAAACGACCATTTTGCTCATACAATTTATTATGAACTATTAATTAAGTCATTAAAAAACTTATCTCTACCAGAAAAATCACTAGAAAAGTTCAATAAATTACCTACCAACCACATTATAGACGTCGGCAACCCGTCTCCGCGCCCAACATTCAAAACCATTCTTAATCCTAAGGCTAGATTATTTTGCGCAAAATAATTCAACACCACATCACAAACAGTTCCCTCTATACAAATATTTGCTAAAATCCTAACTAAATATACTAGATCACAGCAATAATCACTTTTAGGACAAGCCAGATGTTTTTCCATGGTTACAGGTAGTTCTGTTAGAAGTTTTTGGAGGAATTCTTGATTAACTTCTTCAGTTTTGGTAAAGTTTGGATGACACGACAGAGTAAAAAGCAGGTGATACGTAGAAGTCCTCTGTCCTATCTTGGATATTGCTCGTAGAAGGTTTTGAAGATGGTCAGTCCTGTGAAGTAAAAATATACGTTTTGGTTAGAATTTGATGTATAGATATGGTTCAGGAAATTGTGTGATAAATAGTGATAATATGGTCATTAAAACAGAACACCTGTTTTCCCAAAAAAAATGGGGAAAATGGTTGATACATTCTAATGAGTGCTGGTGTTCATGACATCTGAACCTATTACTGAATACTCTAAATATTATTAGAGTGCATTACAAACTAGAAAAGATCAATCAGAAACAAACCCAAAGACGCCCTCGTAAGCGTTCTATATGTGCAGTACAAGCTAGTATATCAGACAGATGCAAAAATAATAGTGGACAAGTATGATGGAAAAATTCACCGGTCTGGGTAGGAACCTCGGTGGCGCAATTGGTAGCGCGCTTTTCTTGATAACAAGAGGTCGCAGGTTCGAATCCTGGCCCGGGGATTTTTTTTTCAAATTCTTGTCTTTGGGTTTGTTTCTGATTAATCTTTTCTAGTTTGTAATGCACTCTAATAATATTTAGTGTATTCATAGCGATGGATTTCGCAAAAATAAACATAATCTATTACGGAATGTTTTTAAAATGTATCATTATTTTACTGTGTGGGTATTTAAATATAAAAATGTAGCGTATATAAGTAACTCTTTTGCTTACAAATCTCTTATTAATTTTAGCTGTTCTCAGTTTATGGGGAGTACCGAAATGATCGGGAATCGAGTACTTTAGAATGAGTTAGAATAAAACCTTTTTAATTACGTATATACTGGCCACTTACAATCATAATGACGTTTTTACAATTTAAAGAAAAGAATTGTTTTTTTTTTAAACGCGGTCTAAAATTGACAAGTCGATAAGAAAAATGAAGCTCACGCGTGAAAATTTGCCATAAAAAAAAAAAAAAAAATTCCGTGTCATAATTTATCACAATTTTCGCCGAGGGTTATCTCACGATGAATGTCTCAGGGAGCTTGTTTCTATTTATGATATTGAAGCACCTAGTCAAACGACAATCTGTCGTTGGTATTCGGAGTTTCGACGAGGTCGTGCGTCTGTCGCCACCGTACCTTCTACAGGTCGACCAAAAACAGCGGTAACACCTGAAAACATCGCGGCTGTGCTAAAAATAATACAAGATGACCGACATGGAACATACGAGCAGATTCGGGCAATCATAGGCATTGGAATGACTGCAATCCAAACCATTTTGCATAGTGAGTTGGGAGTGAGAAAACTTGTTTCCCGATGGGTACCCCATAATTTATCAGAAGAGCAAAAGGCGGTTCGTGTTGATTGGTGCCGGTCTACCCTGAAACGCTTCAATGGAGGGAAGTCAAAAGCCGTATATAATATCGTCTCAGGTGATGAATCATGGATTTATTCTTATGAGCCCTTAAGAAAATATCAATCGGCAGTTTGGGTCTTTGAAGACGAAGTTAAGCCAACGAAGATCGTGCGTCCCCTCAGCGTTTCTAAAAAAAATGGTCGCTTGGTTTGTTTAAAAAACAGGCCATGTTGCCACAATTCCAATGCAGAAACGTAGAACAGTTACCGCTGATTGGTATACTTTGGTTTGCTTACCAGAAATTATAGCTGAGCTCCGTAGAGGTAACCCGACACGTCGCGTCATCTTACATCACGATAACGCAAGCTCCCATACCGCCCGTCGAACAAAAGATTTTTTGAACCAGGAAAACAGAGTTGATGACCCATCCTCCATCCTCCATACAGCCCTGACATGAGCCCAAATGATTTTTTAACATTCCCCAGAATTAAAGATTTATTGCGTGGACAGCGGTTTGAAGACCCAGAAGCAGCCGTAGGAGCTTACAAATCAGCCATTTTGGCAACGTCAGCTTCAGACTGGAATTACTGTTTTAATGATTGGTTCGAAAGAATGCAAAAGTGCATTAATTGTAACGGAGAATATTTCGAAAAACAATAAAACATAGTTTACGTATACCCTGCTAATAGTTTTTTTTATTCCCGATCATTTCGGTATGCCCCTACTATCCATAAACTGAGAATGACCGTGAGTCGTGACTTACCGGCACGTGCCTCTATTGTTTAATCGTTATACAAAGTTAATCCGATAATCCGAATTGGTGCAAATTATATATTAAAATTTGGCCAGGTTACCCAGGGCCCAGGTGCAAGATATCTGTATATACATATATGTAGGTTCACCTCAGTTCAGTAGTCAACAACTGCAGCACGAACTGCGGCACAGCATAGAGCGCTGCCTCTAGCATCTCTTCACTGCGAGCGCTGGCGACCACATCTATCAGCTTGCCGAGCGCGCCCTGCGCCGTCAGCAGCTGGCACACTGTGGCGCCAGACCCAGCCAGGTTACCCAGGGCCCAGCAGCACGTTATCTGTATATATCAGGACTATGATGACCATCTTATCACTAACAGATATGAAAATTATTATTAAATGTGCCTTTAACACTCACGTGTAATTATTGTGGACTATAAGCCAACTGTTTCGCCGACACAATTTCGGCATTTTCAAAGAAAGTGTGTCCGCAAAGCAGTGCCCGTTTAACAACTAAGATGATAATAAAAAAACGAATCCAAATCCGTTGATTTGTTCTCGAATTAAAACGGAACATACAGACAGACACACAAAAATTGTAAAAATTTTAGTTTTGGCCGCAGTACAATACTAAGAAACCATGTCAATTAAAATTTCGAAAAAATATTCTAATTACAGACACAACTTTTTCACTGCTTTATATTAGTATAGATTATCTACCTACTATTAATTTTGAAGGTTCAGGAAAATCGAAACCCTTATAAGATCACTTTAATGTCCGTCTGTCATAGAGGTTTTTATCGAAAACTACTTAGGTTACGTAGGAATATGAGGCATGACGCGCTTATTTTATCGCCAGTCAACGATTAGAAAAAATATATTTGTACGAGTATATAAGCCGCGAAATTATAATTTGACCAGGTTAGATTAGATTAGATTATAAAAAATCAACTGACAATTTCACCTGCGACATATACCTGGGTGTTAACGAAGTTGCGGAAGCCGGAAACTGGCGATAGTAATCGTCCATTGAAACAACTTTTACTACAAAGCCAACCCTGGAATCGCGAAAAAAAATCAGCTGTAACAAAGAAAAGTTACATAGCTACCCGACCAAAATTTATAAAATAGCTGATTATTTTTTCTCAATTTCTCTTTTTTTTCGAAAAGTTGTTTGTATGGGCGAGTTCTATTGCCAGTTTCCGGCTTCCGTATATTAAAATGGGGGTTCAGTTTGGTCGACAAATTAAAAAAAAAATTAACTAAGTGTTATGATATAATTAAATCATGTAATTATTTCCTGACTAGACAACTTACAGTATACTGTTCATTGAGAGTGTCCAGGGCCGGCACTAGATACGGCCCGGCCGCCTTAGCCACGGCCCGGCCGCTGCGCTCCTCGCACAGAGCCAGGTTACAACAACATCCTGCCGCTTCATTCCGCTTCTGTATATCTTGGCCTGGAGAGGTAACCGTCATGAATCGACCGCTAAATCTACACTAATAGTATAAATATGTAAAAATTTCATAAAAAAACGACGAAATATCGAATAAACACCGCGCGCGCCTGTACCTCCCGAAGAATTCTGATGATGATGGGTCAGTTAAACATAACCTCATTGAAAGCACAACCTCAAAAGTGAGTTAAATCCGTTTTTTTTTAATATATTTATGGTGTATAATATGTTATATTATACATACAGTATAGGGAATATACTCAGGAACTGCCGAACCGAATTTGAAAGTTCTTTCACTGTTGTAATGGTTAGACTTGGACTTGGACATAGGCTGTAGTTTGTTCCCTGGGGACGATCACTTCATTAGGGACATAGATTGGTATTCGCACTGGTGCAAAAGCTACCACAACTCAAAGGGCTTATATAATTTTAAAGCTTTTTTGGGCCCAAACCACGTTTGGCCTCTATCGTGCTTTATGAAAAGCGTCGATGACACCTTAGGATGAAAGCTTGTAAGAGAGGCGTTACCGGCCAGCCACAGCTTCAGGCCTCGAGGGGTGCGCCAAGCGGTTCTTCTTGCGACGGCGCCGGTGGAGAGAACAAATGTATGGATTTGTATAGAGCCGGCATGGGTCGCCACTCGCGCGTCTTGTCCGTCTTGGAGTGACTTGCGCTCTCACGACGGCAGTGTACGGGGAGGCGGGCGGTTGAAACAAATGTATGTGCCTACAGCACGGTGGCCATAGCTCAAAGCCGCGCGGGTGATCGAGCGCACAGGACGAACCTAGTGTCGAGCGCTTTGAGTGAGCGAGCGCGCTATACATCCGATGCGGTCGAAGGCGCCGACGGGTGTCGGTCGTGGCAGGGCAAAGCCCGTCGCAAAAACCGCCTGGAAGCGCAACAGATGGCCGAAGGGGTAAATCAGTCTGTCTACGACAAAATCTACGGGAGTCAGTTACGGACGAATGAGTGATACTACGTAACTGCCTGTAACCGCTCTTACATACGGTACTTCTCCTGGCGTCATAACGGAACGCAAGGAGTCACTTGGCGGCATGGTTTCGTCATGAGGGTGGTGATAAGTTACGGCCGAAGCATACCACCAGCTGAAGTGAAAGGATTTGTCAGTTAGTAGAGTCTTGGTCTAACTGTGGTTGTATCTCAGCGCCACGCGGGGAGATTCCTTTAATGCGCCCCAAATAGACCAACATACATGGTAAGATATAGGTAGTAGAGCTGGTGCCGGTCTCGATTGTAGAAGCACCACCATCTTACTCGCAAACCCCCCCAAAGTTATTCGGGGGTGAGTAAGGGGACAGCTCCCAAACAGGCACAACCAGGTGGCCCACCATGCCTGGTACAGATTGATGGCGGTATATCCATCCCTAATTGCCGGCCCTTATGTAAAACAGACTGGTGACGGGCAGTGGCGTCACTGGCGGAAAGGTTTCAACACCGCGCTCACCAACCCGCCTGCCCAGCGTGTGTGAGTATGGGCATTTCTTCCAGGAGAACCGCCAAGAGTAATATCTTGGCAAAGCCTATGTTCGGCAGTGGATGAAGCAGGCTGATGAATGGATGGATGGTAAGCTATAACTACCTGAGAGCTCCCTCACCAGTCCTCTTAAGGCTCCATGTGTACTCAGCACAGTGTCTATGTATTTGGGGTCAGCCAGCAACGCGTTCTTAAGCAGCCTCAGTTCTTCCGCCGATACCGCTGACTTGGTCTTCAATTTGTTGGTTATTTCAATCACGGTTTCCGGGGTTGCACTGAAAATTTAGTCTTATTGTACCTTTAAAAAATACGTAAAATTGGCTGTTTGTTTGTTACTGAACCGAGTCTGAAAACTAATTCACTGTTGTAAACAAAAAGACGAAAATAGGCTGCTTTTTATCCTGGAAAATTATGAAGGATAATGGGGATGTGACAAGGATATAGAGGAAATGGGAGAACTAAGCAACGATGGATGGATTGCGTCACAGCGTATATACATAAGTGTGGTGTCGACAACGCTACGGCACTAGATAGAAAGAAATGGCGGGAGGATGATGATGATGATGATGAATGGGGATGTGGATGTATAACAATATACATGACAATGTAAATAACGCGTAATAAACTTGTGCTATTTATACATCAAATGTTTTATAAATATGCTGTATAATTTATTAAATTATTATATTATTACATTTACTAGTAACGAAAATATTTTGAATGTACCACTCGTAATAACATTGACGGACAAAGATATTTAAACTAACAACCGCACAGTTTATCTGCGAACATTGGTAACCGGTAACATCAACCAATAAACTAAATTCAATAGAATCACTACTATACCAATATTTAGGCAGACTTAAAACAAACTTCGATTCGATTGATTTTCTCGAACAATGTGGACGCAAATACAAGTGTTTTATGCTGTTATAGTGTCTACTTTAGCTAAAACTGCTTGGACTCCTTTAGAGCCGAAACCTGAGCATTTCGGTAAGTTTTTTTTAAGCTGAACTTTTAAGTTTGGTTGTAGATAAGAGGGCGCTCCGAGGTAACATGTGTAGATTGCTATTGCTTTGTCAACTTTTTTCTGCCTCCTTTTCCACGCTTTGACCAAAGTTCGTGTGTTTATAGTATTTTTTTTTTAATAATTGGCGCATGACTCTAATGACTTAACGTATTTGATTTTTCAGAAGACATACCTGGTTGCTACATTAGTGAATTAAACGACATAATTCCTTTCACAGAATCAAGACCTTCAAAAATAGATTGCATGGAATTTATTTGTATGTTTAACTTTGTGACCTATAACACGTAAGTAGCTCCTAAATAAATATATCGTCACGACATGAATCCCCGAGGGGGTGTCAGAGGTGTTCCGAGTGTGAACTGTGAAATTCAAGTCATAGTTCACACTCGATACAGCCACGTTTCAACGACGATTATTACGTCCCAACGTGATGAGTGGTGAGCTCTATCGCCGCACTTCGGGCACAAATACACGCTTTAAAAAAATGTAGAGAAGTATTTTTTTATTTTCATTTTTCTTTATTTAGGAACAAAACAGTTATGGGACTTGGAGCTCCCTAGATTCAGTGAGCTAACTATAACTAAATTGCTTGTTATAATTGTAACAACTTGCTACTTACTATAACACTGTTACTATGTAACACTCACAATAAAAGACAAATGCAGTGTGGAAATGCTTGTTATAAAAATATTATGTATTACGTACACATATCTATCGGTCATTTAGATTATCTACTCAAAAAGAGGTGGCTAATATGTTGTTTGAACATGGTGTAAGAATGACAAAAAATATTAATTTCGCTCAAGTTCTTATTATAAAATGTAGGACTTTCATGTAGGAACATTCAAACTCTTAGGCATTAACATAGACACCAACTTAAACTGGAAAAGCCATATTAACACAACAGCCTCCAAACTCTCCAGCTTCACATAATGCTCTCCTTGAATTAAAAAGATCAACAGGTTTAAAAGCATCTTTAAGCGCTTACTACGCCTATGCATACAGCAGACTAAAATATGCAATAGTCCTTTGGGGTAATATCACAGACTTTGATAAACTCTTTATATATCTTTATATATCTTAATATAACAAAAAAGATGTATTAGAATACTCGCAAACAAATACAATACAATACAATAATGTTTATTGCGTTCCACAAATGGTAGTACATGGTCTTAGATTTATGTAAATTGTAGCTTAAAACATTTGTAGACCCTGTTGGGCACAGCAATCTGGCGTAGGAGAGGGGAAGAAATTCATTTTATTTAAGTAGTAGGCAATTTATAACAGTATAATTAAATATTTATGTATTAGATTTGTTTGTTTGCAAAGATTTGCAAAGACCAAATGCAGACTTGTAGAACCTATTTTATAAAATACCAAATACCTACTTACCTTACCATGCATATACAAGGTGTAACAGATAGGTGTAACCATATTTGAAGAGCTTATTCAGTCAATGGTATAGAACAACTTTTACTATGGAAAAAAACTCTGTATCTCGAAAAAAAAATGTAACTGTTTCATAGAAAAATGCAATGCCGCTCAGCCGAAATGTATGGAAGGGCAATTAAGATTTAAATAACTTATCTCCCAGACTAAGGCATACTTAAATATTTTTATAATTTAAATTTAATAAATTGTTATGGCCTGCAGGGTTCAAGTTTATTACAAAAAAATGTTATTTAAGACCTGGGGATCTAAAAAGGCAGACCTGGGTGAATCATAAAATGATTTGAAAGTAAGATGGAGTCAGAGTATTTGCACGCGTGCAAAAGAGACGGCATTAGAACGGAATCATAATGTGATTCATCCAAAGCAGCCTTTTTAGAGGACCTACTGTACTGTATTGTACAATTTACAACAGTGCGTGCAATAAAGGAATACTGAATACTGAATTAAAATTTGATTAATACTTGCGATTGTCAGCACTTGGTGAAACATCATCATAATCTTGATAAAAACACTTGTACTGTTTCACAATATCACTTTATAATACTCCAACCGGTTTCGCCTTACGGCATTATCAAGGAACACTAGCTATTAACTATAATAAACAATAATATAATAAACAGATAACCATCTGCAATATAAACAACAACTACACATTTATTGGTTGTTTATTGTTTATTATATTAAATAGCTAGTGTTCCTTGATAATGCCGTAAGGCGAAACCGGTTGGAGTATTATAAAGTGATATTGTGAAACAGTACAAGTGTTTTTATCAAGAATTTAAATTTGTTTCTGATTGATTTCAAGTTTGTAATGCACTCTAATAATAATTAGAGTATTCAAAGCGATGGATTCCGCAATAAAAATATATACTCTTACTTTATGTATTATATTATAAACTATAGCTTTTCTTTATATGTTTATCAATATTATGTAGTCTAGTTATTTCAACTACTTATTTAAGTACTTACTATACCTATATTATCTCTCGATTTGACTTTTGTAGTATGGTACTACCCTCAATATATTTCTCATTGCCAAATACTGATAGCTATTATTCAAAGATACTGGTTCAATCATTACAGAAGAATATTTAGTATTAGAACAATAACTTTTTTGATAAATTTGTATATGATCTCAACAAGATATTAATAATAATGTTCTTTTTTGTGATATTGAATATTTTAATCAAAATTAGTTCACCCAATTAGACATAATAGTAAGATTTACGTTTGTATCACCGATTGATAGATTTTCTTTCAAGGAAATGGGCAATTAATAGAAATTAATGCTTTTTTATATTTTTCATTATATGGTGAAACTATATAATACGGTGCAGAAAGTAAGCGTTGTGGAAGGAATGATAAAATGAAGTTAAAGTATTTTTAGACAGTTAAAAATAAAATGTGGACAGCTAACGAGAAAATATTTTGATAGACAAGTGAAAAATCTTGACAAGCGACACATTACAAAAATGGCATAGCAGCCATTATACACTTGATGTTATACGATCTCTTTCACTATAATATGCATAGTTGTACGTATCAGACAACTTTGTGTCAGGTGATAAGAAAAGAGAACAAAGGAATAAAGACTAGTTGATTTACTGAAAATATGCAACAATTTTTTAATTATCTCATTATTAAGTTGTTTATTATAAAGCTGAGTGGGACGCACCCCGGGTCGCACGCCTTTAGCGCTTAGGTACTAATAAAATAAAGATATTGCCAAGGCCCAATATAATAAAAGTTACTTATGGTTATATTAACTTATGGTTATATTAACCTATGGTTATATTATCAATATGTAAGAGGGCATCCAACTCCAACTGCGTTATACTAAACATGGTCCTTTTAGGAATTTCACTAAGAATATTTGATTCTTGCCTAGACCGGAGGCCCGGGGCAGGCTGCTCATATAACGTGCTCTTGCCACTTTTTGTTTGACTTGGCAGCTTTGTTCTCACATTATTTTTGTTAGCTCAATTTAAGCTACATTATATTATTCAATACATGATTCAAATAGCAACAAAAGACGAGACAAGCTAAAAAGAAAAACATATTTTTTCAGATGTTCCGCTATTTTGCATGCAAATCCGCCATGTAGAATAATAGAAAAGAGGACCAAAAAATATCCTGCTTGCTGCCCAATGTTTTACTGTCCTCAGAATATCACAGATTTTCCAACTCTACTATAGTTGCCCTGACAGTTAGATTGCTACCTATGGTACTCGTATTATTAATGATCACAAAGTGCTTGAGAATGTAAAAATTAAAGCTTTTAATTAATAAATATTTACTTTTCGTTATTGTTTTTAATTTATTTTCTTTTTATATTTGTATTAATTTAATTTTACACTCCGCCCGCGGTTCCGTTTTATCTCCTTACCATTAACGTCGAAATATATTTCAAAAATATAAAACCTATACCTATATTGTACCTACAGGGTGCTTGGAAATTCAACCTATTCCTTGAAATGAGTTATACTAGAGATCATTTCCAACAAATAAAGCCTATCAACTAGAGGTCGAAAGGGTTCCGAAGCACACAAACTAATGTGCACCGCGGGGATTGAACTCACGACCTCTGGGTTAGCAGGCCACAGCGGCAGTCTCTATTTAATTCAGATTAACTAAAATGAAAGAACCAGGTTGAATACCTCAAATTGGTCACCAATTGGTTGTTGCATGAATAGAAGAAAAGTAATGACTGTCTTACTTCAACATCTATCACTATCGCTTACAAATGTATTGTGATTGGCTAGAAATGAGATCACACATCAATTTAGCCAATCACGGTCAAATTAGTCACCAATTGATTGTTGTTAGAAGACAAGTAATGAAACCTGGCTAGAGCTGTCCATGGAAATGTTCCAGATGCCCTGACGAGCTGCCTTACACCTGGCCTTGCGAGGTGCATGAGGGGAACAAGAACCAGCCGTTCCCCAAGTGTTGCGAGCGACTGGTGTGTCCCGACAGACGGAATAAGGGTCAGAAGGTTGTGGTAGCGGAGTCGGGCGGCGCTTTGCTTCTACCGTAGTATAGTACTTACCATCATTTCACGAATGGACTATGATATCATAATGTAATAAGTAATTAATTTAAGCAAAATATATGAAATTCCTAAATCTGATATTATCAATTCATGTTTAGATTTGTACATACTAAATAACTAATCATAAAGTAGTAAAACATTATGTCTGTACATTGAATATTTTTTCAAAATTTAAAATTATATAAGAATAATGTTTATTTCACAAAAAAACAAGCAACTTTTACACAGTGTGTTTAAAACTAGAAATAAGTACAATATAGGCTTATATAATACTATGTACATATTGATAGTATCTCAGCATACAGCGCCTCTATCCCCAGGCATGTACTATTTATATATAGCCAAAATAGGAATACAATTGAAACTTAAAATTAATTTGTAAAAGCATTTTAAATAACATGTCTACAAAAAACTTTTATACAGTATTGTAATGCAACTACCATTTCTAGATTTTTTGTATGTCTGTATGTATGTATATTCCGTTTTGACTCGGGAACCACTAAACAGATTTGGATGCAGTTTTCTTTATTATCATCATGGTGACCATGGACAACATATAGACTATAAACGCCCAAGCCGAAACCGGGCAGAGATCGAGTAAACGGGCGGAGACACAAGGAAAAGGCTAGTCATCATCTAGACATGCGGCAGTGTGTCAAGGGCATGTTCCAAGAAGAAAAGGCCGGTTGCAGCAGCTGTGTGTATGCTACATAAAAATCAAAAAAATCAAACACGAACCATTTCAGGCTACTTTTGACCCCCATAACTAATTTGCTATTGGACCTACGAAGTTGCAATTTTGCAAGTGTGTTAGCGTTCCCGCAAGTACCTGAAGTCCTAAATTTCATAAACAAAACTGTAACAGTGCTTGACTGACTGACTCACTCATACTATAAAATCTAAACCACTACCAGTTGAGTAAGACACTAGAAATTTGGCGTAAACGTAGGTCATTGTGCGTATACAAAGCATAAATTCAGAAAATTACTTATATTTAATTATTGTTGAAGTTATTTACTTTCTTCAAAATTGTTATTTACCATTTCTGTAATGTAACATATTAATTCCTTATATTTAATACCTAGTTCCTGTTTGTTGTTCCTTGATGATGCCTTGAGGCGAAACCGGTTGGAGTTATAAATATACAAGGTGACTTTTTGATCATCGTCCAAATTCATACTGGTGGCTTGGTAAGTGATCAGTATCATGGATCAATAACAATTTTTGTAAAATTCGTAAAATGAAATTTCGACTCCCCATAGTGATTCACTCGGAACTGGAAGTGAATTTCTATGGGAAGCCGAAATTTCATTTTACAAATTTCACGAAAATTGTTATTGATCCAACATACCGATCACTTACCAAGCCTCCAGAATGAATTTGGACGATGATCGAAAAGTCACCTTGTATAGTGATATTGTGAAACAGTACACGTGATTTTATCCTTGGTTTGCTGGAAGAAATCTCATTATTGAGATAAGCATGCCATTGTACATAACTTTTATCATGAATTTAGAATTAAGTTTTCTGTGTGCATTAAGAATCTATCTATCTATCTATATAAATAAAAATGAATTGCTGTTCGTTAGTCTCGCTAAAACTCGAGAACGGCTTAACCGATTTGGCTAAGTTTAGTCTTGAAATATTCGTGGAAGTCCAGGGAAGGTTTAAGCGATGAGAAAATGTGGAAAAATTGCGAGGAAAATACTAAAAACGACAATTTTATTTTCCCATACAAACTGTTCTTACCTGTCAAACATTTGATGTTCGCCCCGTCGCGTCGGTTCGGTATTTTAGGAATAAAAACATGTAGATCTAGATTAAATAAGGGTTTGGAATCGACAACATATATCCATAACTAGCTGACCCGGTGAACTTCGTATCACTTACCTCTTAATATAAACCATATTAATTTAAACCATATGCATTTCAGAGCCGGTAGCTTTATAAAGGTATCATCAGATGGTCTAAGTATCGGCTCCATAGTGGGCGGAAAGAGTGGGCAAATCACGCACACATGTCCAGCTTAATGTTCATAATTATTTTGCATGAGACATATTACCAGCCTATTTTTTTTTGTCTGTATCGATTACGGCACATTACTAAACGTAATAGTAGAATAGTAACCTGGCAACACTGACTGTCAGTGTCATTGTCACCGAACTTTCCAAGAAAATATAATTGATATTTCAAAACTATTTTTCAGAAGTTATAGTTAACTTTTAACAATGCATTGTCCCTTTTGTAAAAAGTGGATATAACGGCAGAACAACAGAAGTACCTGTCCTAGTCGCACAAAAAAATTGTTAAGATGCGACGAATGTTTCACAATAACCGCTGATACCTTCAAGTTTTGTATAAAGTGCGGTCACAGTTTGAGCCGAATAATACGAATTAATAGGGCTAACGAACAAAAAAATCGAGTGAAACAACAACTGTTATTAAAACCGAAGTTCGTCTCAACAATGTCATCATCATCATCATCATCATCATCATCATCATCATCATCATCATCATCATCATCATCATCATCATCATCATCATCATCATCATCATCATCATCATCATCATCTGTGTCTATCATCTAAAGGAATAACATTTTCAGAACTTAATTTAACTGCCGAAGAACTAAAGGATTTGGATGAGATTTAAGAAAGTCATGAGCAGAACATCGGCAATATTCTGGTTCTACCAGACTTGTCCGAGTCACCGAGGCCTTCCGCCGCGCCGTCAAGTCCTGGCGAGCCAAGTCAAGACATCTTTAGCAAGCCTGGTTCGCCTTTGCTGTTAGATTAATTAATATGTTGCCGATTCTGGTGTCAATCGCGGAAATTTTAGAAAATATGGTTCCTACCGTAAAGATTGATTAATATAATCTTTATTAAAAAAATATTTGAATTGTATCAAATTGAATATTATTTCAGACATATATGTATTAGTAACAACATATATATCCAAATGCATGACACCGCGTACTCGTGCATGTGGCGCGGGCTTCCAATGTAAGTGGCCGGCAAAATTGTAATTTTTCCCACATTGTTTGCATTGCCATCGGCATTAATAGCATCGCGAAGATGAACGTACTCTTCAGATCGAAGCTGCTGTTGGTTTAAACGGATGTACGTCAATCGTTCAGTCTCAAATTTGACATGCATGTCAACTGCAAACTGATGAAAAAGCCGTTGAAACATCAAAATGTGATTTACTTCACTTTCACGGATCATGAGTCTGTATGAATAAAAATTCAAAGTACTGACTTTTTTGTTGGTTTCAGCACCTATAAACAATTAATCAACCATCCCAAAAACTAATAATTCTAATGGATCAGGTGGTGGTACTAATTGTGGCAATTTTACTTTACCACCAGCACAACATAATCCTGCAGATTGACTGCTGTATTTTAAAGCTTTACGATGTTGACAATTGATTGACATTTCCCCAATTCTTACAGATTTGTCGGCACTATAATCTATTTCCGGATCGTAGGAGATTGCTCCTCGTGCCAGGTTCACAGGAACATTGCGTCTGCGGAATCGATCAATTTCATTTCCCCGTGCTTGCTGCTGTTGTGATCGATGTGCCCGAACCCGTTCCATTCTATGCCTATCATCCACTTCATTGTAATTCACTCTAGAACGCAAATCTGCCATACCAATACGACTGTTATCATTATCAGTCTCTTGCTGGTCATCAGTGCGATCAGCGCGTGAGGTAGCTCGCGCACATTCAATCGACTTCGACGACCTATGTTAGGTCGTTTTCTCCTCGGCATTGTAAGCAGTATCAGAATGATAAATCAAGTATTGAATCTTTTTTCAGGTGTTAAAAACATAATGTGTGCGGGTAATAGATAAATTGAATGCAATTCCGTGCATTTTGATACTTGACTGCTGTTAAAGTAAAATAACTGACACAGTCCAATGTGATCTTCTAAAATAATCGTTAAAATATTTTTACGGATTTTGTCGAGGGTTTGACAATTTTTATAATTGCTAAAAACTAAGAAAAAAGGAAGCAGTTTGATCACAGAAAACTGTAGTCATAATGTAAAACCGGTAAAACCTCATACAAATTTCATAGTATCGGGGCGTTTTGACATTTTATAAAGAGTCGCTGATTTGATTTTTAGGGAAGTACCCAATTTTAGATCGTATAGCGAACTTTACTATTTCAAAGTATATTTCTGAACGCACCCAACACAACAATCAAGTGTCATTATAATGTCAGTATTTTACATGTTTTAAATCTAAATACGCGATAATCAGACTATTATGGATATATGTTGTCGATTCCAAACCCTTATTTAATCTAGATCTACATGTTTTTATTCCTAAAATACCGAACCGACGCGACGGGGCGAACATCAAATGTTTGACAGGTAAGAACAGTTTGTATGGGAAAATAAAATTGTCGTTTTTAGTATTTTCCTCGCAATTTTTCCACATTTTCTCATCGCTTAAACCTTCCCTGGACTTCCACGAATATTTCAAGACTAAACTTAGCCAAATCGGTTAAGCCGTTCTCGAGTTTTAGCGAGACTAACGAACAGCAATTCATTTTTATTTATATAGATAGTCTGATTATCGCGTATTTAGATTTAAAACATGTAAAATACTGACATTATAATGACACTTGATTGTTGTGTTGGGTGCGTTCAGAAATATACTTTGAAATAGTAAAGTTCGCTATACGATCTAAAATTGGGTACTTCCCTAAAAATCAAATCAGCGACTCTTTATAAAATGTCAAAACGCCCCGATACTATGAAATTTGTATGAGGTTTTACCGGTTTTACATTATGACTACAGTTTTCTGTGATCAAACTGCTTCCTTTTTTCTTAGTTTTTAGCAATTATAAAAATTGTCAAACCCTCGAAAAAATCCGTAAAAATACTTTAACGATTATTTTAGAAGATCACATTGGACTGTGTCAGTTATTTTACTTTAACAGCAGTCAAGTATCAAAATGCACGGAATTGCATTCAATTTATCTATTACCCGCACACATTATGTTTTTAACACCTGAAAAAAGATTCAATACTTGATTTATCATTCTGATACTGCTTACAATGCCGAGGAGAAAACGACCTAACATAGGTCGTCGAAGTCGATTGAATGTGCGCGAGCTACCTCACGCGCTGATCGCACTGATGACCAGCAAGAGACTGATAATGATAACAGTCGTATTGGTATGGCAGATTTGCGTTCTAGAGTGAATTACAATGAAGTGGATGATAGGCATAGAATGGAACGGGTTCGGGCACATCGATCACAACAGCAGCAAGCACGGGGAAATGAAATTGATCGATTCCGCAGACGCAATGTTCCTGTGAACCTGGCACGAGGAGCAATCTCCTACGATCCGGAAATAGATTATAGTGCCGACAAATCTGTAAGAATTGGGGAAATGTCAATCAATTGTCAACATCGTAAAGCTTTAAAATACAGCAGTCAATCTGCAGGATTATGTTGTGCTGGTGGTAAAGTAAAATTGCCACAATTAGTACCACCACCTGATCCATTAGAATTATTAGTTTTTGGGATGGTTGATTAATTGTTTATAGGTGCTGAAACCAACAAAAAAGTCAGTACTTTGAATTTTTATTCATACAGACTCATGATCCGTGAAGGTGAAGTAAATCACATTTTGATGTTTCAACGGCTTTTTCATCAGTTTGCAGTTGACATGCATGTCAAATTTGAGACTGAACGATTGACGTACATCCGTTTAAACCAACAGCAGCTTCGATCTGAAGAGTACGTTCATCTTCGCGATGCTATTAATGCCGATGGCAATGCAAACAATGTGGGAAAAATTACAATTTTGCCGGCCACTTACATTGGAAGCCCGCGCCACATGCACGAGTACGCGGTGTCATGCATTTGGATATATATGTTGTTACTAATACATATATGTCTGAAATAATATTCAATTTGATACAATTCAAATATTTTTTTAATAAAGATTATATTAATCAATCTTTACGGTAGGAACCATATTTTCTAAAATTTCCGCGATTGACACCAGAATCGGCAACATATTAATTAATCTAACAGCAAAGGCGAACCAGGCTTGCTAAAGATGTCTTGACTTGGCTCGCCAGGACTTGACGGCGCGGCGGAAGGCCTCGGTGACTCGGACAAGTCTGGTAGAACCAGAATATTGCCGATGTTCTGCTCATGACTTTCTTAAATCTCATCCAAATCCTTTAGTTCTTCGGCAGTTAAATTAAGTTCTGAAAATGTTATTCCTTTAGATGATAGACACAGATGATGATGATGATGATGATGACATTGTTGAGACGAACTTCGGTTTTAATAACAGTTGTTGTTTCACTCGATTTTTTTGTTCGTTAGCCCTATTAATTCGTATTATTCGGCTCAAACTGTGACCGCACTTTATACAAAACTTGAAGGTATCAGCGGTTATTGTGAAACATTCGTCGCATCTTAACAATTTTTTTGTGCGACTAGGACAGGTACTTCTGTTGTTCTGCCGTTATATCCACTTTTTACAAAAGGGACAATGCATTGTTAAAAGTTAACTATAACTTCTGAAAAATAGTTTTGAAATATCAATTATATTTTCTTGGAAAGTTCGGTGACAATGACACTGACAGTCAGTGTTGCCAGGTTACTATTCTACTATTACGTTTAGTAATGTGCCGTAATCGATACAGACAAAAAAAAATAGGCTGGTAATATGTCTCATGCAAAATAATTATGAACATTAAGCTGGACATGTGTGCGTGATTTGCCCACTCTTTCCGCCCACTATGGAGCCGATACTTAGACTATCTGATGATACCTTTATAAAGCTACCGGCTCTGAAATGCATATGGTTTAAATTAATATGGTTTATATTAAGAGGTAAGTGATACGAAGTTCACCGGGTCAGCTAGTAAATAAATAATAAAATATAATTTTATAGCCACTTTATCTTAAAATATAAAAAGTATTAGGTACTTCATCAACATTTTTAAAGTATTGATTTCTTTATGCGGAATTCAGACTGAGTTTCCAAATATAACTAAATTATAGGTCAGAATCGGTACCCCTGTTGTGAATATAAATAATATTTAATATCATTAATTTAATATTATTACACATGCCAACATGAGGTCTCGATTGCAAGAGTTTCTACAACAAAACGGACAGCATGTGAGTTGATGTGAGCCAAGTTGTTTTTAAAACATATAGGTATATCTGCAAAATTACACTAAATACCTTAATATTTGTTTTTTATTATTTTTCAAAGTAAAAAATCTGCTACAGGATATATATAAAATTGTAATTAGTACCTATAAGTTTTATTTTTTATTAATTTATTTATTATTATTTTTATTTTTATTTATTTATAACTAGGTGCTAACTGCAATTTTGTAAGTCACAATAAGAAATATTAAAAAAATTATATACCCAATTACAAAGGAAATATCAATAGGTATTGTAACTAGAGATGAAACGGATATCCGGTTACTATCCGGTATCCGGCCTGTCTGGCCATTTTTTTGGTATACGGTATCCAGCTGGATAGTAGCGAGTATCCGGCCGGATACCGGATACTTAACTCAGCATACAAAAAATCGTTTAAATCACAAAATAGATTGATTGTATCATAATCTAAATTCTAATACATAAAGTGAACAAGAATTGAGATTTTGTAGATAAAGACAAGCTTTACAGCAATTGTTGGGAATAAACGTTTATGCATTTCTTCATACATTACACCAGCTCCTTTTGCTCTCACAATATACCGAATGTAACTCAACAGGTATCTTTTAATAAAAACACATGGTCCAAGAATCATACTGAACAACTTTTCTAAAGAAACATACTTATGGAAATGAAAAAATATTTTCATTTTTCCTTACTAATTTTGAAAACCTACTGTAAATTTTGAAAGGGCACCGGGCAGGCAGGTTCAATTATTTTTTTCAATATGTTACTTTCGAAAATTTGTTCATTGTGAACAGTATATTACGCGGTTTCATTTAAAGATACCTGTGTACAGTATACACCGCTGCAAGGAGACAAAAGATACATATTTACGAATTTCGTTAGGATCGGAAATTGTTTCAAGTTTGCAAACCAGCATTTGTATGATTGTGATACGATCATTTAGAAATGATCTTCATTTAGAAAATGCACAAATAATCGCGCCCATTTGCACCCGCACGCACCTTGGTGCGTAATATTTAGACTTGCTCAATTAGTGCGAAACGCATATCTTGAGCCGGATATTCGGCCGCCGGTATCCGGTATCCGGCCAAATCACTATCCGTTTCATCTCTAATTGTAACTGAAAAAATCTTTATAATAGTGGTTTAGTCTGCGATGTGCAGAATCACCAAGGGGAGGCCTTTGCTCAGCAGTGGGACACTTTACAGACTACATAAAAAATGTGGTTCATTTGAAGGAGATTTTTGGAGTGGGCATATTATATGTATGTAATCATTGCTTCATTAAGAATTAAGTTATATCTTCTGAACAGACATACATACATTCACACTAACATGCTATGAGGTCTCAGCACCCTTTTTTTTGGAAAGGCTACCGACCTGATCAAAGTGTTGATAAGGGGACAGGATACATTCAACCATTTTGGAATAATAGTTGTTTGGTCAGAGTGTTGATAAGGGGACACAATTCTAGATTTTACACCCCAACTGTAGTTTTTTTTAAAGTTATAGGTGCCATGTTTCCGTCTAACTTGGCTGACCCGAAGTAAGGCTTTCCGCTCTCTCAGAAATACAATGTTTAGGAAGAGAAAAAGAAAACAAAGAGCCTAACTTTGGGCTGGCCACATGAGACCACACGATCTGTATTTATTCGTAATGAAGAGCATTATGAAAATCTATATATAACCTCAAAATTAGGCTGCTGATTTTGTTATTGTTATCGTACAAGGGAGTACCTACTTACCTAATAAGTGTTCAATTTTATTTACTTAAATGGTTTAAAATAATAAAACATATTAACCATACCTTATCGTGGGCAGAGATCGACGAGAATCAGTATCTTCAACCCTATGGCTTCTTCGATTTAATTTGAGTAGGTTGCGACTTGATTCTCGAATATAAATCACTGAATCAGGTTCGTAGACTGACATGGTATCTATTAATTTGATCAATGGGTATTAATATTATTAATTTGTTACAGGCCGGTAATAATGTACCTAGTAATTTGGTATTTCTACGTCCGTGTCAAGCCCCTATTAATTTCAAAATACTACAGCAGCAACAAGAAAACAAAGATTTCATTTATATCTCAAAAATAAGCACTGTTTCATGTTTGTTTTGCAATAATTACAAACAAAGTTTACATTGAATTCAGTTGTGATGACATTTAAAGTGCTAGTGTGCCGACTGTGCCGGCCGGCCACGTATTTTTGCTCTGTGCGGCCGGGCGACAAAATGTCAGCTGAATCACTGCTGAGCAAATAAATCAAGCGTTTTCCTTTCCAGGCTAGCTTCTATAATAGTTACATAGATGGCGCTGTCTAAGAACTTATTAAATATAAATCTCTTGGCTGAAAAAGCCATTTCAAAATATTAAATACAAGCCAAATTTAACTTTGTTTGATCTCTGGCTATCAGTCAAATCATTTTGCACCTTCGCTGTACATACTATATGTTTTGATCTAAATTTTTTCGGATTTAGGTAACATCAATACCACCTTTTTTACGCTACAGCTTCTTAAGATCTGACCAGACGATTACAGCAGAAATTACATTGTCAACAATTGCAAACCATTATAGAAAAGCTCGCTATTCAACAACCGAGACTGGTCAATTGCTCTTGCCCATTGCTGCTTCAGGACAACGACGCCAGAACTCACACTGCACGACAGACGGTCGCTAAATAGACTTTTCCACAACCATTTTTTTTTTTTTACTTTACTTTTTATAACTTAAACTTTGGCACTAGTTTCATTTTTATACGATAATAATTGACGAAGTTAGAGAAGTTTAAAGTTCATATCTTTAATGCGCGGGAATAAACGATAGCTCCCAGGAGCCGCTCTTAGAGTGACGGTACACGACTTGTCCCAAGCTTGTGCCTTCGTTTGTACACCTGGGAAACTAGGTACTACAGCACCCTGAATTAGCAGTCCGTAAAAATGTTTCTAAGCAGCAGTCTTATAAATATTGCGTTGTTCCAACATGTCAATCAACAACGATATTTACACCTAAAAAATATTTAAAATGGTCCTCGTCAGGTGATAATTTTGTCAATCACTTTTTTAATGTCTTTTCTATTCTTGACATTAAAAGCTGGGTCATGAAGAGCTGGGTCAAAAAGCCCAACAGTCTCAAAGAAGTCAGATATTTGAGTATCTCAGCATTAAATCGAAAATATTGTTTTTAGGGTACCGTACCTAAAAGGTACAAAAGGAACCTTTATGGTGAGACTCCGTTGTCCATCCGTCCGTATGTCAGCCGCATAACTTTAGCACCGTTAAAGATAAATACATGAAATTTGGCAAAAAAATAGCATTAATTTTCCCACATAATAATATCACGGTGTTAAAATATTGAAATTGTTCAAAATATTTCCAAAACAAAAGTGAGAAAATTAAAAAATATTATCCTCAAAATACAATTTGGGCATTAAATTGTAGATATTAAAAAGCTGATTGTAAAAGTATATACTTTTACTATATCTACTGGCACTGGTTTTGTAAAATCTTTAAAAAAAACACAAAAATACGTATGTCCCCGCCCCCTTATCTCCGAAACTAGGAGACCAAAAAATATGAAAAAAATGACGATTATAGATCATAACTGGCCAATTACAGGAAAACTAAAGAGATTAAGGAATTGAGCAAAAATGAAAAATATAAAAAAGTAAAAAAAAAATATAAAAATTACAAAAATAAAATATGGATATCATATTGTAGGTAGGTATTAAAAAGCTGATCGTAAAAGTATATACTTTGGTATATTTAGTTGCATCTATTTCGAGAAATCCTTGAAAAATATTGATTTTATTTATTTATTTATTCACAAATATCTATTCTTACAGGCTAGCCTAATTCGATAGATATGTATATTTACAACCACAAATCTTACTTTCTACATCCTTTATATACAATTTCCATAATTTTACAAAAACACCTTCTTGTAGCACAGCACAAACAACGCTGTTCTCGTAAACATGTATTGCCCCCTCCCCCCTGATCTCCAAAACTGGTGGACCAAAAAATATAAAAAAATCATGGTAATATGTGTTTACGTAAATATTACAGAAAAAATAAAGCGGTTGAGAAATTCACGAAAAAAATTACAAAATTAATTTTGTCATCCACAATACAGAACCCTAGGTACGCGAGTCTGAATCGCACTTGGCCGGTTTTTTTAATGTTTACGCATGTAATTATTGCCAAATTATTAAATGACTTTTTCAAAAAGTCCTCTTTGTAAACCCTTTGATTTAAACTCCTAAAAACGAGAAACAAAGCGTAAAATCTGTACAGCGTCCGCACACGGTAGAGTCGTGTCGTGTGACGTCAAATCGGTCAAGTGGGCAACGCGCTAACGCGCTCATTTCGGCGGGCGTTTAGCAGTACATTAATTTTACTTCAAACTTAATAATATCTCTGTAAGTACTTTGTATTTTTCGATGATTTAAAAACTTTTATCCATGTAAAAATACTACTAACGCTATCTGCTTACCCATAAACATAAATAAGTTAGAGTGGATAAGTATATTAGAGGAGCTGCGATTGAAATGTCTCCGACACCCACCATACTCCCCAGACCTTGCTCCAACAGATTACCTACCACATTTTTCGCAATTTGGACCATTTCTTGCAAGGAAAAGTCCAAACCGACTTCAAAGATTTTGTTGATTCTCGCTCCCACAATTTTTTCAGCAACGTAATCAGTGAATACCTATAAAATGGCGAAAGTGCATAGATAAAAAATGGTACATACTTCGATTGATTAAATATATAATTTTATAATTATATATAAAATAAATAAGCCGATAAAGGTAACGCAAATTTATTTAATTAAATATATAATTTCATATACTTAACGTCGCCGTTTGTTGTTGCCGGCACTTCCCAAAGCACGGGTCTCCCTGAACCCTGAACCCAAGAGCAAGGCTACCCGTCAAAAACAGCGCCGCCGTTCTGCTTGCCTTCGGCGAGTCCAGTCATGCCGCGGAGGCGTCATCCACTCCTGCAGTGTAATCCGCGTCAAAACCTGCACCCACGTCTGACGCGCTGCCAACACCGAGTTCTTCCCCTCGTAATACTTTATATTCTCTGCCCTCAGCCTTCTGAGCCTTTATCGGTCGACGCGTCAACAACTGAATCTTCAATGTCACAATTACATAGAACTGTTGTATTTACGGGAAAAATATTTGCATGCCAGGGGCATCTTTGTACAAATTGTAGAATATTTGTTAAAAATGGAATATAATACAAAGATAAATACTACAGTTGTTTTATTGATAGGAAACATAATTGGTATCACAGAAAGGAACCTTATAAAACATCTTGAATTAATGTTAAAACTTAGCTTAGTGTTGCAAAAATCATAATTTGTGAATTCCCTTACTCAAAATTACTTACAAGGTCACAAAACAGTATATTTCGTGACGAGTATAAAATGGCGGATTTTCTTACCCGAGGAATGAAGCTAGTTTCGACGGAAATTATTAATGTAATTAATGTATTTTATGACTTTACAAAGCGCGACGCGGTTTTTACCTTTTTTTTTTCAGGCTTCGGCTGTCGGCTTTTATTTGTGGCCAGTATCATTTTGCAGGAGTGGCAGGAAGCTCAACTCGGTGTGAGTTTATTGAAGTTTATGAACGACTATCTGACATGGTTAAATATACTCTCTGGATATGACGACGTTAGCAACACCGCCGTACCACAAGACTAATAGGTACATATTTGATTTAAAAAAACTGCTTCTGTAGAACATCCAACCATGTTAAGGAAAACAAATAAAAGCCACGTTGCATGTAAAAATACTATATTACTAACTAGACTTAATAGTTATAGTTGGGTTCAGGCGGGTGCGGGTGATGCGGCGGGTAGGGATGCGGGAAGGGCGGCGGGCCACGCGGGGGGTACTGCGGGCGGAAGGACGGCGGCGGCGGGCGCCACGGCGGCGGCGGGCCGCGCGCCCCGCCCGGGGGTGGACCGAACCCGGGCTGTGGGCCGAATGGCGGCGGCGGGTAGTGGTGGAATGGCGGCGGCGGCGGCGGCGGGCCGGGTGGTGGCGGCGGACCTATGAAAATAATAAAAGAGTTGTGTACAATACGACTCGGAGGTTCCATAGTCTAATTTAAGTTCGTGAACCGAACTTTACCGAATCAAGAACGACAACAACCAATCACTAAAGTAGAGCCACTGAGTGATGGCACTTATGACAGCTGCGTTTAGTGATGAGGTACATTTCAAATTTCGGTTAAAAATAAAAATCAAGTGTGAGTTTACTCAACATTAGACACGTCATTCAACATTCAAAATAATTATACAAAAGGAAAATGTGCCAAAATCAGTGGCGTAGCTATCGGAGGTATATCTGCAACACCAGCTTCGCCAGATACTCCGCCTATACTGACCCCTCAGGATCTACATACGTCCGTGGGCCTCTCACCATCTCAGAGTCCACTTGGCATGACTATGACACCCCCCGCACAGGAGCACGTCTCTGTCACTGGTCTGAGAGTATCCCCAGGCTCTCCTGGAGTGTCAGTGCCTCCGTCCGAGTCCGTAAGTGAGGACTGTCAGCTTTACCAGGGTCCCAAAACACCAGTCTCCACACCTGAACCTAAGAGCAAGGTTACCCGTCGAAAGCAACGTCGCCGTTCTGCTCGCCTTCGTCGTGGCTCCGGTCATGGCGCAGAACCATCATCCACTCCTGCAGTGGAAACCGCGTCAGACCCTGCACCTACGTCTGACGCGCTGCCCACGCCGAGCTCTTCCCCTCAGCCTTCTGAGCCCTTGTCGGTTGCTGCGTCAGCGGCTGAATCCTCGGCGTCGCAAGGACATAATACTGTTGTGTTTACAGACTCTATTGGAAAAAACTTAGGGCCCTTATTAGGAAATAAACTTATGCAGAAAGTCACCAATATTTGTATGCCAGGTGCATCTTTCATACAAATTGTAGAGCGTTTGCTCAAAATGGAATATCAATTAAATACTACAATTGTTCTGCTAATAGGAAATAGTACAGGTATCACACAAAGTGACCTTATAAAATATCTCGAGCTAATGTTACAACTTAGTGTTAAAAAAATCATCATTTGTGAATTCCCTTATTCAGAATTACTTACAGGGTCACAAAAAACTACTTTATATAATTTGAATATGTGCATGCACAACTTCTCAGCTGGTCACAGTGACAAGGTGCACTACTTAGATACGAATATCTACATTCGTGATTTTTTTTTGACAGAAGGTACTTTGTACCTTGCAAATTATTATAAAAAACAATTAGCTACTAAGTTAGCATGCATTTTAGAAGGTAGTGAATCTGTTACAAAGAGTGTAACAGGAAATTTTCCAATACCAGTTATAATTGATGGTATTTGTAATGTTAATTATTTACATAATTTTGTCCCTATTGACACGGTTAGTACAAGTACTAACAAAATTGTAAAAAATTCTTTTTAGAATTGAAGACAATGGGAAAGCCGCCTGTATTAAAGCTGGTACATCAAAACATACAAGGCGGCTTTCTCAGCAAAATACTTTCAATCGAGTTGTTCTTAGAGGAATCAAAAACAGATATTTTGTGTGTAACCGAACATCATCTACATGAACATAATATGCATTTTAATGTTAATAATTTTAGTGTTCTTAGTTGCTACAATAGATTAAAAATACAAAAAGGTGGCTCCATGATTCTTGTAAAAAATAGTATAAAAGCAAAGGAAAGAAAAGACATTGTAAAACTTTCTGTAGAACATCAACTAGAATTAGCTTGCATAGAAATGAGTACATATATTATTCTCTGTGTTTACCGACCCTCAGGACAAGATTACAACATTTTTGAAAAAGCAATGGAAGAGGTTTTAAAATTATTATTTGATACAAAGAAAAAAGTTATTATATGTGGAGATTTTAACGTAGATTTACTAGAAAAATCGATTATGCGCTCAAAATTATTACATTTATTCAAATCATTTAATTTGTCTAATGTGTTCTTAGAACCTACTCGAATTACTCGGGATACTGCGTCATGCCTCGACAATATATTCTGTGATTGTGAGTATTCAGACAATACAGTAATCAACCGCTTGCAGTCCGATCACAGTGGCCAAACTATAACCATTAAACAAAGCGTAAAACAACTGCCCAAAGAAGTCTTTTGCAGACCTATTACAACTCTCAAAGTAGATTGTTTCAAAGCAAATCTAGAAGTTAAATTAGCACATTTTAATCTTCTCCAAGACGATCCAAACGCTCTCTTTACAGACCTTTTCAACATAGTCTCTAAAGAGTTCGAAAATACGTTTAAGATGCAAAAACTTTCTAACAAAAGTAAAATCACCTTCAGTGACTGGGCGACACCAGGTATTTATAAAAGCAGAAATCATTTATACGAATTATACGACATAAAGTCCTACAATAATAATGTTAAATTTACTGAATTCGTGAAAAATTACTCACGCATCTTTAAATTGGTGTGTTTAAAAGCAAAAAGTATCTACTTGAATAAAAAACTTAAAAGGTCCGATAACAAAGTAAAAACAGTATGGAACATCATAAATACTGAAACTGGGAAAAGTAAGAAACGAGATAACGAACTTAAGTTAAGTATTAACAATGAAGTCGTTACAGGAGATAAAGAAGTTGCGAATGCCTTTGAACAATTCTTTACTGAAATTCCTTCCTTAACAACTAAAGATTTAAATTCAAGCCCTAGGCTTGCGCAGGATCTTTTAATAGATCACGTACCTCAGTGTCTTTCTGTATTTGCTTTTAAACATATTAATTCATTAACTGTAATTAAAGCATTTAAATCGCTTAACTTGAAAAAAACCGAGGACTTATGGGGCCTATCTGTGAAAGTTATAAGTTCTGTTATTGATTTAATAGCTCCTTATTTGGCATTAATTTTTAATAAATGTGTAGATGATGGTATCTTTCCTGACTTAATGAAGTTTAGTAAATTGATCCCCCTTTTTAAATCAGGCGACCACGGGGACCCTTCAAACTATAGACCTGTGTCAGTTTTACCGGTATTGAGTAAGGTTTTTGAAAAAATAGTTTTTAATCAATTGTTATTTCATTTTAATTTAAATAAGTTACTTCACTGTGAACAATATGGATTCACTAGAGGGATGTCAACCACAGATGCAGGAGTTGCTTTAGTTAAGCACATTTTTGATGCTTGGGAAGAAAAGCAAGATGCATTTGGTGTATTTTGTGACCTCTCGAAAGCCTTTGATTGCGTTAATCATGAAACACTCTTATGTAAATTGGATCACTACGGAGTGAGGGGCAAATCTTTGGCGTTATTGAAGTCATATCTTAGTGATCGTATTCAAAAGGTAGACATTAACGGGGTAAAATCAAGTGGAGCATTAGTTAAAATGGGTGTCCCGCAGGGTTCCATATTAGGGCCCTTGCTGTTTTTAATTTACATAAATGACCTTCCATATTTAGTTAAAGACTTAACGAAGATAGTATTATTCGCAGACGACACGTCACTTATTTTTAAAGTTAATAGACGTAAAGATATCCTTGACGGCGCGAATACAACTTTATCACTGGTGCTTGATTGGTTTACTGTAAATAATTTAGTTTTAAACGCAAAAAAGACAAAGTGTATAAAATTTACGTTACCAAATGTAATTCAAGTGGATGGTAATTTGCTTTTGCAGGGGTCCAAGCTGGAGTTAGTTAACGAAACAAAGTTTTTAGGCATTACGGTAGACTCTCGTCTTCAGTGGGGTCCCCACATAGAAGCCCTATGTGGTAGACTTAGTTCGGCCGCATACGCTGTTAGACGCATAAGACAAATTACTGATGTAGATACTGCTAGACTAGTCTATTTTAGTTACTTTCACAGCATTATGTCATACGGCATGCTGTTATGGGGTAGAGCCGCGGATACAGACGCAGTCTTTGTTTTGCAGAAGAGAGCAATTCGGGCTATTTATAATATGAAGCACCGGGATTCATTAAGACAAAAGTTCAAAGAAATTAATATATTAACGGTTCCTTGTGAATATATTTACCAAGTCCTTAGATATGTCAGAAAAAATGTTGAGTCTTTCCCAAGGCTTGGTAAGCAACATTGTAAGGAGACCAGAAATAAGCATAAACTGGCTTTTCCAAAAATCAGACTCGCTAAGGTGAGTACCTCTTTTGTAGGACATGGTATAAGATTTTACAATAAACTTCCAAAGGAGGTCCTTACTTTGTCAGAGAATAAGTTTAAACTGTATATTAAGCAGGGCCTATTGAAAAAGGCATATTATAAAATAAATGAATATTTGGATGATGGTGAAGCATGGTGTTACAGTGATAATGATACTCGTAGTAAGTTATAATTTAATTAAATAGTATAATTTCTTAACTTATGATTCCTCTAAGGTGTAAACATTAATTGATTATAGACTGTAAAAGGAAAAGGACTATATGAGACAGGTAGACAAAGATATATATGTTTTTCTTTTTTTCATTAACCTGAATTCCTACTGTCTTGTATTTTCTTATCCCTTGGTTAAAGTAGATATAAGTCATATATTGTATAGTATAAGTTTTATGTTGAAAAAAAGACATGATCTTGCTAAGTTTCTTGCCCTTCTTCTTAGCAAGACTAATCGAATGGGCGGAGGTAGGCATGTATTTATATATGTAACCTATTAGTATGTAGTATATAGGATGGGATTTGGTCGGCCGCCTGCATTCGTGCTGGGGGCTCGGTTGGTGATCACTGAACCTTGTTCCTGGTCCCTGGCCGGGTCTCCGGTATGGGTTCGGGCGGCTGATTGGATTTTACCTTGTATAATATATATTTTACCTATCATTTTAATCGTAAATATATTGCTACATAAATTAAATAAACCTTTAATTTAGTTCATGTACATTTATTATTCTATTACATATATTTTCTTTATTAGATTAAATTTGACGTGTAAAAAGTGTATATATCTATACCTGCTTTGCAAAATAAACTATTTGAATTTGAATTTGAATTTGAATTTGAATTTGGAGGGCTATGCGGTGTAGTGCCCCTGGGTCCCCAAGAGATGTTTAAATATCTAAATCGAAAAAAAGTATTTTACTATCATTTATTTTTGTTTAGTTTAACTTCGTCATTGTTTTGTTTTTAATTAAATATTATTGCGTAACTTGGCGAACTCAAACACGACCTATAAAACATGAGAAACTTAAAAAAAAAATCTTTGTTTCTATACGAATTCTATTGCACAATAAAGCAACATTCAAATCGAAATATAATAACCGAAACAAGTAGTACATCACTATCAACAATGAAGTATTACATTTTTTAATCCACACTTGCTTATAAATAATTACGATACTTTGTAGGCATTTAAACGTCATAGGCGCCATCACTCAGTGGCTCTACTGTACCGCTACCACAAAAACAACTGACGTGCTCGAAGCGGCAACGAATAGACGGTGAGGCGGGAAATGCGTTTATTTCTATTGGTCGAGCGAAGAGCTAAATCGTCGGAACCTCTGAGTGTTGTTGTTTGTACTGTAGTTACATAGGCCTCCAAGTAGCTAGAGGCTCTCATGGGCTAGTTCACCACGACATGAATTACTGACGGGGTGTTAGACGTGTTTCCGGGTATGGAATGTGAAATGCTAGTCACAGTAGACACTCGTACCCCCACGCTTCACCGACGATTATTGCGTTCCAGCGTGATGGGTGGTGAGCAGTGGCGTGCACAGAACTTTTTTCCGGAAAAGCAATCAGAAGGTTAAGATTGACAATAAAAAAATCGAAGAAATTCAACACTTTGAAGAAAAAAAAGTTTATATGAAAATGTACTTTTTTTTTCAGTGTTATTAAAAAAATTTTTTTTTTTTTTATTGTCAATTTTGACCTTTTGATTGCTTTTCTGGAAAAAAGTTATGTGCACGCGCCACTGGTGGTGAGCCCTATCGCCGTACTTCGGCCTCCAATATGACCCTAGTTAATGTGCCTTACGAAGCACGCAGACCGAATACAAACGTGCCCCACCGGGATTTGAACCCGTGACCTTTAGGTTAGTGGTTGAGACGTTCGAACCACTAGCTGGAAGCTGGCCATTATGAAAAAAGTGTGTGAGAGACGCCATACAGAAACGCCCCACCAAGCTCAAGGACTTCATAGGAAACTTAAAAAACATTATGCTTCAACCAAAGTAATTAACTTATGAAACTTTGCTAATGACGAGCAGCGGCTTCACTGGTGCGAGGGTTTCGGTACCGCACTCACCAACCCGCCTGCCTACCTTACAGGAGGAACGCCAAGCATGGCAAAATCTTGGAAATACCTATGTCCATCAGTGGACAAAGACAAGCTGATGGATGTATGAAAACCAAGGAACCAAAAACCTCGCCCGATCACATTTCACGTCAGCCACGATTTCAAATTTGTGATCGGAAGAGACTACCATATAATTTATTATTTCATAAATCAATGAATTTATGATTTTTTTACCCTTGGGTGGTAGATTATGTGCTCACATAAGAAGACTGGGTGTTTATTTATTCCATGAGTTTTTAGACTTGGGCTTTAGGAAGTTAAACACTGGTAATTACCTGGCGGCATCATGTTGGCGGGCGGCGGTGGAGGCGCTTGCATGGGTAGCGGCGGCGGGCGCGCGCCGGGCGGCGGCGGCGGTGCGCCGATCGGCGGCATGCCAACCGGTGTTGGCGTGGGTGGCGGCGGCGGCGCCATCAGCACTGCGCCCATCATCGTCGGCGGCGCGTCCGCGAATAGCTGATGCGGCCGGTCAGCGTGCGACAACGGGTTCTGGGCCGCTAGTAACCTGGAACGAGATATGGGAGACGTTTGAGACTATGGTTAGGTTTATGGACGAGATGGTGCAGTTTAATATTACTACTTGCTCTATTTTCCAACCACAAAAACAATAATAGCGTACTACTTTTAGAAAAAAATTTTTTTGTAAGAAATCATTCTAAATTAAAGAAAAACTGCTGACAACGGAATGCTGATTGGCTCATAGAATAATGCATCTATTAGAAACGTTCTTTTCACGAAAGATGTCTCATGTCAACGTACTTAGGCAGTAAATTAGGCAAAAAAAGTTTACTGTGCCGACCGCTCGCACAAATTTACAGAAATATTCACCATTGGCCAGGGCTATACAGATTTTAAATGATGTGGCACGTATGACTGACATAATGAATTGTTCTATGGCAGAATTCACAAAAGTAGTCCTGAATGTATTGACTTTGACGAGAGATTAAGATTAGTTGAATATTGAAAATGTACTAGATATAATAATGACATGTATTTCTTATTATGTAATTATTTCTTCATTGCTTGCTGAATTGGTTATACACTGTAATGGTTTGCAATTTGTTACTTAAGTAAATAATAAAATAAAAATAAATAAACTTATTGATAATAAATAAATACCAAAATGCCTTAAGGGTCGGTGTTCCGAGATTCGGGGTTCGGGGTTATGGCTTTTTAAGACGGTAAAAATTCAAATTTCTGAACAAAATAAATACCAGTTGTTACTTTACAAGATGAAGTGCAGGTTCATTAAAAAACATCACGGCAATAATGTATAGTAACTTCAGAAAAAAAACAGGAATTTCAAGAAAATCTCTTGAATAGCATTGCAGCGCTACGGGTGTAACCTGAACTGGACATCCTGTTTTTTTTTTTTCTGAAGTTACTATACATTAGTGCCAAGATTTTTTTTAATGAACCTGTACTTCATCTTTTAAGGTAACAAGTGGTATTTATTTTGTTTAAAAATTTATATTTTACTATCTTAAAAAGCCATAACCCCGAACCCTGTTTTGCCCAATCTCGGAACTCCGACTCTTAAACCGTGGGACTTCTTTAGTGAAAAGAATTTTAATCAATTTTAATCTAAACGCCACATCTACCATGATGATACGCATGATGCAGCTAAATTGCAAGTTCTCTTTTTAAAACAACAAACAAATTTGACATATAACAAAACGTACCTCTCAGCAGCAGAACCATGCCGTTCCCCTTTCACGTCCTTCTTGAACGCATATGACACCGAGATCGGTCGGTTGCACAGGTACTGGTTGTTCATGGCCTCTATAGCAGCGTCCGAAGCTTCGAACGACGCGAAGTTTATGAACGCGAACGCTTTCGAGTTGCCTGTCTCTGGGTCGCGCATTACCTGAAATTATTTCATGAAGTTCATACCTAGAGCAAATATTGGACACTCGACACAAGGGGATATATTTAATTACCTACTAACTTCATGAGAATCAGCCTGTGTGAATGCATGCAGTGAACAGCTGCTGGCTAAGTAGCATACTTCCAATTTGAGGGTGATGATAAACTAAGGGAGGAGTTGTGTGCTGCTTCTTCTATCTACAAGTATACTAATAAGAAAGTCGTGCCTATACATTAATACATTGAATATTTTTTCAATGCAAGTGCTCGTAAAGGCCCACTTTTTATGCATCAAAACCGAACAGAAAGTCGATTATTTTGCCCTAGGGCTTTATTATTATTATTATTTTTTAATTTATTTACAATGGTTGGCTTACCTGCAGCCTTTCCTGTGTACCATAAATATCATACTTTTTTTTCCACTGTTTAACGGCTCTGGATACAGTCCTTTTGAGCCAATTACAATTTAAAGTTCACAAAATTATATTTGTTTTATTTCCTCACACTATGCATTGAAAAACGTAGTATGATACACGGGCGTAAGAGCAATAAATTACTCGGTTACGTTTAAAACACTCGCTACGCTCGTGTTTTAAATCATCCTCGTAATTTATTCCTTTGCGCCCTTGTAGCATAAACTACTATTACTGTCTCCCAGAGCTACAAGCTCTTATATTCCGGGTACTTTTGACATTGCCCTTCTTCAATATCTCGCCAATTTGGTCAGCATACTTCCTTATAGCGCGGCCTGGTCGATCTCTACCTTCGACTTCCGCACCATAAATTTATTTCGTCACTTTAATTTCATTCATCCTCTCTACATATCCGAGCCACTGAAGCATTCCTTTTTCTATTCTAGTCACTACATCTTCTTATTAAACGTTTGACCCCACACATACTCCGTAATTAAGGAACGTATTTCCACTGCATTCACTATACTTTGATTTAATTTATATTATTTGATACATTTTACGTAATAATCATTGGTGAAACGCGGGTGTATAGAGTATGGACTGTAACTTGCATTTCACAGTTCGCACTCGGAACACCTCTGACACCCCCTCGGGGATTCATGTCGTGACGTTATATTTATTTATTCATTTTAAATGAAATGGATTGTATGGAGGTCAAAACTACGACTTTTTAATTTTTGTCTATGTATCTATTATTTAATATACATATATTATATAAAAAAAATAGTAATAGTTAATATACTTTCCTAGAGGTTTATTTTGCATTAGCAGCAGCCCTAGCACACCATAAATTCAGTGTCTTTCCAGACTTGCTTTCTCTCAAATTTCAATTTCATTTAAATAGTTCCTGTTATAGAAGTCATAATTTCAATTACCTTTGGAGTCTGCAATATAACACCAAACGCAGAGAATGTGTCGTACAGAAGTTTCTCATCAACTTCAGGATCCAAGTTCCCAATGAAGACATTGGCTCCCACATCCAAGTTCTTCTGATGAGCAGATGCTTTGTTCACTCTCACCGGCTTACCGTACAGTTTTATCATATTCATCACCTGGGAATAAAGGAATTTTTTAAAGACTGTAGATGGCAAATTGGCAACAGAGCAATATATTTGGGGATTTCTAGAAAGTTCTCATTGTCGCAATCATGTTAAGGCAATACCATACGGCAAAATCTAAGATTAGGTGCCAGTAAAGTTACTTGTGTACAGTTTATAATAAAGAAATGTATTTTGAAAAATTAAATTTTTCGATCTAGTTAAAAGGTGTACGGAAATGTTGCTTTTATCACACATCATTTTTTAACCTATACTCCATACATTATAGCTTCATTACTCGTAGAATGACAGGTCTCATCAGTTCATAGATTTTTACGCTTTTTAATCCAACATTGTGGTTTTAAGTTCAAGTGCATATATATCAATGAAATGATAATATCAGTCATTCTAATCAAGCTATAATGTACAAAGTATAATGAAATGAAATATATGAAATGAAATAAAAGGTTTAAAAGATACGCTTATTACAGGTCGGTTTTATTAAATAATCTATGTCTATAGGTATACAGTCATTTCATCTATTAACTAATTAACGTTAATTCTAGAGGAATCATAACATAAGTTAGGAAATTATGCTAACTTCTACGAGATTATGACAAAGATCACTATTAGCTTTAGTATTGTCTAAGTAATCATTTATTTTATTTTATAATATACCTTCTTTAATAGGCCCTGCTGAATAAACAGTTTAAACTTAGAAAATGTCTAGCCTGCCACCAGCTGCTGTTTAGCAAAATAATATATTCTGCCACTAGCGGCAGAATAACAAAAATAATTATCCTACCATAAGTTTATGATTATTGAAATGTAATTGAAATTGAATTGAAAGAATTCCGTTTCCGGCGGTCTCGCAGTAAACACGTACGTTAACGTCCTCCGTAAATAAAAAATCAAAAACAGTGCAAACAGTCTTAATTTGTGGCGTCTGAACGCAAAATCCATCAAGTGTAACGGCAAAAGTGAATAGTGGATAATAATCACAGTGCAAAACATAAAGCTAGCAGAAAAAACTGATATTTAAAATCGAACAAAACATAACCTTAAAATTTGCAAATCATATCATACAGCAGTGCTACCAATATAACAAACGAATCAGTCAAATGTCAATTTGACAGTTGCAGTGTGACCAATAGCAATAAATAACTTATTACCAAAACAGTATTGCCAGAACAAAACTATTACCCCAAAAATGGAGAAAAGCATGGAGTTGCTGCTGTCAAGACTGGATGAAAAACTGAATCAACAAACTAAAATTATAACAACAGAAGTAACAAAAAATGTAATGGAGGCAATGGATGAAAGATTAAAAACAATAACAGAAGAGAATACTAAACTCAAAGCCAAAATTTCTACACTGGAGCAAAAACTTAACATAATAGAACTGGAAAAAAGAAAATATAACCTGGTCTTCTTTGGAATTGAAGAGTCTGGTAAACCAGAAGCAGAGTTGGTTGACCACATAAAGGACATTATAATAGAAACAGGAACACACATAGATAGTCATGAAATTAAAAATATATACAGAATCGGCAAAAACAACAATAAAAGTCGCCCCGTAGTGGTCACCATAGCGTCTTTATGGAAAAAACATATCATTTTGAAAAATAAGGCCAATCTTCCATCAGGAATGAATGTTAAAGAGGATTACACTAAAGAAGTGCTTGAAAAGCGGAAACAGCTACAACCACAGCTAGAAGAAGAAAGGAAGAAAGGAAATATCGCTTTTCTTAAACATGACAAACTGATAGTGAAGAAACCAGCTGACAAAACCAGAGATAAAAGAAAGAGAGAAGATTCAGGCTCACCCAACTCATCATCCCAAAAGAAAATAAACTCGAAAGAAATCTCAGTACCACCAGTTGCCAAGGGTGTCACAAAGGAAATTATAAAAACTAATATTTTTAACTATGAGGAACGAGAAAGAACAGGCAAACTATCTGGAATCTCAAAAAACTAGTAACGGCCACCGGCACCCGGAACAAAATCAAAACAAATACCACAACATTATTAAACCCAACCTCTGAAAGAAGCACCCCAAGCCGGCTGGTCACCGTGGGGCAAGACGACCACTACCCTTCATCGAATAAAAAGAAACAGAATAATAATATAAATAAAAACGATAGAAACCACCTTAGTTATGCAATCAAAAGCAACAATATAAAGTCAAGAAGAGAACAAGGCCTAAAAATATGCACATTCAATGTAAGATCCCTAGCAACAAAAGAAAGAACTTTAGAACTAAACAACGCTATAGATAAAATAAAATGGGATATCATAGGACTCGCAGAAGTTAAAAAGTTAGGATATACCATTGAAGAACATAAAGACTACATATTTTGTTATATAGGAGAGACACAGGGACTTCATGGCGTAGGCTTCTTAATAAAGAAATCACTAAAGGGCAACATAGCAAGCTTTTTGGGAATATCGGAGAGAGTGGCTGTGCTAAAACTGAACTTCAAGGAAGGACCACTATCGCTGATTCAAGTATATTCTCCCACTGAAAGTTCAAGTGAAGAAGAAATCACAAAATTCTACAGTGACTTAACAAGAGCGCAAGAACTGGCTGATAAAAACAGGTTAATCATTGGCGATTTCAATGCTAAAATAGGACAACCTAAACCTCACGAAAATCTAATAATGGGCCAATATGGTTACGGCATACGGAACGACAGAGGTGAACGCCTAATACATTTTGCTCACGAGAACAAGCTGGCAGTGATGAACACATATTTCAAGAGGAAAAGTTCCAGAAAATGGACATGGATATCACCAGATCATAAAACAAAAAACGAAATTGACTTTATACTGAGCCCCAACCCCAAATCTGTAACAAATGTAGAAGTTTTGAACAAAACAAGCTTCCCGTCTGACCACAGGATTCTAAGATGCTCTATAAAAATTCAAAAACCTAAAATTAGTCGAAGAACATTCAAAACTATACCCAACAAATTGAAGTCCACACATGAGAGAGACAATTTTATACAAAACCTAAAAAAGAACCTACCAGCATTGCAAGAATTTCTGAAAGAAAATAAGACTGTACAATCATTTAGCGATAAATTGGAAGAAGCAATCACAGAAAGCCTTAAAATGGATGAAAAGGCGAACAATAAATACAAAGAAAAAATCATCAGCGAACATACGCAAAATTTAATCTGTAAAAGAACTGAACTTATATTCACGAAGAACAAGACCAAAGAAATGAGAGAGGAACTAAAGAAATTGTTCAAACAAACCAACAGATCAATCAAAAGAGACTATGCTAACCATAGAACAAAAATTATAGAAAAACATATGTTTACTTTCCGAAGTTCAAAAAGAGCCTTTAAAGAGCTATCTACTCACAAAAATTGGATACAAAGCCTGAACAGTGAAAAGGGCGAAAACAAAGATAGAGAAGGTATAATAAAATGCGCAACCGCTTTCTATACTTCTCTTTATAAAAAGCCACCAAATGATATGTCACAATATGATGAAAAAGATAATAGTAATACACCCGGAGAACATATAGCAGAAACAGCATTGGACCCAATAACAGAAAGAGAAGTAATAATCCAAATTAAACGACTTAAACCCGAGAAGAGCCCAGGCGAAGATAAAATCACAAATGAAGCCCTGAAAATCGGAGCACCAATCCTGGCTGCATATCTAGCAGAATTCTTCAACTTAGTACTGGAGGAAGAGCAAGTACCATCGCAATGGAGTAAATCAAACATAATACTATTGTATAAAAAAGGGAACCCGCTCGACATCAGCAACTACAGGCCTATCAGCTTACTATCAACAATATATAAACTCTTTTCATCAATCATCCTAAGAAGAATAGCACCAGAAATTGACAAGAACCAGCCAATAGAGCAAGCGGGCTTCCGGCCGTACTACTCAACCATAGACCACATTCACGCAATAGAACAAATAATAGAGAAATTTAAAGAATTCAATAAACCACTTTACATTGCCTTTGTAGACTATTCCAAAGCATTCGACAGCATAGTACACTCATCTATATGGACTGCTCTTAGAAATAATAATGTAAACAAAACATATATAAATATCATAAAAAATATATATTCTAAAAGTGTAAGTAGAGTAAAACTGGAAAGACAAGGAGAGGAATTCACAATTGGAAGAGGAGTGCGGCAGGGGGACCCGCTGTCTCCAAAGCTATTCATAGCAGTACTTGAAGACATTTTCAAAAAAATTAATTGGAAAAATAAAGGCATATGGATACTTAATAATAAATTAACACACCTAAGGTTCGCAGATGACATTGTCCTGTTTAGTGAATCCGCGACAGATTTAGAATCAATGCTACAAAGATTAAACTCTGAAAGCAAAAAAATCGGCCTACACATGAACGCATCCAAAACTAAAATTATGTCAAACAGTCATAAGAAAACAATCAAAGTAGAGGAAAAGCAGATAGAATATGCAAATGAATATGTGTATCTAGGTAAATTGGTGTCCTTTGATGCAAATAGCAATGAAAACGAAATAGACAGACGAATAAGTACAACTTGGAAGAAGTACTGGGCCCAAAAAGAAATTCTGAAAGGGAAGTATAGCCTCAACATAAAAAAGACAATAATGGATTCTTGCATTCTCCCAAGCTTAAGTTACGCTAGCCAGACATGGGTCTTCACTGAAAAAGTAAAAAACAAAATTTCATCTTGTCAGCATGCAATGGAACGTAGTATTCTGAAACTTAGAAAAATCCAAAAAACGAGAAACACAGACATCCGCATGAAAACCAAACTAACAGATGCTCTACATTTTAGCTTGAAACAGAAGTGGAACTGGGCAGGGCACCTGTCAAGGTACAAAGATAAAAGATGGACTTACCAAACAACTAAATGGCAGGGCCCAAATGGCAAAAGAAATGTGGGGAGACAGAAGAAGAGATGGGCCGATGACATAATAAATATTGCAGGAAAAAGTTGGATGCATACAGCCAAAGACAGGGAAAGGTGGAAAAGAATGGAGGAGGCTTTTACCCATAGAGAGGGGCCACATAGCAAAGAAATTAATAGAAATAATTATAATTAGATGTATATATTTTAAGAACTGTTAAGTGGATAATAAAGCTGTAATAATAATAATAATAATAATAATTGAAATTGGGTTAGTCTTGCTAAGAAGGGCAAGACTGACTCAGCACACCCGACTCTATACAGTCTTTTGGCTACTAGCTAAATCGGCCGCAGCCGATGCAGAAATTAATTTGTGTCATAAAAATACTTTAGTATTGATAGGTTCAAATGGCCCATAAATTAACTTGCAGCAAGACAGTCGTTTCTGCTATTCAGCCACCAGTAGCTATACTCACTACGTTCAACCAACGTGTATTGAATATTGTACCTTATCTAGTTGATGTTAGGAAGTACATTTCAATAATCATAAACTTGTGGTAGAATAATTATTTTTGTTATTCATATTGTTTTGCTAAACGGCCGCTGGTGGCAGGCTAGACACTTCCTTAAACTTATTCTCTGACAAAGTAAGGACCTCCTTTGGAAGTTTGTTGTAAAATCTTATACCATATCCTACGAAAGAGGTACGAGCGGTACCCACCTCGGCGAGTCTGATTTTTGGAAACGCCAGTTTATGCTTATTTCTGGTTTCTTTACAGTGTTGCTCGCCAAGCCTTAGGAAAGACTCAACATTTTTTATGTTTAGGACATAATAATCATCAGTGAAAAGCAGGTGTACCAAGTGTGCACTTGGGAACATTTCTCACACTCCTGGAGGGATTCATGTTGTGACAATATGTTAAACATGTAACAGAATCTATCTTGCTTCGAACAAACCTTGATGGCATAATCCGCATCTTCCTCTCCCATGAACTCAACAAACCCATATCCTTGATGAGTCTGCGTGACACGGTCTTTGGGCATGTGCACATTCACTGAAACACAAGATACAAGATGCAGTATCACTGTTACTTCATTATGGACCTACAACTACACAGATTGTGGCTACTATGATTCATTTCTTTATTAACCCCTAAAATTGACTCAAACCACAATCTTGTATGCTATCTATTGCTTAACCTCTCCCTTGTTCCCAAACATCAAGCTTTCTGCAATTTGATTGGCACATGGGACACTATCGGAATAATAAACAGATTCATTGCCAGCCTACAGCCTTGGAGTTTCTCGCTAGCCCCCTGCTATTGGCGGAGCTGGCAGTGAAGCTGTTAACTATCCTTATAGTAATAATGAGAACTTAATATACAAACTATTGTTTTAGCGATAATGCAAAATCATCACATTGCCACATTAATTAAATCAGTCAGAATGTATACCTCTAGCATGATGTGAAACAAATAGTCATCGTAACATGAATTATAATGAAAAGGTCATCAGAAATTTCTTTGGAGTATTTTTTAACATTGCATATTTTGAATAAGTTTCTATGAAAATGTAAATGTTATTACCAACTGGTCCAGATTGCACAAACAGCTCCCACAGCAAGGTCTCAGACACCCTGTCATCGAGACCACCCACATAAATGGTAGCATCTGTTGAAAAACATCGGTTTTGTGGAAAAGGTAAACATAACCTATAAAGCGAAGAAGCAAAATCTAATTTCAAGCTATTTTAATGAGCTACTTTAAAAACCAATTATTTTACGTTAAATCCAATTATATCATAACTATATATAATCATGTTTTATTATTTGTAAAACGTATGAATAATAATAAACGTACTAAAACCCAGGGAAAACTAGTCCTCCCAAAGTTCGGCTCAAAATTATTACCAAATCACAAAGGGTTTTTTGAAAAATATGAAAGAGCTAAAGTAACAATTAGCTAGAGAAACGTGAGTTTATTACTAAAGTTATGGAGAAATAACCAAGAAAAACCTTCAATTTACCTTGGTTTCGTTCGGCAATCGGGCCCGCTGCCATTTTCGCTTGACGTTTGTTGGAGTGTGTTCCGGTTTGGTTTCATCATGGTATAAAATTAGGTAGCGTTCCTAAACGCCTGGGTAAATGTAAAAATTAAACAGTCAATGGAGTCTCTAAACTCCGGCCGTTCATTCGAGAGAATGGTGACGTTTGCAAATGTCAGGGGATAAAACCTTTTTTTTACTGTTTTGCATTTCAATAATTTATATTTATCATGATGATTTTAGGGTAGATTGTATATCGTTAAAAGGTCCCATTTGTTAATAAAAAGTATTTTTGTCGTATATATTTTCCACTTCCTAGTACAAAACTTAATGATTCTACGTAAAAGTTAAAAAAAAGCGCAAAAAATATTATTTTTGGCGAAAAGTTGTCTATTAGCGATACTGTCAAGTTATTTCTGTCAAATCAGCAATCATAATGCCTGCAGTATGAATCCTCGACTTTTTGAATCGACATTTCAGAAAAAGGTTTATAATATCTGCGGTGTAAGGCAGTGTTGTCGTATTATAAAACTGATATACCTTACCAAATAATAAGATCGTATATATATTCTATTCCAGGGTTTTTATTTATAAAAAAAGTTTAAATAATCATGATTTGGATTTATTTCGTCCCATTTGTTGTACCGTTGATATTTTTTAACGTGCCTTTATTTATTTTTGACGTGAAGGAGCTCTTGTTGACTTGTAGTATTTTTTCGGAATATCGCCACACTCCATCTGTCATCATTCTCTCGAATTAACGGCAGCAGTTTAGGCATTTGTCGTAACAACGGCAGGCGGCCCGATGAAATGACTTTTTTGAAATGACTGTGGCATACCATACCTCAGCCAGAGGATCTATCTGGGAATCCAGCGGGGTAATGCAGCCATTCTCTTGAGCACGGCAACGGCTTAGAGAATATTTTTATTTAGTATAATGTTTTAGGGCTTTTTCTTATAAATTTGATTTAATTTTAGGATTATTTAGTTTTAAATGTAAGTTACTTTTTTGTAACATATCCAAGTTTTAAAACATTAGTTACACATAATAATAAAGTGAAGATAAAACACAAAAAAAAAAAACAGTCAAAGTGAATTTTACATTTCTAACAAGGTTTATGTACTGTACATTTTCACTCGGGTGGTTGTGGAATAGTTGACAGTTAAAATTTTACATTTATCCGGGCGTTTAGGAACAAAACCTTATTCGGCGTGACGTTTTTTAATTACAAGTTCATGCGAGCAGCTGATGCATAATCCTTCCTCCACAATGTAGCTGACTAATTGTTTCACCCACCCATAATCTACTTATCATACTGAATAAATTTCCCAAAAAAAGATTAATGCGGAAACAAAAAAAAAAATACTACCTCTTATAATTATAAAACTTACAGTAGAAAGGTTTAAAAAAAATAGTAAGAAATCAAGTTTATTTTTCACTAAGCAATTTTTTTTGGGAAATTTATTAGCTAAATTACCAGATTTCGTGGTTTCACTTACAGTTTGGCCATAAAGAGAAGAAATTAAAAAAATATGAACTAATTTTTTTTCTACATGACAAACATCAGTCAAACTAGCAGAATAAAAAAGTATCTTGTAAATTCTTGTAATTTTCGGTAGATAAAACGAAATGGGCAAAACGATAAAAAGTGGCGCCCGAAAAGTTATTTACAATGTTTTTAAGATATGTTTGGCAGAATATCATGCCGAAAAACTTCTAACAGAAATAGATGACCTCTACAAACGAGTTGCAGATATGACAGGTACTCGATCACTCTAATTTTACATAATCTTCATAATAAACATTATAAGTTACAGCTTTAGTAAGTTAGGTCTTTACAAAATACCACATCATCTAGGTACGTTCTCTACGGACTTAATATTAGTTTACCCAAAGAATTTTTTTTGACAAGTGACTTTGTATAGAGCGAACGCATAGTTTTTCATCGTCAGGCACGGCATTCTACATTAATATTTTATTTTAATTACAGGAAAATCAGAAAGTACTGTCCGACACATAATCAACGAAGGCAATAAAAACGAAAGTAAATTTACAACACCAGCCAAACATAGAAAAGGCTGTCCAAAAATAGAGTTACATGACTTTATTCTCTGTGCGATTCGTCAGAAAATTCAATTTTCCTACACCTTGCAGAAAATAGCACCAACTTTGCAAAAGTTGTTGGCTGTGGCAAAAAAAGAATTAGGATATTACGAGTATGAAGGAGGCCGTGAGAAATTAAGGCAAATATTACATGCCATAGGTTTTACCATAATTAAAAAATTGCTGGCAATCCATTAAAATTAAAGGCGTAAAGCATGATGTTTCAAAAGGAAGATGGTTTATTGTCCATGCTGGAACTGCCAATGGATTTGTATACAACACTTTACTAATATTTAGTGGCAGCAACAAAACGGAAGATTATCATTCAGAAATGAATTCTCACAATTTTGACAATGGTTGACAAGAAAAACTGATCCCCAACCTTAATGAGGCCTTTACAATTATCATGGACAATGCGCCTTACCACAGCGTGGTGCAGAACAAGGCCCCGCCATTAGCTTCCCGAGTAGATGAAATAAAACTGTGGCTGTTAAAAATAATATCTCATTCACGCCATATACAAGAAAGCCAGCATTATTAATGCTTGTTATAAAGCACAAGCCAGAACCAGTGTACGAAAAAGATGAGTTGTTGGGGGAACAAGGTCACGAAGTGGTAAGGCTGCCGCTATTACCACTACTGTGACCTAAATTCTATAGAGCTCATCTGGGGCATAGCAAAGCAAAAACTTGCTGCATGTAACATAGGAGCAATCGACATTAAAAAAGCAACCGAGGAAGCTTTTAATAGCATTGGTCCCGAAAAGGAATAATTGTATTGAACACACATATTAAAAAAAGAAAATAGAAAAAGATTACTATAAGTACCAGGGCAGAGAATATAAAGTATTACTACGTAAAGAAGCGACACTCACCTCCCCGCGCGAATTTAACGTCCCCCGCGGTCCCCCGCAAGTTAGTGGAAATCTGGAGTCAGGCAGAGCTCGATTACCACTCGTTTGCTGCGCGCGTGTTTTGTTACAAAGTTTTATCACGATGCTGATTTTTAATCAGTATGGTGCGTTATTGCAGTGTTTATGGATGCCTGGAAAACTTTTTTTCAAAAATTAGAATTGCGTGATCAAACCTTACAATTTCGTTCAGTAACGCATTTGGAACAATAAAATCAGTATTTATAACTTTCCATGTTTTGACAAGTTTTCATTTTTTTTCCAAAATTTATGTTTGAGTAGTTGTTAATTATATGATGATCATTTATGCATACGAAACTACGAGTATATAGGTACTTACTAAGCTTAGGCATACTATATATATATATATATATTTACTTTTAAAGTAACGAAAAAGCAGCGGTAACTCAGGGGTAGAACGCTGGCCTCTTAATCTTGAGATTAAGGTTCGATTAAGGCTCACCACCCATCACGTTGGGACGTAATATTTGCAGGTGAAACGCGGGTTTACCGAGTGTGGGTGGACTGTGACTTGCATTTCAAAGTTCACACTCGGAACACATCCGACACCCCCCGGGGCATTCAGGTCGTAACGATTTATATACATATATAAGGTTAAATAACATTATTTGGCGAAACTCAAAACAAAGGTAGTACTAGTCTATATGGACAACTGTTTGTATGGGAGCTAAGCGAAATTCTTAACTTTTTTTCACTTCCTCCTATACAAATTGCTCCGATCAGCCGACTCGTCCAGTATGGAAAGGTGAAAACGAATTTTAAGAATTTTTCACTATCCTATTAAAAAAAGTTATTCATATGGACATGTTCTACATATGTTTAAAATTTCGCCAACTAATTGAATTTAACCTTGTATATATATATATATATATATATATATATATACATATATTTTTTTAATACTGATTAATCCACGGGGAACCAGAAATTGGACTACGCTAAAATTTAGGAAGAGAATCACATAAGTTGCTGACTTATATTGTGTCCCTCTCGGGCGACGACGCTCACACGATTGCTGCCAGCCCTAGACTAGCTCACGCACACACACAAGCGTGTGCGGACAAGCCAGATGCGCGCGTGAGAGTGTAGGTAAATAACTTGAGCCTTGACTATGAAGTGACGGGGGTGTGACCAGGGTAAGAACACTTTATGAAGATATAGACAGACTGGTAATTCGTGTTGGAGAGGAGTTGAGACGACAGCAGTGACAGGAGCTCAGATTCTGAAGAGTATCAAGAGCTTGGATCGGACATGTCAGGTGTAAAATATTTTGGTAATGATTAGAAATATTGTAATTATAAAATAAATTAAGATGTTTTAACTCTCCTATATTTACTATTTGTTTTATGTCATGATTGTTTGTTACCTAAATAAAAAAATAAAATAAAAAGGTAAGTACAAAACCATTTATGTTATAGTATAAATGATACCATATATATAAACGATAGCGGCGTGGCGCCCTCAATTTTTTTCTACTCTTTATGGCCAAGCTGTATAAATTTACATTTTATGTAAATTTAAACTCGGTTTATTAAATCATTTACTACCTACTAGTTATTTTAACATTTTAACTTTAATATTTTTTTAATTTTCAATGCGATTATCAGTTTAATAAAAGATTTAAATTAATAGTTTAACTAGATTATGATAGAATAAATGAGATATGACCATATAACATAACAAAGATAAATAAATAATGGCAAGCTGCAACTACAGTCCTCTTTTGGCACGTGGCCGTGGATTGGTTGTGTCCAAAATTGGAACTAAGTATCGCCGCCGCTACCTATCCCTTGTTTGACAGCTGCACGCCTCTTATCAATTTCATCCACGTGCAAAAAAAGCCTTGTCACATTCGTATTGTCTGGAATATCTGTTATAAATCCGTGTCTGGAATCGAGTGTCCTGTAACAGTAGCACAGGATTGATTGCTACGGTGCTGCAAGGATCTGATTGCACGTAAACGATCGTGACACGGGGGCGCAGCTGTAAAACAAGAAGTATGGTAGCTGCGTTAGTTCCAATTTTGGACACAACCATTCACGCGCCATGATCGTTGTTAAAATACCAAATAAAGCTATTGAAGCTATACTAATTCCAGCACCCCCCCAATGAATGGCACTTTATACTTTAGAAGCAAATATTAGGGATACCAATTAAAATCAATTCTTACTAGTAGATTTAATATTTTTTTCAATTTCCACACTTTAATAATCAGTAGTAGAACAATTTTTACGAATATGGCAACACAACAACAAAAAAATACTTTTTGTGGCGGTGATCATGTTGTGACGAAATTTGGCGTTTTGATATTTTTTTTACAAAGGGTAAGTACACTTAATTGTTTTGTTATATTGTTTAAATTGCATGTAGGTACTTGACAGAACATGTTGTACCTAAAGGGAATGTCAAAATATCATTTAAAACGCTTTTTGTTATTAAAATCATAACCTAACCTAAAATATTGACTGCCAATCATTATTGTAAGTGGTTGTATGGACTGATAATTAATTGGCACTTGTGCCAATCATTAAAAAAATATATATAGCGCAATAAATGTTTTTTTTTTTCGCTAATATAAATGTTTATCACCATTACTTGATTAAGCAATAAATCTTTTTTATTTTATTCGCGTTTTTACAATTCCTGGCACTGCCAATCGTTATGTATTATTGTGTGCCAATAATTGTTTTATCTGCCAATGACTGTATTAACGTTGAATGCTAATCACTAAGCTTCTCTTTTATCAAGGATCAATGATGCCTAAGGTTCGCGCTGGTAAACAATATGCCAAAAAATACAAAGAAGAAGACATTGCTAAGGCATTTGATGCAATTAATAATGGCATGCCTAAAAAAACAGCACCCAGATGATTTGGAGTACCAAGAGCTACATCCAACATCGATTGAGTGCAGATTTTGTCAAGGCTAGACCTGGCCCACCAACAGTCTTTAACAACAAAAGAGGAGACAATATTAAAGCATGGATCATCACCAGTTGCCAAAAGCGTTTCCCAAAACGGAAAGAAGATGTTATGGCAAGTGTGGCAGAATTCTTAAAAGAAAATCCTTGAAATAATTCATTTTGCGATAATAAACCTGGCGAAGGCTGGTATAAGCTTTTTCTCAATCGCCATCCTGACAGTACCAAAGTTGACAAAAAAACGAAAGAATACAAGTTAAAAATTTATAAAAAGACTGAAATTGCAAAAGAAGATGAGTTCAATATTGATAAAATAAGCGAAGTTACAAAAGAAACCGAGATAAAAATTGCAACAAAGACTGAAGTTATGAAAGAAAACGAGATAAAAATTGATAAAAAGACCGAAGTTCCAAAACAAGACGAGATTAAAATTAACAAAAGGGCTAAAGTTACAAAAGAAGACAACGAAAACAATGATTTAACTGAGCTTGTCGCTACAAATGCTGAAAGAAAGACTGGCGTTATTATAAAGTCAGTTGCATCACTGCCTAAATTAGTACTTGGGGAAAATAAGCAAAAAATAAATAAAGAAAAACTTAAATATTTATACACAATAACAAAACCTTAAGAAGTTGTTTTAGTAAAGCCTAGAGCTAGAGCAAAAGTGTACCAAAGTTATACCAAAGGCGTGAGTCTTTTCGCAATGAGAGAGAGTTAGCTGACTTTTTAAATAATCATCTTGACGTTGATCCGTAGATAATTTCAGTTATGAATGGGCGTAGCCTAAGTTGATTGAATAATTATTGTGTTTACTGCTAGAAATACAAAATAAGACTGGTTGTAATAATTTTGATCTCTTTATATTGATTATGTTTAAAATAAATAAATATCATAAACTTATATTAGTTATTACAAATATGATGTATGATTTAAATTGTTATTACATGTGTGCCAATAATTGCATTGTGGTATATCAATAATTATACCTCTAGTGCCAATCACCGTACTTAAGGGATATTTTTCGTTTAAAATTAAATATTTTAATTAAATTCATATAGAAAGGCTTGGAAACTACGTAATTTATTGCTTTTATCCATACCGATTAGTTTTTTGTAAAAAAAGAAACAACGCAGGTGATCTTTAAAAAATTGTGCTATAACGAAAATTGAATTCGGCTTAGGGTGCCAATAATTGTGTAGTTTACCTTATTCTGTTCACTTTAAACCTGCTGCCTGCCGGGTTGAGTTCAGTTTGATCATCGGGTGTCGCTCGCAAAACATGCACCATTTCTTTTGCACGCGTTACCGTAACAAGTGCGTAAGCTATAATACCCTGCTGTCAGAGTGGTAGGTGGGCTTCGCCGGATGATCAAACTGAACGCACTCCAGCATTGTTGTTGTAATAATTATCAAACTGAACGCAGCCAACCGAGGATATCACCCGCTCATCATCACTGACAGCAGGATAGCGTATACAAAATCAACGCGCGCTAAAAAGAGATCATGATGTCGAATCAAATCAAATCAAACTGAACTCAGCCCTTGACTTGTGGAGTTGTGTTGTGATTGTGATAGATAGATAGATCGCTCGTTTCGTATTTTTCCATTGAATTGAAAACATTCCACGCCGAAGAGTTCGCATAAAAATGCAAAGTGCATCAGATGTTATTTCTTCGCTTTTCTGGTTCAAAGATGACGATAATGTTGTGGACCAGGCGGAGCCAGAAGTTATCGAACAATTTGTTCAACATGTCGAAGACTTCAGCTCCCAGTATGGAAGTGAAATAAGTGTTTCATACACAGCATTCAATATTCGGGGACCTCCTTCCAACTTCCCTGACTATGGAGATTATCCTCAAGCGTTTGTGATGGTAAGTAATATGTAATGAAAACTAGGTAAGTAATGACTCATTTTATTCTTTGTCAAAACAAAAAAAAAAAATACTTTCCATTGTTATTGTTTACATATTTTTTTTACCTCCAACAAATGTTTATATTGATAATTCGGGTTGGATCTTATATCTAGTATCCTCGTTTTGGGAAAACTGACGCTATGGGGGAGTTCAGGGGGTTTTACTGAACCTCCTGATATCAATTTTGGTTGCCGGAGAGGTACCTACGTATTTTATTTTATTATTTCATTTTTATTATTTTTTAGTGAAACAAAACGCAATTTTTCATTTTGAGTGAAACGAAACGAAAGTAGTGAGGAAAAAGTACAACGACACGCAAAAAGTAATCAAAACAATGTAAAATGAAACGTTTTCTGTCAAAAATTACATTTGAGAAACGTCATGTAGCGCCATTTCGAGATGGTTCATTCCGTTGCTTTCGAGTGTACGCGAATGTGCTGTGCTTTTTAAGGATTTTTTAGGAAGTGAATACTTTCGGAATATATAACAAAGATAGAGCAGGAGCGAGCGAAGCGAGCTCAAACTTTCAGAGCACCCCGACTCGGTCAGGTTAGGTTAGAAGGCCATGGCGGTAGCGAGCGTAGCGAGCGTACCGCCATGGCCTTCTGGTTAGGTTGAACATGAATTCTTTGGAGCGAGCGAAGCGAGCGACAGGAGCCAGAAAACTAAGTATTTACGGAACTTCAACCGTTTCTATCGACCTTGGCGCTCCCACCGGACTGATTGAGCAGGAGCGAGCTCAAACTTTCAGAGCACCCCGACTCGGTCAGGTTAGGTTAGAAGGCCATGGCGGTAGCGAGCGTAGCGAGCGTACCGCCATGGCCTTCTGGTTAGGTTGAACATGAATTCTTTGGAGCGAGCAAAGCGAGCGACAGGAGCCAGAAAACTAAGTATTTACTTCGTGGTACTCCGACACGGGTAGTAAGTTACCCCGACACGGATATTTTATTTTGAGGTTATGTTTTTATTTTATTTTTTTCTTAAAAACTACGCATCTCCGGCAGGCGGGGGTTGAAGAGGGGGGCTCCCCCCCTCCCCCCTCCCCCCCCCCTTCCCCCGCAAACCCCTATCGAGGATACTTGATATAAGATTTTACCCGATAAGTCTTCATGTATGTAAGTACAATTTTCTGATAGCCTGATAATATACTTTATAAATATTAGCAATATATGTTCAAAATGTTGGTTGGGCAGGGGCGCTGGCAGAATAAATGTCCAATGGTGCAGCCATACATTTTTCATGTAAAGTATGCGGCATGTCAATAGTGCAGGCGAGTACATACATACAAGTTACTATGAAATTGGTCAGTGTCAATAAGGAGGTTCGACACCCCAACCATGAAATCGTCCGCACTCCCGCCTGTCACATAATCACATGGGGTCCGAGCAAAAGGGTCTTTCTTAACATACAAACGTCTTTCTTAACATACAAACAGATGGACGGACAACATAATGATCCTATAAAGGTTCTGTTTTTTCATTTTGGGAAAACCCTAAAAATATAAATAGATACATGATTTTAATAACGTCGTGTGGGTTGACCATGATTGTCCATGATCATATCAGCCGAATGCTTTACGAAAAATAAAATGTGGTAATCAAATCAGAATACATTAGTCGCTGCAGGGTATTCCTATCAGCTCATGTGGTCAGTTGCGAGTTGCATCGGACCATGATAAATGTACAGAAATGGTTTCTGTAATTAAAAAATTCAAAACTTCAAAACTTTTTTGTAATTTTAATTCACAGAAACCAATGGAAACTTTGCGATTGCAACATACACAATACATAGGTAATAAGGTTTTGTTGAATAACCATTGAGAGAATTTTGAATTTATGTGTTCTGTCTCGATTAATTAGAAAAAGGGGTTTTTCACAATCCAGCTGCGAAACCGCTATTAAATTCAGCTTGCAGATCATTTACAATCAGCTATGTTATTTTATGAAGGAAGAGTAATATCCAAATCCGTAACCATAAGTCATTATAATGTGTAGGTTATGCAACAAACAAATAGGACAAGTAATAATAAAATAATCCTCACTGACAATCATCAAGCAACTAGCCTGACAATAAATGTGTAGAATTTGTAATGGATGTTTTCCATAATACCAAAAATGATTAATGAAAACTTAATGTATTGTCAATTTTGTTTTAATAATCTGTAACTTGATAACTTGCTACATGCTCTAAGTTGATAAAATAGGCTTTGTTTCCGCTGGAACAATATTCTATGTATAAATAAGAACAAAATAGGTCATTCATGCTGAAAAAATGTGTGAAAAGCATAATACTTACATTTCGTTGAGGTAAGTATTTTGGAAGGAAAATATCCAGGGACCTAAATAAATACTGTCTAAATCGGAATAACAACATAATATGGTGGAAATTTGCTCTAACTACAAATGATTTTGGTATTATGTTTGTATGGGTAATTAATTTTCCTCTGGCGTCTTAAGCATTATTCACAAAAAGTGCCTCCTAAAATTTGAAAAGCACATCAAAGAATTGAAAAAAATAAAAAAATAACTTCAAATATAAAGTACTTACTGAAAAAAATAAACCTGTGAGAAAGAACCAGACATAAAGAAATTGTCTTAGTTTTCTGACCCCATTCCACCGTTTAATCAACTACAGCTGATTAGTATGGGATATCTGATATTTTTACTATATAGGTATTCTTCACTAGATATGTCTATGAATATATTATTTCAGAGAACCTATGGAACATGGTGGGAAGAAGCACCATCAGCTCAAGAAGACTACATGCCACAAAACAGTCGCAAAATATCTAGCCAAGACTTTGTAGGTTTGTATTAGTGGTGACAGTTTTACTCCAAGATTAACCTGTATAATAAAGCCAATTCTGAAGGCTTAATTTTAGTTTTAGTGCTGTCAAAACTAAATTTTCTTTGATACAAAATAGTCCTTCAGAGTTAGGCTTAGAAGCTAAATTTATTTGGAAAATTGACAGCACTAAAACTAAAATTAAAGCCTTCAGAATTTGCTTTAATGTTACAATAGTTTTACTAATACCAACGAATTTTTACGCAATTTATGATTACAATTGAGTCCCTGCACACGTCCCTAAGGTTTTGATAATTTATTTTATTGTTAAAATGCGGTATTTAACACATGGAACGGTTAATGACTGACATACAATTAATAATTAATAATGCCGTTGGTTACCTTTTGGGTACGAAACTCTAAAAAGGCATGATTTATTTATTTATTTATTAATACACATGAATACATTACAGACACAAGTCCAATGCGTATACATGGAAAACAGAAACAAATTTTAATACACTAAAAAACAAAATATACATACACTTAGAATAAAAATGGTTACTGCTCCAAGTATTTCACCACACATGTGTGGATTTGGGTCAGTGATGCAGAGAAAATATCCATCTCTGGTTGATCTCTAGCCATACCGTTGAGTAAACGAATGATCTTGCTAAGTTTCTTGCCCTTCTTCTTAGCTAGACTAATTGAGTGGGTGAAATGAGGCATGTGTCTATTAGTAACCTATTAGTATGTAGTCAGTGGAGTCCGGTCCATACAGACAAAAATACACTGTCTACCCTGACAAATACGCATCATTTACGTATTTTTACGCATATCGTAATAAATTTTCTGCTACAATGTAGCGACACCGACCGCCATCTATTGTCATTAGCGGGAACTGCGAGTCTCAGTTTCGAGTCGCTCGCTCACTCGATGCCAAAAGACATCGCGGAATGGTGTCTGTCGGTGTCAATGTTTGGGTCATATTCTAACAGTCTATGTTTGTGTGCGTTACTGTAAATACATGGCACACCATGCAAAAGTTTGTGCTTGTTTGCGTACGAAATGTAGGCGACGATTGTGCAAAAAGCCGACAGCTTTTTACGACATTCACTGAAAATGCAACCTTCGCCTTGGCGGCTGGGCGGGCGTCATCCATTATTGTTTTTCGTTCGTTCTTTACGCAAATTGATGACAAGCAGTATAAAAAATGGCTAGTGAAGTTATTCAATGTGACAACATTTTGTACAATGTGTGTGTACAAAAGTTAAGAAATGGTGCATTTTTGAAACTGTTTTGATGATAAAAACAAATAAGTAATTGCGAAACGATATTTTAGGTGGCAAATCGCAAACAGTAACTTGATTATATTTTACCTTTTTACTAAGTTTTTTAGGCTTTTAAATTTTTATGTTTACCCTGTCTAAAAACTCTGCACGCCACTGTATGTAGTATATATTAGGGTGTTCCTTATTTTGATTTTTTTCTGTTTACCACGGGTGACCCCCCCTATATTATAAGGAATTAAAAGAAATAAGGATGTTTTTCCTTATTTTTTTTTACAAAATTTGGGGATCGCTACCACAGTTTTAAAATTTTTAATATTCATTATCCATATTGAGTGTTTTTTGGGGTTCCGTAGTTAACAACAAGGAACCGTTATAGTTTCGCTATGTTCGTCTGTCTGCCCGCGGCTTAGCTTACAGACTATTAGTACTAGAAAGCTGTAATTTGGCATGGGTATACATATTCATCACGTCCATAAAGTAGTACAGTAAAATATTGAAAAATATTTTTTTTAGGGTACCTCCCCTGCACGTAAAGTGGGGATGATTTTTTTTCTCGTCTATCCCCTAGTGTCGGGTGCTGTTGGATAGGTAATTTAAAAATATTGGGGGTGTGAGAAGACCATTTTTCGATCCAGGGTTCCGTTTGCGAAATATTAAGCTTAAAAGTGTTAATTTTTGTTAGAGTCAAGTGTCTCCCTCCCCTGCCAGCGAAACGGTTTTATTTAGAGACGTGAAAAAAAATCACGGCGGTAGTATATATATAACGAAATTAAAAGGAAAACTATCACAGCTAAGTAGGCTTTACAAAATAAAGAGTACAGATCGCGCCAAACTTTTAGTCCCCTCTAAACACGGGGCGATTCGCATCAGCAGCAACAAAATGTATGGGCCGTTCTTGGGAAGAGCAACTTCCGAGCGTACTAGAAGTTTGGTGCGATCTGTATTAGTCGACAAACTTATAAAATGTGCTTGGAGAAAAAGTCCGCATGTTGTGTAGGGCAACTACGTAACCCTACACTGCGCGTGGCCCGACACGCACTTGGCCGGTTTTTTATATTAAGTATGTTTTAGTCAACGAACTAAATTTTTATTTAGTTATTAAAATGTCAGTTCATTGGTTTTATTATATATCCAAATAATTTACAACAATAAACTCAAGTTATGTTTCTCCAAATAACAGAAACAATATTTCCAGAGGTGTCATTCGAGCGAGAAGTGTACCCACTGGAAGTGTCAATCTTCGAGACTTACAACCCTGGAGCCATCGTGAGGGTGTGGGCTCTCGGTCCAACATGCTGGCTGCTACTGTGGGAGGGGCAACCAGAGCGCGTGGGAGACACTCCCAGGATATTCAGTCCACCAATCAGACAGATCAATGTGCCCAGTAGGTGAGTGGTGGAAGTTCTGTCAACAAAAGGAAACTCTGTCCATCCGCGGCATATCTCGAAGTGTGCTCGACCGATTGGGATGTAGGATCAAAAGTCCCTTGTGAAAACTATCAGATGACGTCATTATCGACACACAGTAGGGCATAGATTGACAAGATAGTGCGCACTGCGCAACCGCCTTGCGGGGTGACAGACGTAGGCGAGGGCGAGGTAGCTTCGACTGCGCGGCTGCGACCTAATTATATACTCTATGGCTGCGACTGTCAGTGAGTGACGCGCAGTTGCACGCGCTTCCATTCCCCGCAACACAACCTGCCCCCGTTAACATCTAGAGTACCTCGTCCCCGCCAGTGTCTGTCACCCCTCGGGACCATCGCGCATGATCAGGAGCCGTATTTTTGAATCGTTCGTATTCAATTCACATGCGAAAATATATACCTGTCTCATCTTGCAAATGACAAGTTCTGATGTGCTACGTGAGATGGGTATATACTTTCGCACGTGAATTGAAAACGAACGATTCCAAAATACGGCTCCTGGTTTATAGAGGTTCTGACAATGTAAATGTGTCGTACTTAAAATATGCGTCAATCAAAATATGACGACACCAAAAAATTTCTCAATGTTCCACTGTTACTTGCACCTACTTTCGAATCGCCTCAGCTGTGCGTCGGGATTGCCGTGGTGGACGGATAAACCTTCGTTTATAGATTCGCGAGACAGCATTCGAAAAATGAAAAATGTTACATTCGACTGAGGTAAACTTAGCTAGTTGCTTGGCTATCATCAAGTATCGATAAGAATAGCTCAGTCAGGTTTGTGTTGACGTAGGTACTATAGTCGTAAAGAATAGGTATGCAAGTACATGCATACTTATTCTTTACGACTTTAATATATGTGTGGAATGAAGTTATTGAAACATGGAATGTGTCCTTGCTTTGGGCTAGTAAATAATTGAGTTTTCTATTGCAATAGGTAGTAGAAATAGATTTATATGTTTTTGACACTTGGAGATTTTTAGTAAAATCATCATCGCGGACGCCCAAGATATTTCCGACCTTGAATATATTACGTGAAACAACTTTGTATGTTGCATTATTTAAATAAATATATTTTATAATTATTACCATAAAAAGGCTTCTTATTTATGGATTATATAATATATGTATATATAAATAACAAAAACGAATAATACGATATATTTCGACTCCTTCTATTCAGTCGTCATCCGTCGAATACAGTAGAAATTAATGACAGATAAAGAGTAAAAAAATTATAAAAGTGACAAGTGTTAAAATATAAAGAAAGATTACACTTTTTTGAATTTTTCATGTTCTTTCATTCATCCATCCATCAGCCCGTATTCGTCCACTACTGGACATAAACCTCCCCAATATTACGCCACTCTTGGCGGTCCTCAGTCATCCTCATCCAGCCGCCACCCGCAACGTTCTTCAGATGGTCAGTCCAGCGGGCACGAGGGTGGCCTACGCTGCGCTTTGCTGTACGTGGTCTCTATTCCAATGCCTTACGGCCCCAACGGCCTTATGTTCTTTATGTGTCATTAATTTCGACAGTATTCGACTGATGACGACTCTACATAAGGAGTCAAAATATACAGTATTAATTGTTTTTGTAGTTTATGTATATATTATACAGGTTGTTAAGATAAAGTTGCGGAAGCCGAAAACTGGCGATAGTACTCGTCCATAGCTTTCCGTGAAAAAGAATTGATCAGTCAAAAAAAAAAAAAACTGTTGTTTCATATATTTTGGTAGCGATGTAAGTTTAATATGGAACAGGTGATATTTTTTTCGCGTTTTAAGGATTGGCTTCATAGTAAAAGTTGTCCGTATGGACGAGTACTATCGCCAGTGTCCGGCTTCCGCAACTTCATCTTAACACGCTGTATAATTCATAAATATATTGAATTATAAAATTCAACAATGTATCAAACTTATTTAATATATTGTTACAAGCTAGGGTTCGGGATAAATAAATTTATACCAATTTACACCAAAACACTGACACTTTATTTAGACAGTCACAGATTATCACAAATAACAATAATCGCTTCACTTGAACGTCCTTAACTAACTTTTACTTCGAATAATAAAGTGAACGTCAACCAAGAGTTCCAGAAACTTTGATGCGAATCAAGACCATTCTAGCATGGTTGGGGACGATCTGGAATATTCCATATTCGAAAACTGTGGAATGTTCATGCAAGTCCGTCGAGTAAGTTGTAGAACTTTCTGGAACAGATCGACCAGTTTCCGCCATTAGCGCAGCGCAACGTTTCTTGTCCTTGCGTCCTACGTAACACTATATAATTATATTATTATATAGATATAAGAAAGTGGCTGATTTGAAAAAATACCTGCAGTTTTATTAGTATTAGCCAACAAACAAAACAACCTACCGATTTATAATATATTAAGGACGCGTCAATATTTATTGCAATCATATTAAGTACCTAATTAAGTAAATTACAAAAGAATGGTAATTTTCTTATAGTACCCGGCAGTAAGTAATGCGCATCGGCTATCTTCGGCTTCGAAGAGCGCCGTCTTTGTCACCGGACTGTTAGTGCTTCGTGCGACAGAGATGACGCTACGATACCATGTGCATTATTTACTGCCGCGAACTGTACATATAATATGTATGTGTTTGAGGCTACGTAAATAACACTAGAAATCAAATGGTTGGACGGATTTCAGCGGAAGTTAATCACATGACCTCTCTTCCGTAGAACATTGAGGCTAGAATTCAACCACCGTCTCCTGCCATACTACACGGAGCTGGACGCAATTCTACTGAAAGGGAAACAGCCAAGGAATGATGTCAGGATGAAGAACAATTTCTCATACTCTTCTCTCTTCTTCAAGAAGTCTCGGCCAATTATTGAGAAAGGTAAGAGTTTTGAAGTGGATACTTCTTATTTAGGCGCAATCCTTCTGAAAGAGAAAGAGCCAAGGACGTTACGCAATCCTTCTGAGAGCCAAGGAATGAAGTTACGATGCAGAACAAATTTCTCCTACTCTTCTCTCTTCTCCAAGAAATCTCGGCTAATTATTGATGAAGGTAAGAGTTTTGAAGTGGATACTTCTTATTTCGTATCTCGTATAGGGCGCCCTGTTCAGAACTTGTACGTCTCTTCCGTTACGACTGTTTTAACGAAGATTATAGATTAGTTTTTTAATCGTGCATTATTTGTTATTAGTTAATATTCATGATTAGTTAATGCTTATTTTATCGGAATAATGAAAAAAAAAATGACTCGGGAAGAAATTAATGAGGGCTACTCTTTTTAATAAATATTTGTGTAAATAATGATTACAGTAATTTTTGTCGTGTTATACAGGCGAACGAAAAAAACCGACCAAGTGCGAGTCGGACTCGCGCACGAAGGGTTCCGTACCATTATCTATAAAAACGGCCAAAAAACATGTCTGTTGTATGGAAGCCCCCTTAAATATTTATTTTATTCTGTTTTTTAGTATTTGTTGTTATAGCGGCAACAGAAATACATCATCTGTGAAAATTTCAACTGTCTAACTATTACGGTTTGAGATACAGCCTGGTAACAGACGGACAGACAGACGGACAGAGAGACGGACAGACAGACCGACAGCGGAGTCTTTGTAATATGGTCCCGTTGGTTACCCTTTGGGTACGGAACCCTAAAAAGAACAAAAACATAGAAGTGTGATTCCAATGCTCTAGTCGGTTTGAAAACTGTCTGCCACATGTTAGTGTGGCGACGGTTCCAATGCTCTAGTCGGTTTGAAAACTGTCTGCCACATGTTAGTGTGGCGACGGTTCCAATGCTCTAGTCGGTTTGAAAACTGTCTGCCACATGTTAGTGTGGCGACGGTTCCAATGCTCTAGTCGGTTTGAAAACTGTCTGCCACATGTTAGTGTGGCGACGGTTCCAATGCTCTAGTCGGTTTGAAAACTGTCTGCCACATGTTAGTGTGGCGACGGTTCCAATGCTCTAGTCGGTTTGAAAACTGTCTGCCACATGTTAGTGTGGCGACGGTTCCAATGCTCTAGTCGGTTTGAAAACTGTCTGCCACATGTTAGTGTGGCGACGGTTCCAATGCTCTAGTCGGTTTGAAAATCGTTGACTATGTCACACAAAAATATATTCGTTGGTACTGAACATTTAGAGTAACGACACGTTCCAACGGCCCACGGATTTCAGAACTTATTTATGGATCGACACAATGTTGCGAAAGGAAACGTTTCTTCTGGAAACGTACCACGCGGGCGAAGTCGCGGGCAAAAGTTAGTATTCAATACTATGCTTGAGCATTTTAGAATCAAAATCCTGTCCTGATATGATGGCCGGCCAATTTGCGACGCTTACTGTGACTGATTTATTATATTTACTTGTAAATGTCAGATATTGCAGCTGACATGTTATATTTAGCCACCCTGTACTAATCTGTAACTGTGATCTGTGGTATGCATGAAAGGCATAAAATATTGTGGAAGCCGAAAACTGGCGATAGTACTAGGCGATTAGAACAACTTTCTGTGAAAAAAATAATTAAGAAATCTAGGAAAAAAAATTGTTGTCGGCCGATTTTTTGGTCGGATAGCTATGTAACTTTTCTATTGAACAGCTGTTTTTTTTTCGCGCTTCGATGGTTGGCTCCATAATATAAGTTGTTCGTATGGACGAGTACTATCGCCAGTTTCCGGCTTCCGCAACTACATCTTAACACCCTGTATACTTTGAGTTTGGCAAGGGCGTGGTCATGTACAAATATATTTAGAGAAGTCCAAATTCAAATTCAAATTCAAAAAGTTTATTTTGCAAAGTAGGTATATATAATACACGTTTCACAAGTCAAATTTTAATCTTATAAAAATATATGTAATAAAATAATAAATGTACATGAACTACTTTGATTAAATGTTTATTTAATTTATGTAGCAATATATATACGATTAAAATTATAGGTAAAATATTATTATACAAGGTGAAATCCAATCAACCGCCCGAACCCATACCGGAGACCCGGCCAGGGACCAGGAACAAGGTTCAATGATCACCAACCGAGCCCCCAGCACGAATCCAGGCGGCCGACCAAATCCCATCCTATATACTACATAGTAATAGGTTACATATATAAATACATGCCTACCTCCGCCCATTCGATTAGTCTTGAACGGGCAAGAAACTTGGCAAGATAATGTCTTTTTTTCAACATAAACTTATACTATACATCAAATTACTTATATCTACTTTAACCAAGGGATAAGAAAATACAAGACAAGTGAGTCTTAACTCACTTGTCAATTAACTCATCATAGCACAGCCCAAATACTTGAACCTAAAAAAACTGGAATATTGCCCAGAGGTTCCCTTTATATCGTAGACAAGAATAAGGGTGAATTTTTTGAAATTCCCACTGTATCGAGAGAAACAGGGTAACACGCGAGCAACGCCGCGGGGCGTCCGCTGGTTTCTAAATATAACATTAACGTTACCATTTTGTTTCTGAATTTGTTTGTTATTTGGTCGCTAACCCGAATTTAGTGGAACAAGGTATGGTTAAAATATATATGTAGATAAATAATTAAGAAAATTTGTTTAATAATCAAGTTCCAAAATCTAAAGAAAGGACCAAATAGCCACCGAGGCAACATTTTATATCTGACGAGTACAATTCTAAGAAAGGTAAGTATATTACTTTTCGTGATAGTGGGAAATACGCCTTTAAGGCGGGGTTCTCCCGACTTTGTCTCTTTTCGAATTCATTTTAAACTGTGAAATTATGATTACAAATTTTTGAAAAAATATAACGTTATATTTCACTATTTTATCTTAATATTTGGCTGTTCGTTACGCAATTACTTGCATTTCGCTGCATCCAATAAAATTGCAAAGATAGGTCTAAACTATGATTTAAATATCATTTCATTTGAGTTATGTAAGGCTTGTTTTGAAAAAAAAAAACTAACATTTCTTACTTTTGAATGTTGCAATGTGAAATCGTGCAAAAATATACTTTACTATCAATGTTTATTTGGAGCTTGTAACAATTTTATATTTTAGTAGCCCTCTGTCCTCAGTTTCCTCCGCGCGAATGTCCCTAGGGAACAGTGGCGTGCCTGCCACTTTTTGCTGGAAAAGCAGTAGGAATGTCAAATATGACTAGTAAAGAAAACAAGACTTAAAATATATGTGTATATTTTTTGTATGGTGTCACCCTTGACATTGTCGTTGCTTTTCCTGATCGTCCATTAACACCTGCAGAAATAAGAGAATCTAGTGTTTCAACATGCTTTCCAACTCGCAGGGGAGATCCTGAACCGGATATTGGCGTCGAACCTGCAGGATAGTGTGGCGCCGCCGCGCCGCCCGCCCCTCGACACGGGGCCTTCGTCTGGAGACTTTCAACGATTACCCGTTAGTATAATCATTTTTGCATGTAAGCTGACCCCTTGTTATCTAACATTGAATTAAATTTTGAATTAAAATAATTTGGGCAAGTGCGAGTAGGACCACCACACAATATGGGTACGCACCTAAAACATGGTAAATTACAACAATATAAATGCATTTTATATTGAACTGTATTGTTCCTTTACGTAATCACCTATTACCATGATTTTTTTCATATTATTAGGGTTCCGTAACCGAAGGGTGCCAAACGGGACCCTATTATTAATATTACGTTTTACTGTGGCCTATAGGAAAATTATAAAATTTAAAAACATGTACTGGTTTTATCAAGATGATGCTAAAAACTTCATTTGCGTGTGTGAGAAGACGTGTGGGAATGAGTGAGAAGGGTGGGTATGTATAGTGACTGAAGGTGAGTCATATGAAGGTGTGTATAATATATGGGGTATATAAGAATGGTATTTCCTTCCGTTGAGGGTATTTCTTTTAGTAAATATATAAATGATTATTTGGTTATAGAAATTAATATTTTCATTATTTCGGTTTTTGTATGAGTTGAATGGCTCGTTTTAATGTACTGGCGAACCAGATGTAGTTTTGTGTATAATTGGTGTTGGCAAAAGGGACATGGAAACGTGTAGTATGACGCGCTCGAATAGACGGTACCTGTAGCGCGATTTCTGAAATCAAATTTGGAGTATCAAGTGTTAGAAATGCCATGTCTCACATTTTGCGACTGTCATTTTTCATCAAAAAGTGAGGCAAGAACCTTCGCAGTCAAGGTTTTAGACTCTTCGTGTAGAAAAATTATCACGTCGTAATACACAATGCAGCATGCATTGTTTACAAGCATGATAATAAATCGCGACCTAACCTAACTACGAATGACCTTGATATTGAATTATCACGTTGACGCTCGACCGCATAGCCAATTATTATGTAGCCAACATAGGTTGGGATCCTAGCTTGCTGATAATAGACCCTATCTAGAAGAGGATATGGCCTAATTTAATTCCTTATTGTAGTGGTTGTCTTTGTACATCTTGTGAGTTCCGTTGAAAGTGAAAACCATTAAGTCGCGATATATTGCTAAATATCTTATAAGTGATGTTGGTGTTGTTAGGGCCCTAGAGATGTTAAAGTGTCCACTTTAGAAAAACAAACATTTATTACTAACCAGAATAATTATTGAAAGTCTGCTCAATTAAATGCTTTTCGTAGAAATACCAAGCAAAGTTTCCATAAACAACGTCCTTTAACAGCTAACAAACAAACAAATTTTTATTTATTAAGTATCAAGTCAATATAATACAGTTATCGGACACACCTGTTAAGTTCACAAAACCCGTATTAGGAGTTAGGAGTGACCTCTCTTTCCTGAATATCGAAGCGAACAATACTTAGTATATGTATATTCATTTTTTTTTCAAAAATATCTAATGCATAATTTTATTTCCTTAAATACGTTATTCTTAGTAACTAAAATAACACATTCTTAAAGCTAAAATTTAAACTTCTATTAAATGCGGCTATTTTGACTTTTTTAGCAAAACTGGTAATTTAAGCTTTGTTATTTAAAAATAATAATTATGAAAACTTTGTTATTTAAAAATAATCAATAAAAAATAGCTACCCTGACTATCTGCCCTGATCTATCAACTCCTAGGAACTGACCTGGACCTAGGAACATGAAACTTGGACTGTAAATTCCTTGTATGACGTAGACATCCGCTAAGAAAGGATTTTAGTAAATTCCTACGGGATTGAGAGAAACGAGATCCACGCGAGCAACGTTGTGGGGCGTCTGCTAGTAGGGAATATTTCAGGGTTTCGTGTATCGATTTTTCAAACGAATTCACAATATTGATTATAATGATTTCCAACTGCAAACATGATCAGATAGGCTTAAACCATATTTTATTAATTGATCGTATGATAAGACAGCTTAGTACTTACATATTAATTAGGTATTTTTTTTGTAAATACCTGACACTTAATTTAACAAGTGTTTTCATTCGAATATCTAAGTGTTAAAATATTTTTTAAAATGAACTCCTATTACAGTAGAATAGTAATATACCTTTCTCTAAAGTAAAACATGGCAATTGTTTTATTATTTTCAATGCTAGTGCTCGTAAAGAACCACTTTTTATGCATCAAAACCGAACAGACAGTCGATTATTTTGCCCTAGGGCTTTATTATTACCTATTTTTTTTTAAATTTAGTTACAATGGTTGGCTAACCTGCAACCTTTCCTGTGTACCATAAATTTTATACTTTTTTTTCCACTGTTTAACGGCTCTGGATACAGTCCTTTTGAGCCAATCATAATTTAAAGTTCACAAGATTATATTTGTTTTATTTCCTCACACTATGCATTGAAAAACGTAGTATGACACACGGGCGCAAGAGCAATAAATTACTCGGTTACGTTTAAAACACTCGCTGTGCTCGTGTTTTAAATCGTCCTCGTAATTTATTCCTTTTCGCCCTTGTAGCATAAACTACTATTAAGAAACTACACTAAATTACCTATTATTTAAAATTACTTGCCAGCTAAGCGTAGTACATTTTTTCACAGTATGAAGAGTCAAAGTTAGCAAATAAAAAATGTCAAATTCATAATTCGAATAAAAATGTTTTTTTTTTATTACAAATGTGTATCATATTGGTTTGATTTTGGACTATGGATCAATAACAGGGCTATGATCCCACTTTGCGAAACAAAAATAAAAATTTTAGAATATGGACTCGTGTAGCTGTGGCACTGGAAAGACTCGTCTAAATTCTAAGGTGTTGAATTTCACGAAATTCATAAAAGTACTCGAAAACTATCTACTTTTTACTGATATCGTAGTTTGATATCCTGGACAGTCATGAGCTGGCCTATCAGCCCTCCAAGGGATAACGTTGACTTTTGGGACATCCTGTATATCCCCCAGGGAGTGTCAGGGGTGTTTCCGAATGTAGACTGTCAACAGAATTGTCAATACTCGTACACCCTCTTTTCATCGAATTTTCTTACGAACTAACGTCTTAACTTCGGACACAAATAATACACACTCGCGAGTATACTGGGACATTATCCTTAGTGGTATCCTTCACCGTCAGACTTGTTGGTACTTTCTGGACCGGGCGGGATTCGAACCGGTCTCAAGATGGAGAGACCGGAGTGTTACCAAATGGGCTACCGCTGCATACAGTGCAAATTAAATAAAAATGCAAAAAATTATATTCATGTTAAATTTAATATTTTTTTGTGATTACTTGATAATGCTGCACAGTGGTTCCAAACTGAAATTTTATGGACGTAAGGCCTTAAGTCAGAAAATCGACTTGATGATTTTTTATATGACAGATATTTATATTTCAAGTGACAAATACAAGTTTAAGTGATAGTTTCGAGATAAGAAAAAAACTTTCTTTTTTTGTATTCACATATATTTTTTGTATACACATTCACATTATTTGGAGTAGAGGAGAGAAGCCAAACCCGTGACACTTTGCAACATTTTGAGAAAAATAAACTAAATGTGAATGTCTGTCAAAAGCCCGTACAAAAAATCAAGGAAGTTAGGGGACCCTTGAAGAGAAACTTAGTGAAGTGATGGGCTGACTTCCGGTTCATTAGTCACGTTCCACCGGTCACGAGACGTTATCGGTCACGTGCTCTATAACTACGGCGACAACTCGCGTTAATTGGAGAATTGAAGCGTTGCTTTGTATCAACGTGATCTGAAAAGGGGGTATTTTACAGAACATGTATAACTAGCTTGAACTGATGCTTTTGTCGCTAAACAGCGGAAAATTGTCTACAAACATCTTTTACTATGGAGCCAACCTTGAAACCGTGAAATGAGGTCAACTGTTCGATACATATATGGAACAGCTAAGTGGTAGAGCTGATGCCATATTACTCGCAAACCCCTCAAAGTTATTCGGGGGATAGTATGAGGATAGCTCTCAAACAGGCACAACCAGGTGGCCCACCATGCCTGGGACCAATTGACGGCGGTACATCCATCCCCAATTGCCCTTATATAAACAGACTAGTGACGTAATCTCGAAAGGCCATGTCCAGCAGTGAACGAACAAGGCTGATGGATCAATGAAATTCATGATTTAGACAAAAGTAGGTTGCCACAGTTAATGAAACCCACAAAAGTAGGTTGCCACAGTCAACGAAACCTACAAAACTAGGTTGCCACAGTTAACGAAACCTACAGAACGAGGTTGCCACAGTTAATGAAACCTACAAACGTAGGTTGCCACAGTTAATGAAACCTACAAAAGTAGGTTGCCACAGTTAACGAAACCTACAAAACGAGGTTGCCACAGTTAATGAAACCTACAAAAGTAGGTTGCCACAGTTAATGAAACCTACAAACGTAGGTTGCCACAGTTAATGAAACCTACAAAAGTAGGTTGCCACAGTTAACGAAACCTACAAAACGAGGTTGCCACAGTTAATGAAACCTACAAAACTAGGTTGCCACAGTTAATGAAACCTACAAACGTAGGTTGCCACAGTTAATGAAACCTACAAAAGTAGGTTGCCACAGTTAACGAAACCTACAAAACGAGGTTGCCACAGTTAATGAAACCTACAAAACTAGGTTGCCACAGTTAATGAAACCTACAAACGTAGGTTGCCACAGTTAATGAAACCTACAAAAGTAGGTTGCCACAGTTAACGAAACCTACAAAACGAGGTTGCCACTGTTAATGAAACCTGATCTTTAAAATTTTCATTATTATAATATCCAATGACCTCCGTGTTTTTGTGTTTGAGTAAAATCATTTCTATGTAATAATAAAATTGTAAATATTTGCATGCCTTCTTAAGGTGAAATATGTTGGACATTTTAAATTTAAACTAAACTGCACTATAGCATTTTTGACGCAAATAAAATTATCTTTATCGTTACAAAAGTAGGTTGCCACCTACAAAAGAAACCTACAAAAGCTACTGTTTACATTAGTAACTTTTTTAAATGGTCATTGTTCAAAGTTCCTCATAGACATAACAGAGTATTCCAATATTATTTATTGCACAGGATGTATGATTCAATATTAGTAAAGGCGCTATTACGGATGTTTATAGTTTCTGCGCCTATTCATTCAGAATTTATTGCATTTTACTAACGGCTAGCTTCTGCCCGTGACTTCGTCCGCGTGGACCATCTTATACGTGAATCGATGTCTAGCTTCGTCTAGTGTTCACCTCGTTGTGATTGTATTGCGATGTAGATCACGATTCAATTAATAACGACCATACTGTTTTCTAAAATGTATATACTTTAAGTTACTCCCAGGATATATAGCTATACAAACAAATCAGTTGATTCGTTTTAACGTGAATCGCGCATATGCATACATATTTTTATATATTTTTTATTTGGGCACGGTAGTGCCCCTGCCAAGACGAGCGTGTGTCGTATTTTCGAACCCTCATAACTTCAATCTGGATAATATTAGGGAGCCCAAATTCTTAGTATAAGATGTAGTTAACAGACTAATGAATGAAACACGCTAAGTTTTTATTTGCCTAGCTTTTATGCTTTAGATTTTATAAATACCTAAACGTTGATTTCGTCACTAACTCACTTATTCACTCACTGACTCATGATCATCAAAACTTCCTTAAGTTATAAAAAGCTAAATTTGGTATCCTCCTGGGATTAGCACACAAACAACAACAACAAAAAAAATGTAACTTTCAACCTCCAACCCCCATAAATGAAGGTGCAGGTGTGTATAAATTTACTTACAAAACGAAATAAAATCCTACCAAAAACATTTCACGTAAAGACGGTTACCAAGACTCACAAGCTCATAACGCTTTCAATGCCAAAAAGTTGTCAGATCTCATGTAGAGTCAAGACTCTAACTTTGCAAGGCCTAATATTACTCATTGACACCTTATTGTACACGAAATGATTCTAGCTGATTGTTAACTGTGTTTGCAGCCCCTTTAGAAACTGAATGAGTGAATGAATACATGAATACTATTGAATATGAGTATTACTCATTGCACTTTATTGTGTACAAAATAAATACAGAATACGAAGTAACGAATTCAATGTTGTATAAATATTATCACTAAAAGGAATATCTTCCAGCCAGTCTGGTTGGCGAGGAAAATATAACTCTTCATAAGGTTTCACTTTTCTGCAAAAGCGCAATTCAGAAATTATACCGCGAGTTATCGCTTTATTTATTCGATACAGTTTTAGGCTTGAACTTCTGCCAAATAATCGAAGCTTGTGGCTTCTGAAGTAAATATTTCCCAATATAACCAACTAATCCGTTACGACCGCCTCTGTAGGCTGCTCGTTCGAACCTCTTGACCACTAATCTGGAGGTCGCGGGTTCAAATCCCGGTGTGGCACGTTTGTGTGTTCGGTCTGCGTGCTTCGGAAGGCACGTTAAGGCGAATGGATACGTCAACTGAAATTTGGACCTGTCTTTGAAGGCCTACTCCTCCCACACGGGTGGTCCAAAAACTTTCATAACAATATATGATAGGCATTATAGAGTCAAAAATAAATTTCAAGTTTCATAAACTGTTTTTCTATTTAGTTTTGACAATAAAAATCGAAAGTCACATGTCAAAGTCAAAGTCAAAGTTTCACATGATTAACACAAGAATTCTCTTACTCCTTCCAAACGCCTAAAGCGATTTTAATTATTATTTCACCAAATTATAGGAAATTTTTAGATCTAAAAAATTTAAGTTCATAATTTTTTTTCCGTTCATTACATCCATGTGAAAAGTATTATTTTCTCCTATTTTGCGCTAGCCAGAGACGCAGTGGTTGTCGTAACAGCTACTTTTCAAGGCACGCTGAAATGAATGTTATTTCAATGTCGTTTCCGTTGATATTTGTACCGACACATATCGAGTTGCTTATTTAGCGTGGTCATACGCCTTAAGTTGTGGACCATATTTTGTGCTCGGAGTACGGCAAGCTCACCACCCGTCACGTCAAAATTTTGTGACTTGCATTTCACAGTCCATACTCGGAAATAACCTCTGACACCCCCTCAGGGGTTTATGTCGTAACGATGTTTTATTATTTAACCCGTGTATAACATTTGCTACGATACATATATTTTTTTAGGATAATCACTTTTATGTAGGCGTGGTAATAGTTTCTATATACCGTGAGGCACTGACCACACAGCGCGTTCTGCGGTCCAAGCAATCAGAACGCACGTTCTCTTTGACCGTCGCGGTCTGTGTGTGTAAAGATACAAGCCGTGTGTCGTACACATTACAGTGACCAGAACGCGGAACGCGGCTCTGTGTGGTCGGCCCCTTACGTGTTTATAACTACAAATTTTGTGTAAATATTTATTCGATTGATGCTGACCTAATGAAAAAATATTAGTATTAGTTAATCGTTCTTATTGTCGGCACTTCGTCGAACTGAACTTATTATACGTTGTTGTGATGAAAATACTTGTACTTTTCCACAAACTCCATAATATAATTCACACCGCCCAACCAGTTCCACAATAGAAGCATTATCAATTTTGTTAATGTTTCTTGGTATAACTAATATATATATATATAAGTTTATTGTTTCTAACACTATGTGAATGTTTATGAAATTATATAGTAGTTTATGCTACAAGGGCGCAAAGGAATAAGCTACGAGGACGATTTAAAACACGAGCGTAGCGAGTGTTTTAAACGTAACCGAGTAATTTATTGCTTTTACGCCCGTGTATCATACTACATTTTTCAATGCATAGTGTGAGGAAATGAAAACAAATATAATCTTGTGAACTTTAAATTATAATTGGCTCAAAAGGACTGTATCCAGAGCCGTTAAACAGTGGAAAAAAAGTATAACGTCTATGAAAGGCTGCAGGTTAGCCAACTATTGTAAACAAATTAAAAAAAAAAAAAAATAAAGCCCTAGGGCAAAATAATCGAATTTCTGTTCGGTTTTGATGCATAAAAAGTGGGCCTTTACGAGCACTTGCATTGAAAAAAATATTATAATATTATAATCTATCTATGACAGAAATAAATTTCTATGTTTGAACACTTGGCGATTTATTTATCGCAAGGAGATATAAATTAACATTCTACCATTGCAGTATAGAAACGCAGAAAGAAAAGTAAATCTGGATGTGAGGAGCTCTGAACCGGGATACAAACTTGCGACCTCTCCCTTACCGGGCGATTGCTCTACCAACTGAGCTATCCAGGTCTCAACACAACTCGTGAATTTACCGATGTGCTTTCCCATACTGCAATGATATTTATAGATACCCACTTTATAGTAGAAATAATAGACGCTTGTGTATTCAAATCTAATCAAAGATCATTATGCCCTACCGTCACCTGTTACAGCATCCGGTAGTGAAGAATACACATTACTCTTATCGAAACTATAACAGAAATAAATTTCTATGTTTGAACACTTGGCGGTTTATCCATCGCAAGGAGATATAAATTAACATTATATCATTGCAGTATCCCGGATCTGATCCCGGATCAGAGCTCCTCACATCCATATTAACTTATCTTTCTGCGTTTCTATACTGCAATGATATAATGTTAATTTATAATTGAATTATTATTCTTATTATACCTACGTATATATGTCGCCGATGCCTGGCAACTTACACAAGGAGGTACATATATTTTAGATATATATTTTTTATTGTTAATAAATGTGTACTGTGCTTTCTTAAACTTTATTTATTTCTTTGTTTTCCTTTGTTTTGCTCGATATGATGACGGCCCCATACCGTGGGCCGAAATATATTTTTTATTGTAAATTTTGGAGAAGCTGTCATTTACTATTGTTATTTTTCTTGTTGCAGTTTAGTTGATGAAAATTATATTTTCAAGAAAATAGTATGTTTACTTGCGTCCTGGTGTCCTAATTAATCATCAATCAATATATGTAAAAAGAGAAGTCCTGACTCACTCACTCACTGACTCATTTACGCACAACCTAAACCCTTGGACCTAGAAAGCTGAAATTTGGCACATAGGTTCCCTTTATAATGTAGACAAGAATAAGGGCGGATTTTTTGAAATTCCCACGGGATTGGGAGAAATAGGAACCACGCGAGCAACGCCGCTAGGGCCGCCGCCGGGGCGACCGCTAATGATATAATAAATAGGAACCACGCGAGCAACGCCGCTAGGGCCGCCGCCGGGGCGACCGCTAATGATATAATAAATAGGAACCACGCGAGCAACGCCGCTAGGGCCGCCGCCGGGGCGACCGCTAATGATATAATAAATAGGAACCACGCGAGCAACGCCGCTAGGGCCGCCGCCGGGGCGACCGCTAATGATATAATAAATAGGAACCACGCGAGCAACGCCGCTAGGGCCGCCGCCGGGGCGACCGCTAATGATATAATAAATAGGAACCACGCGAGCAACGCCGCTAGGGCCGCCGCCGGGGCGACCGCTAATGATATAATAAATAGGAACCACGCGAGCAACGCCGCTAGGGCCGCCGCCGGGGCGACCGCTAATGATATAATAAATAGGAACCACGCGAGCAACGCCGCTAGGGCCGCCGCCGGGGCGACCGCTAATGATATAATAAATAGGAACCACGCGAGCAACGCCGCTAGGGCCGCCGCCGGGGCGACCGCTAATGATATAATAAATAGGAACCACGCGAGCAACGCCGCTAGGGCCGCCGCCGGGGCGACCGCTAATGATATAATAAATAGGAACCACGCGAGCAACGCCGCTAGGGCCGCCGCCGGGGCGACCGCTAATGATATAATAAATAGGAACCACGCGAGCAACGCCGCTAGGGCCGCCGCCGGGGCGACCGCTAATGATATAATAAATAGGAACCACGCGAGCAACGCCGCTAGGGCCGCCGCCGGGGCGACCGCTAATGATATAATAAATAGGAACCACGCGAGCAACGCCGCTAGGGCCGCCGCCGGGGCGACCGCTAATGATATAATAAATAGGAACCACGCGAGCAACGCCGCTAGGGCCGCCGCCGGGGCGACCGCTAATGATATAATAAATAGGAACCACGCGAGCAACGCCGCTAGGGCCGCCGCCGGGGCGACCGCTAATGATATAATAAATAGGAACCACGCGAGCAACGCCGCTAGGGCCGCCGCCGGGGCGACCGCTAATGATATAATAAATTATCTAAATAGTAACCTTAATCTATTTTGGTAACAATACTACTATTTAACTTAATTGTGTAGATACTTTACAACAACACAATGTTTATATTTCGATGTAATCTTTAATTTGGTTTACCTACAATACCTGTCCGGGCCAGTACAGAAGGTGGACGTTAAGAGGATAGTCCCCGGAAAACCATTATATTCTTTCTTGTTTGAAGAATCTAGCGTTGCTACATAAAAATTAGTACCTACTTTTGCCAAGAATATAATGCAAACTCTTATCGAAATATAATCTTCAGAAGTAATTCCAATATTTAGAAATAAAAACCAAAGATGACTCTAAAAATGTTTTCATATTAAGGCTCAAGATTATTTAAGCAATAACATGAAAAAGTCTTCATTTCGACAAGGAAGACAGACGGGTCAGGAGATACTGTGCAGGTGACAGCAGACCTCACGTCCGCCTTCTGCACTGGCCTGAACTGTACACACGTGTTACCTAAAGTAAAATACTCACGACTTTTATTATTTTACAGGACGAGAGCATACTGTGCGTGTTGAAATACCTTGATATACAGTCGCTCTGTCGCTGCGCTCAGGTCCGTATGAATGAACATAATATCTGATTTAGAGTAATGTGTAAAGTTGCATGATGTAACTGTTGCTTTATTGCACTTACTGCGTTCTAACTAGCCAGTGTGGGTATACTTTTACGAAAAAAGTTGTGCAAATGTATGAAAGTTTTAGCAACTCTTTTAGTCCACAGCAATAAAAGGAAAAAGCAAATCAAAGCGAGAAATTGATTTGTATGTAACGTTAATTTCAATAATAAATAAAGTGACGTTTTGTGTGTGTTTTGTTTATTGGTTGGAAGAAAACACATATATTTAGCTCCAAGAATGGTTTGCTCTTTCTAAACTGTCACAACCCCAGTGCCTTGGAAATCAAGTGATCACTCAATCATATTCAACTTGCGAAAAATAAATTTTGAAAAAGTCGACCGTGGCCAATTTGGGCCGCACTCGAATTTTGTATGACCAATGAATTGATTTTAACGGGTGGTAACTTACCATTAATATCATATCAATTATTTATTGCCTAGATGATATATATCGTTATTCGATAAACTATTTTGCAACGATATCGAGTTGCAAATTGACCCAGCTATTTTGTTTATGCCCTACGCAGAAAGCAAAAAGGTGGGAACTCTCGCTGTACGGTTTCATAACCGCACATTGTTTTGCTCGCGTTGCAACCTACTTTACTTACTTAGCGACAATATTACATTTTTGTTTTTACTGTTTTTAACGTGCTACGAAACTAACTGTCGATACATAGAGAAAGAGGCGCCAAACTGAACTCTGTATACTTTCAAGGGCGGTTTCCCAGCCGGATTATGAAAATCCCGCTTTTTTCGAATCAGAACACATAAATTCAAAATTCACTCAATAGTTATTCAACAAAATTTTATTACATACGTATGTATTGTGTATGCTACCATCGCAAAGCGTCCATTGGTTTCTGTGAATTAGAATTACAAAATAGTCTAAATTCGAATTTGATGTGAATTTTGAATTTAAGTGCTCTGATTCGATTAATTAGAAAAAGGCGGGTTTTTCACAATCCGCTGCGAAACCGCTGTTAATATCCATATAATTCCTTAACTGAGGTTTCTTAGTCCGTTCTCTTCGTGTTTCACAACTAAACAACTTCTTTAAAATGTACGGTACCTAAACTACTGGCGCCTACACTGGCTGGTTTAACATTTTTATAAAAATATATCTTTATCCAACTGTTATGTATTAGTCATATATCGCTTGACTCAGTTGAAATATTTTTTAACGGTATTGTTTGTGTCAGCAGGTGAACAAACATTTGAACAGACTCGCGTCGGACGACATATTGTACCGCGGCGTGGACCTGCGTCCACACTGGCACTGTGTCACCTCGCAGGTCAGTAACAAACACTTGCACCGGCTCGCGTCGGACGACATATTGTACCGCGGCGTGGACCTGCGTCCACACTGGCACTGTGTCACCTCGCAGGTCAGTAACAAACACTTGCACCGGCTCACTTCGGACGACATATTGTACCGCGGCGTGGACCTGCGTCCACACTGGCACTGTGTCACCTCGCAGGTCAGTAACAAACACTTGCACCGGCTCACTTCGGACGACATATTGTACCGCGGCGTGGACCTGCGTCCACACTGGCACTGTGTCACCTCGCAGGTCAGTAACAAACACTTGCACCGGCTCACTTCGGACGACATATTGTACCGCGGCGTGGACCTGCGTCCACACTGGCACTGTGTCACCTCGCAGGTCAGTAACAAACACTTGCACCGGCTCACTTCGGACGACATATTGTACCGCGGCGTGGACCTGCGTCCACACTGGCACTGTGTCACCTCGCAGGTCAGTAACAAACACTTGCACCGGCTCACGTCGGACGACATATTGTACCGCGGCGTGGACCTGCGTCCACACTGGCACTGTGTCACCTCGCAGGTCAGTAACAAACACTTGCACCGGCTCACGTCGGACGACATATTGTACCGCGGCGTGGACCTGCGTCCACACTGGCACTGTGTCACCTCGCAGGTCAGTAACAAACACTTGCACCGGCTCACGTCGGACGACATATTGTACCGCGGCGTGGACCTGCGTCCACACTGGCACTGTGTCACCTCGCAGGTCAGTAACAAACACTTGCACCGGCTCACTTCGGACGACATATTGTACCGCGGCGTGGACCTGCGTCCACACTGGCACTGTGTCACCTCGCAGGTCAGTAACAAACACTTGCACCGGCTCACTTCGGACGACATATTGTACCGCGGCGTGGACCTGCGTCCACACTGGCACTGTGTCACCTCGCAGGTCAGTAACAAACACTTGCACCGGCTCACTTCGGACGACATATTGTACCGCGGCGTGGACCTGCGTCCACACTGGCACTGTGTCACCTCGCAGGTCAGTAACAAACACTTGCACCGGCTCACGTCGGACGACATATTGTACCGCGGCGTGGACCTGCGTCCACACTGGCACTGTGTCACCTCGCAGGTCAGTAACAAACACTTGCACCGGCTCACGTCGGACGACATATTGTACCGCGGCGTGGACCTGCGTCCACACTGGCACTGTGTCACCTCGCAGGTCAGTAACAAACACTTGCACCGGCTCACGTCGGACGACATATTGTACCGCGGCGTGGACCTGCGTCCACACTGGCACTGTGTCACCTCGCAGGTCAGTAACAAACACTTGCACCGGCTCACGTCGGACGACATATTGTACCGCGGCGTGGACCTGCGTCCACACTGGCACTGTGTCACCTCGCAGGTCAGTAACAAACACTTGCACCGGCTCACGTCGGACGACATATTGTACCGCGGCGTGGACCTGCGTCCACACTGGCACTGTGTCACCTCGCAGGTCAGTAACAAACACTTGCACCGGCTTGCGTCGGATGACATATTGTTCCTAAGTCGCGTACATTTTTTTTTAATATATTTATTTATGTAATGTAGGTATATCAGATACACTTATTAAAGATCAGTTTTAATGTAATTATAATTAAATAATTTATATCAAAATATAGTTTTATGTAATAAATAATAAAATGGGAAAATACACAGGGAAATAACAAAGGTTGGGTTTACTTAAATTTAATAAAAATACACTTAAATAAAATAAAAAATATAGGAATAAGGAATAATAGTACATTACGATACGAGAGCGATGAAACGTTTTTTGACGAGTGTGAGTTTGCGGCACGAGCCGAAGGCGAGTGCTGCAATCACAAGAGTCGAGAAAAAGTTTCTCGCACGAGTTTCGTATAATTTTTTACGCACGGTGTGCTATAAATAATATTATAAATATATGCCTAACTCCGCCCATTCGATTAGTCTAGCTAAGAAGAAGGGCAAGAAACTTAGCAAGATCATGTATTTTGTTCCTTAATATCAGTAACTTACAAACAAATTATGTAAAAAGTAAGCCTATACTTTATTTAAATAAAGTAATAAAAAATACAAGACAGGAAGAAATTATGCCATGAAGGTAAAAAAAAATATAATACTTCTGTCTACCTGTTCCATATAACAAGTTATTAATTCATTCGGCCGCGTCCCCCCCGCACCTCTTACCCCCCCCCCCCCCCCTCTATCTCTCGTTGCTTGTCGCGCGTTCCTTTTGCCTTCAGCTGGGAAACAAAAGCTGCTTCATCGTCTTTTTAGGGTTCCGTCCCCGATAGGTGCCCAACGAGACCCTATTACTGAGTCTCCGCTGTCTGTCTTTCTGTTCGTCCGTCTGTCCGTCTGTCACAGGGTCTACAGCTTCAGCCGTTATAGGTAGCGAGTTGGAAATTTCACAGAAAAGATTTTAGTATGGTCCCATCACGGTAAATTATAATAATAAAAAAATTGAAATCCCACAATTTTTGAATTTGAAAAATATCTCGAAAAAGTATAATTTTTTAACGTGATCATGTCCCCCCCTTATCTCCGACACAAAAAGATCGAAAAACATGAAATAGTCATTGTAATACATAGATGATTCTGATTATTACGTAAAGATTACAGGAAAAATATAGCAGTTAAAATATTAGGCATTGTTTTAAAAAAACACTTGTACTTATCCACATATTACGTACAACTTTATTATGCCCGACCGGTTTCGTTTTATAAACTCCACCAAGTGCCAACAATCACTAGCATCATCTATATTTCATCTATATTGTATCTATATTATACGTCATCTATATTGTATCTATATTATACGTCATCTATATTGTTGTTATTTATCATATTATTTTTAAGGTTCCGTACCCGTAATGTGTGGTGGAACAGAACCATTTGATTCGCACTTGCCCGAATTATTTTATACATTTAATTTACTATAACAATATATTATAATTTCCAGGTATTGGTGACGTTGTCGCTGCGCTGCAAATTTTTACAGAAGCTCGATCTGTCGTGGTGTGGCAGCCATTGTATGATCTCCAGTCATTATGTCGTCAAGTAAGTCGGGGTGTTACAAAAATAAATAGGATCAACTCTAATATCGGCAGTTTATGGGTCCGTTTCGCCAAACATGCTCTCGCGTTTGGACAATTTAGCATATTAAAACAAAATATATTTAACAAATAAAATTTGTGTAGGTAGTTAAGGTGTTGAACTATATTAGAATTTTTCAGATTTGAGACAAGCATCACAATCATTGAGAAAAAAAATCGGAAAGATCAGTAAAATCACGGAAAACGTAATTTGGCTTTGGAACTAGTATGATCAGTCTACTGATCTAATTACAAACTAAAATATTTTTTATAGAGCAAAGAAATGAAAGTAGCCTTTACAGATTTTTATTATTTTTTATTTTTTTTCGTTATTTTAAAAGAAATACTCAAAAATTCTATATATTTCCTGTACAGAAAAATTACGCAAAAAGAATTTTTTAATACAGTTGCTCAAAAAGTGGCGTATTGCAGGGACGTGTAGCGTTCGGGATGTGGGCTATTACATACTCGAGCTTTTTCTTTACCTTTTCCGAACTCGTGCGTTCTCTTTCCCAACTGTCAAAATAATGTCTATTAAAAAGAAAAAACCAACCACAAAGTTTTTACTAAAAAAAAAATCATAAAAGTTTTTATGATTCATGCAAATATTTCTAAAAAGAAGCTACTAATTTGTTTCAATATCAGATTTAATGATTTGATTCAATGAGTTAGGTTAGGTTTCATTTCACTTCATCTCATTAAATTTCATTTTCATTTCATATCAATAAAAAAAATTCTACTGAAGACTTAGCTCTATGGGCATAGTTCCCTTTGCCTACCCAGAATAGGTGGAGAAAACAAAAAAAAATCTCTGCTTATATTCTTTTACGGTTGGTGCCATTTTTCAAAAATTTTCTTTGCGGGTTTAGTTGTTTGTTGCACAAAATGAGTAATTTCGACGATATTTTATTTGAATTAACACCACCGAAACTCAGTATAATTGCACAAAATGCTTTGGAGAACATTTTACCGGAAAAGTCAAAAAGTCGCTATATATCTACATACGACGAGTTTATTGCGTGGAGTATTAGTTAGTTGAGTTTATTGTGTTTTTATTATTTTATTAAATTACTTCATTTTTCGCAACTGTATTAAAAATAGTTGTTCAGTACACGTGCGGAACCGTCATTGCAACTTGTTCCGACTGTCAACCCTCACCTTCGGCTGCGCCTCGGCTCGGGTAGACATTTGTCGGAACTCTTTGCAATGACAGGCTTTCCGCACTCGTAATGAAATATACTATGAAAGTTTGTGTATTTCTTTTTAAATAACGAAAGGAAAAAAATATTAATATTTTATATGAATAAGGTACTTTGAACTCTTTACGTAAAAAAAATATATTTCAATTTAAAACAAAAAAATATTTTTTTTTTGTTTTTGCAACGCTAACAAATTCATCACATTTTTCGTGATTTTAGTGATCTTTCCGATTTTTTTTCCCGATGCTTGTGATACTTGTGTGAAATCTGAAAAATTATAATGCAGTTCAACTCCTTAACTACCTACACAAATTTTATTTGTTAAAAATATTTTGTTTTAATATGCTAAATTGTCCAAATGCGAGAGCATGTTTATCAAAACGGACCCTTAAGTGTCTGTTTGTCTGTAGCATAAATAAATGAAAGAAGCGAAAAAAATGTTGTCAAAGCGAAAACAAAACGCACCAGAAACACGCCAACAAAATATATCGAAATAATCTTTGTTTCTCTTTACACACTCTTGTCAAATTTTCATTTCACGCTTTTTCAAAGCAATTTAATAGCATTTATTAGTACTAAAAACCTTGGCACATCGCACTAACATAAAAATAATGCATTACGACATCATGCGTTTATTATAAATGTGTTCAACCGATTATTTAGTACGAGTATGTTCATTTCTAAGACTCGATTGTAAAAAGCTCAAGTAGAAAATCAAGACTAAAGGTCACTTACTTGCACAAGAAAGTTTAAGCTGCCTTTAAAGTGCTTTAAGGATCTGTCAGTCAATACCTACTTGTCTTTCAAACTAAATGCAATTATAGACCGGCTGGATTAGTCGGTATTCGTCCGCGACGCTACAGGAGCACGGAGCCGGGCTTATTTTGCACAGAGAGTGTGTGAGATACATTCTCTCTTTTGATAAATTAATAGACCAGTCAGTCAGGACATTCTCTTATTTAATATATGTAGCCAAAATTGTTATACTTACTCATATACAAATTACACAACCATTATACTCACATACACATTTACACATTAAATAAACAATTATTGTCCACTCTCGATGGAATTCGTGCAGCTCTCTGCAGGTGACGACAGAATAATAGCGTCGCAGATTTCGGTTTGCGGCATTATGCTGAGTCGGAGCCTTTTTCTCTTTGCCGCGACACTCATACCACTAGGATAAATTTAACTTTTTTTTGTGTTTTAACTTTATTTCATTTTTTTTCTTTTAAGTTCTACTTTGTTTTTTGTATGTATTTGTCGTGTTTTTGGGAAATAAATGTTATATCTATCTATCTCTCCCACAAGTCCGCCGCCCCGCCCGCTCCTCGCGCTGTTCCCTTTGTCGTGATCCTCCGCGTTCCTGTAACGACGCGCTTGAATTCTGACTTATCCGGTTTGTCTATAAAAACGAGAAGCCACGACCGAAGCCTACACCAGTTGAAGTGAAAGGATTTTAGTTGTTGGGTCTTGGTTCAAACATCCAGGGTGCGCCGTTTGTAGTTGCAGTAATCAGTGGTAGTATCTCAGTTTATGCCACTCGGTAATGCTCCTTTCATAATAAATTCAAAATCAAATAGTTCATTTTGCAAAATAGGTATATAATAGTATATATAATACACTTTTTACACGTCAAATTTAATCGAATAAAAAGATATGTAAGAAAATAATAAAAGTAAATGGACAATCCATTAAAAGTTTATTTAATTTTTGTAGCAATATTTATACGATTAAAATGATAGGTAGAATATATATTATACAAGGTGAAATCCAATCAACCGCCCGAACCCATACTGGAGACCCGGCCAGGGACCAGGAACAAGGTTCAATGATCACCAACCGAGCCCCCAGCACGAATCCAGGCGGCCGACCAAATCCCATCCTATATACTACATACTAATAGGTTACATATATAAATACATGCCTACCTCCACCCATTCGATTAGTCTTGCTAAGAAGAAGAGCAAGAAACTTAGCAATATGTGTGCGTTCGTCAGCCGGATGATGGCAATTTTCAGGAGTTCAGCTTGACGGATAATTGACGAATGACAGATCTTTTATAATTTTGGCCGAAATTTAGAATTTGTGCGTCCAGCCGATCTAAATATATTCACAAGAACATTTCGCTGGAGTAAAGTTGCTCCAGTGGTTTTTATTTACCGGTTGACGTAGCTAAATACAAACTAGCTTCTTAGATAGATATAATTAGTACCTGTTTGTGTTCATATCACAAAATTAGCGCTTTTTTATATATAACATGACATATAACTGTGATTTATTTGCTGAACTGAGTCTTAACTAGGGCCTAATTTGTGCAAAATTAATTTTTCTTTAGGTTTTTTGTCTTCTCAATGAGCGTTTTTCTCGTTGTTTTTTTTTCTTAGTTCTTAGCTTTCCTCCAGATGTCGCTGTCCATGTCACCATAGACAAAATATGTTTCGTAGCAATCAATGTCAACGTGGTTTTTAGTTTGTTTGGAATCTGTGCAAATTTTGTCTTTGATTCTGTTGCTAAAGTATACGACAGTGATATCTAGGAATTTTATTTAACACTAAACCTGACCTGACTAAAGGAAAAACGCTCATTAGAAGTGATATGTTGAGTAAAGTGAAGTACGCTTGGTCCCCAGTTTCGTGCGGACTCTCGGGTCACAGTTGACTCACCTGCGCATGAACTGTTGCAAGTTTGTGGACAACGCGGTGCTCCGGAGCGTCGTCGACACCAGCACGCATTTACAGGGTTAGTATAAGCGGTAGTTCAGCGTCGTCGAAACAATGTTTTAAAGAATCTTTGAATGCAGTTTTATATTTTTTTTCAAAATCGAAGGCGAGTGTCCTTGGAAAAAAAAATCTCTCCCCTATGGTTTAGATTTTCCTACCCTGTATTGTACATTTATTTATTTATTTATAAGTAAACGTTCATCAACAGGTTAACACCAAAAATAATTACACAAAATTACATTAAAACTAAGTTTGGGGTGCAAACCAATTATAGATAAACACAGCATCCATTGTTAATAAGAACAGTTAATAAAAAAATTATGTTTACGATCACAAAATTAAAAACATAAAAAAGTTATGAGACAGTCCTGTGAAACTAACAGAGTATAGTACATTACGATACGAGAGCGATGAAACGTTTTCTGACGAGTGCAATCACACGAGTCGAGAAAAAGTTTCTCGCACGAGTTTCGTATAATTTTTTATAGCACAAGTGCGGAAAATGCCGACTTTACGCGCGGTCATTTTACGCACGGTGTGCTATAAAATAATTTAATTTGAAACAAAAAACAAATCAAGATGATAAAAATCAATTAAAATATTACATTATAAAGCTAACTAAAACGTTTGAACTGATATAATACCTTCTTGAACTTTGACGTCGATAGACGTCTATAGAATTTATCTCCTTAAATAATGTGTTATGCTCACGACATGTGCAGGCTCTACCTGCTGCATGTGGTAGAGCTGACGCCGGGCTCGACTGTGGAGGTACCACCATCTTACTTGGAGTCACCCTCGAAGTAATTCAGGGGAGAGTAAGAGGACAGCTCACAGGCAAAAAACCAGGAGACCCAACATGCCTGGGACCGATGGATAGCGGTATATCTATCCCCAATAGCCGGGCTTTATATGGAACAGACTGATGACGGGCAGTGGCGTCACTGGTGCGAGGGTTCCGGCACCGCGCTCACAAACCCGCCTGCTCAGCGAGTATGGGCAATTCTTCCAGGATGACCGCCGGGAGTGGCAAAGTTCTGGAAAGGCTTATATGTCCAGCAGTGGACGAACTAGGATGATGGATGGATGCTCACGACATGTAGTATGGGAGTAGATAAAGCAACATTGTATATTTCCAGAGCTGTGTCTCCGGTCGATAGTGGGCCCGCTAGATTGGGGCTGCCTCGCAGCGCTGACCACCCTGCGACGGCTGGATCTATACAGGACGGACGTGAACACGCAGGCCGCGGTGTCCATCGTCAGAGCTAACCGAGCGCTGCAGCATCTTAATGTTGGTACGACGCATGTACTTCACTTATGTGTTTCCAGCAGGTCTCGATTTGTTCTTCAACTATCTGAAGGTTTACATAATCACAAGTATTTTTTATGCACAATGAGCTTATCTGATGGAAAGCGTCGCTGAGACTCAGGATGGGAAAAAGCAGGGGAGCTGTTGATTACTTCGTACTACGGTAGTTAATATCAGACGAATGCTTGATACTACGCAACTGTCCGTAACCATTCTCTCGGTGCGGCTTCTCATGACGTCATCCCGGAACACGACGAGTCACTTGGCAACATGGTTTCGTCATGAGTGTCGTGATAAGCAACGGTCGAAGTCTACCAGTTGAAGTGAAAGGATCTGTTAGTTGGTTGGATCTTGGTCTAACTGCCCAGAGGGCCTATTATGTACCTTTAGTTTCCAACTGGACTGGGTGCCTATCATCAAAAACATAGATATACTATCGAATTCCGATTGTCTAAGGATATGTTAGCACTTGAAGTCACGACACAGTTCGTAAATAGTTCAATACCCACTAAAAGCAATTTGGAAAGTTCAGTTTATATCTACGTTTTTGTGATGGGCACCCAGTCTAATTGGCAAACAAATATACATGTAATATAATGTAATAATCGAATGGGCGGAGGTAGGCATGTATTTATATATGTAACCTATTAGTATGTAGTATATAGGATGGGATTTGGCCGGCCGCCTGGTTTCGTGCTTAGGGCTCGGTTGGTGATCATTGAACCTTGTTCCTGGTCCCTGGCCGGGTCTCCGGTATGGGTTCGGGCGGTTGATTGGATTTCACCTTGTATAATATATATTTTACCTATGATTTTAATCGTAAATATATTGCTACATAAATTAAATAAACCTTTAATTTAGTTCATGTACATTTATTATTTTATTACATATTTTTTTATTAGATTAAATTTGACGTGTATAGAGTGTATATATCTATACCTGCTTTGCAAAATAAACTATTTGAATTTGAACAGAATAGGGGGGCAGGTTATCTGCTACGGTTGTGCCACACGAATATCAATAAATCTAGACACAAGTTGAATGAAGGATAAAGATACACCTCGACCAGGCCACCCTAGAAAGATGTCTGTCTGACCAAATTGGCGAGATATTGAAGAAGGGCAATGACAAAAGTACCCAGAATATAAGAGCTTGTTTGAATAGATTGATGGATGTGGAATAGGCGAAAGAGGGGTGTCAGGATCGTAGCAGATGGAAATATGTTGTCTATGCCTACTTCTCTGGGAAAAAGGCGCGAATATATGTATGTATGTACAAGTTGTTGTATTCTATTCTTGTATGATATACTAACGATGTAATCTCCAGGGTCGTGCAAGATGATATCGGCGATGGACGAGGTCGCGCTGGCCCTGGGCGCTCACTGCCCCGACCTGAAGTCGGTCGACTTCTGGAAGTCGTACTCTCTGTCACCAACCGGTCTGCGCGCGCTCGGCAACTGTACAAGGCTGCAGGAGCTGGATGTTGGCTGGTGGTATGTGCTTGTTATATCTGTATACATCGTCACGACATGAACCCCCAGATAGTCGTTCATAAACTCACACCGGGTTGAGTTACCTACCCGGGTTGCAACACTAACCCTTTCAAAATGACAGTGTCGATACACTGGTGTCGACTTTATCAACATCAACTCTGGGCTGGGTTCGCAAGGTTCGCATAGGATCCAAACTTAGAGTATAAAATATAGGCATCGAGCGCTCATATCACACAGCTCACACAATACGTAGCGTAGGCAAATGTCCTATAGAATTATTTGATTTAAATTAAATAGTATATTTCGTGACGACAATAAAATGGCGGATTTTCTTACCCGAGGAATGAAGCTAGTTTCGACGTGAGCAGAAGGCGAACGTCGAAAGCTTACATTCCGAGGGTAAGAAAACCCATTTTTAGTCGTTGCGAACGATACTTTTTCTACTACCTTATTTATGTATTTAAATATTAAAATTTTCCTTTCAATTTTAATGTATTTTATGACTTTTCAAAGCGCGGCGCGGTTTTTATCTTTTTTTTTTTCAGGCTTCGGCCGGCAGCTTTTATTTGTGGCCAGTATCATTTTGCGAAAAAAGAGTGTCAGACGCGATATAATCTATTATGTCGTGAATCGGAACGCAGGGAATTTCGATTATAAAGACAAACTAAGGACGTCAAAAAGAACCTAATTTAGCATGAAATGAAGACAAACGTCAAAAAGAACCTAATTTTGCAATAAATGAAATTTCAATACGATATTTCAAACTGACCTGATAGTCATTCCGCAACGGGGTCCGGAAAGTTCGATTTTCAAAACTAATTTCGATTATAAATGGAACTTTTTCATAAATGTAGTAGAAATAGTACATTGTTCACCAAGGTAAGTAAGTAAAGTTTGATGTCCCCCCAGCCTGCAGGCGGGCGGCTCGGGCGCCTGGCTAGTCTGGCTGGCGGGCTGCGAGCTCCGCAAGCTGTTCCTGGGCGCACTGCGCGGCATCTGTGACCGGGACCTCCGCGCGATACTGCCGCGCGTGCCGCAACTCGAACAGCTCGACCTGCTCGGTGTGAGAGCCGTCACGCCGGACATCTGTGACGCGTGAGTGCACCACATTACACTACATACATCTGTGACGCGTGAGTGCACCGCATTACACTACATACATCTGTGACGCGTGAGTGCACCACATTACACTACATACATCTGTGACGCGTGAGTGCACCACATTACACTACATACATCTGTGACGCGTGAGGGCACCACATTACACTACATACATCTGTGACGCGTGAGTGCACTACATTACACTACATACATCTGTGACGCGTGAGGGCACCACATTACACTACATACATCTGTGACGCGTAAGTACACTACATTACACTACATACATCTGTGACGCGTGAGGGCACCACATTACACTACATACATCTGTGACGCGTGAGGGCACCACATTACACTACATACATCTGTGACGCGTAAGTACACTACATTACACTACATACATCTGTGACGCGTGAGGGCACCACATTACACTACATACATCTGTGACGCGTGAGTGCACCACATTACACTACATACATCTGTGACGCGTGAGGGCACCACATTACACTACATACATCTGTGACGCGTAAGTACACTACATTACACTACATACATCTGTGACGCGTGAGGGCACCACATTACACTACATACATCTGTGACGCGTGAGTGCACCACATTACACTACATACATCTGTGACGCGTGAGGGCACCACATTACACTACATACATCTGTGACGCGTAAGTACACTACATTACACTACATACATCTGTGACGCGTGAGTGCACCACATTACACTACATACATCTGTGACGCGTGAGGGCACCACATTACACTACATACATCTGTGACGCGTGAGTGCACCACATTACACTACATACATCTGTGACGCGTGAGTGCACTACATTACACTACATACATCTGTGACGCGTGAGGGCACCACATTACACTACATACATCTGTGACGCGTAAGTACACTACATTACACTACATACATCTGTGACGCGTGAGTGCACCACATTACACTACATACATCTGTGACGCGTGAGGGCACCACATTACACTACATACATCTGTGACGCGTGAGTGCACTACATTACACTACATACATCTGTGACGCGTGAGGGCACCACATTACACTACATACATCTGTGACGCGTAAGTACACTACATTACACTACATACATCTGTGACGCGTGAGGGCACCACATTACACTACATACATCTGTGACGCGTGAGGGCACCACATTACACTACATACATCTGTGACGCGTAAGTACACTACATTACACTACATACATCTGTGACGCGTGAGGGCACCACATTACACTACATACATCTGTGACGCGTAAGTACACTACATTACACTACATACATCTGTGACGCGTGAGGGCACCACATTACACTACATACATCTGTGACGCGTGAGGGCACCACATTACACTACATACATCTGTGACGCGTAAGTACACTACATTACACTACATACATCTGTGACGCGTGAGGGCACCACATTACACTACATACATCTGTGACGCGTGAGGGCACCACATTACACTACATACATCTGTGACGCGTAAGTACACTACATTACACTACATACATCTGTGACGCGTGAGGGCACCACATTACACTACATACATCTGTGACGCGTGAGTGCACCACATTACACTACATACATCTGTGACGCGTGAGTGCACCACATTACACTACATACATCTGTGACGCGTGAGTGCACCACATTACACTACATACATCTGTGACGCGTGAGGGCACCACATTACACTACATACATCTGTGACGCGTGAGGGCACCACATTACACTACATACATCTGTGACGCGTGAGTGCACCACATTACACTACATACATCTGTGACGCGTGAGTGCACCACATTACACTACATACATCTGTGACGCGTGAGTGCACCACATTACACTACATACATCTGTGACGCGTGAGGGCACCACATTACACTACATACATCTGTGACGCGTGAGTGCACTACATTACACTACATACATCTGTGACGCGTGAGGGCACCACATTACACTACATACATCTGTGACGCGTAAGTACACTACATTACACTACATACATCTGTGACGCGTGAGGGCACCACATTACACTACATACATCTGTGACGCGTGAGTGCACCACATTACACTACATACATCTGTGACGCGTGAGTGCACCACATTACACTACATACATCTGTGACGCGTGAGGGCACCACATTACACTACATACATCTTTGACGCGTGAGTGCACCACATTACACTACATACATCTGTGACGCGTGAGTGCACCACATTACACTACATACATCTGTGACGCGTGAGGGCACCACATTACACTACATACATCTGTGACGCGTGAGTGCACTACATTACACTACATACATCTGTGACGCGTGAGGGCACCACATTACACTACATACATCTGTGACGCGTAAGTACACTACATTACACTACATACATCTGTGACGCGTGAGTGCACCACATTACACTACATACATCTGTGACGCGTGAGGGCACCACATTACACTACATACATCTGTGACGCGTGAGTGCACTACATTACACTACATACATCTGTGACGCGTGAGGGCACCACATTACACTACATACATCTGTGACGCGTAAGTACACTACATTACACTACATACATCTGTGACGCGTGAGGGCACCACATTACACTACATACATCTGTGACGCGTGAGGGCACCACATTACACTACATACATCTGTGACGCGTAAGTACACTACATTACACTACATACATCTGTGACGCGTGAGGGCACCACATTACACTACATACATCTGTGACGCGTAAGTACACTACATTACACTACATACATCTGTGACGCGTGAGGGCACCACATTACACTACATACATCTGTGACGCGTGAGGGCACCACATTACACTACATACATCTGTGACGCGTAAGTACACTACATTACACTACATACATCTGTGACGCGTGAGGGCACCACATTACACTACATACATCTGTGACGCGTGAGGGCACCACATTACACTACATACATCTGTGACGCGTAAGTACACTACATTACACTACATACATCTGTGACGCGTGAGGGCACCACATTACACTACATACATCTGTGACGCGTGAGTGCACCACATTACACTACATACATCTGTGACGCGTGAGTGCACCACATTACACTACATACATCTGTGACGCGTGAGTGCACCACATTACACTACATACATCTGTGACGCGTGAGGGCACCACATTACACTACATACATGTGTGACGCGTGAGTGCACTACATTACACTACATACATCTGTGACGCGTAAGTACACTACATTACACTACATACATCTGTGACGCGTGAGGGCACCACATTACACTACATACATCTGTGACGCGTGAGTGCACCACATTACACTACATACATCTGTGACGCGTGAGTGCACCACATTACACTACATACATCTGTGACGCGTGAGTGCACCACATTACACTACATACATCTGTGACGCGTGAGGGCACCACATTACACTACATACATCTGTGACGCGTGAGTGCACTACATTACACTACATACATCTGTGACGCGTGAGGGCACCACATTACACTACATACATCTGTGACGCGTAAGTACACTACATTACACTACATACATCTGTGACGCGTGAGGGCACCACATTACACTACATACATCTGTGACGCGTGAGGGCACCACATTACACTACATACATCTGTGACGCGTGAGTGCACTACATTACACTACATACATCTGTAACGCGTGAGTGCACAACATTACACTACATACATCTGTGACGCGTGAGTGCACCACATTACACTACATACATCTGTGACGCGTGAGTGCACTACATTACACTACATACATCTGTAACGCGTGAGTGCACAACATTACACTACATACATCTGTGACGCGTGAGTGCACCACATTACACTACATACATCTGTGACGCGTGAGGGCACCACATTACACTACATACATCTGTGACGCGTGAGTGCACCACATTACACTACATACATCTGTGACGCGTGAGTGCACCACATTACACTACATACATCTGTGACGCGTGAGTGCACCACATTACACTACACACATCTGTGACGCGTGAGTGCACCACATACATACTCACTACATTTTGAATGTACACGGTCATTTAAAACTCAACGTGTTTAATGTTAAATTTTTATATTTCCTCGAGTTTTCGACAGAATTACATCTGCCATGGTCGCCGTATGTAACTATGCCGAAAATTCGGGAAAATGTGAAAATTAAATACGGTGAGTCCCGTACTCTTAATAATACTAACAAATTAATATCATACGGGATGTATTAATGACGTGCTCAGAAAATTAAACTACGTTCTCTACTGATCATACTGTCTTATTTCTTATGTATATTAACTGTCTGAAATTTTTCTTTTTTTGTTGTCATTTCTCCTTGGTTTTGCTGGAAGAAATCTCATTTGAGATGTGCACGCCAATGTACATATTACTCAATATTGTTACCGTGATCTGTTTCTGTGTTTGTACAGCGGAAAGCACATCAAGTTCGACACTTGCAGTACTAAATTAGCCCCTATAGTGAAGTACATAAGATAGGTACAAAGTCCAATGCGTAAAGGTTAACGTGGTCTTTATAACTTTTGCAAATACATAATTATTTTCGCTTTCCTGTAGAAAATTACGGATAGGGATTAAAATTTATGTAGGATAGTGAAATTTTTATTCGCGTTGTTTCAAAAGTTTTCCATGTAAATGTTCAGTATGATCAGAACAGCTTAATTTTCTAAACACACCATTAACACACCCGGTATATTTGCAGTATAAATACTGTAATTTGCAGCGTTCGGCGCTCCTTTTTCAATGGACCAGTTTTCCAACTAAAGTTGTCTATTTCAGAATCCTTGCAGAATGCAGGCATCTCAGACTTTTGGACGTCAGTTTCTGTGACCAGATCCTAGAAACTCAGGTAGACTTTTAGACGTCAGTTTCTGTAATCAGATCCTAGAAACTCAGGTAAACTTTTAGACGTCAGTTTCTGTAATCAGATCCTAGAAACTCAGGTAAACTTTTAGACGTCAGTTTCTGTAATCAGATCCTAGAAACTCAGGTAAACTTTTAGACGTCAGTTTCTGTAACCAGATCCTAGAAACTCAGGTAAACTTTTAGACATTGACCTACTACTCAAATGGACCTCGGGTCCTGTGGCTGTTTCAATCACAACTGACATGGTAACCCGAACAAATGTAAAAAACGTAATTGGTTTTATTCTGTCTACTGCCCATAATGAGTAAAAAAAGGACAGAGAAATATTTTTTGTTTATGTTGATTAGTATTGTGGTTTGATTTTAAAATTAATTAAAATTTAATTGTAATACTATGTTTCTTATTAAATTAATACATTTAACTGACAAAATAATAGTCCACTTACTAAAAATATGACACACCATCCTTTTTTTTTACTTTTTTTAATGCAGTTTTTACACCATTTCACTACACAATGTGGCATATCGCACGTGTAGTTAGCTGCTCAACCAATTGAAGACTGACTTGCAATTGCCATGCTTTTTTCGTTTTGTCATTCTTTTGGTTCGGACACTTTTGAGCGCAGACCCGATATCCATTTGGGTAGGTGCGTCAATGCCTTTTCACACCGCCTGCTCGACAATGTCCAATTACATATCATGCAACCTCAACGTAAAGTAACGCATTATATCTCAAGGGATATAAAGTTATATGAAAATCCCGAGGGATTAAAGTGATTTAAATTTGGAACGTCAAATTCGTGTGGAAACTTGTGGAAAACAAATTCCCATATGGGATTGTAAAGAGGTTTGTTCGAAAATCGAACTGGCCACCATAAGCAGAATTCAACAAAAAGAAAAAAAGCGTTTACAAAGAATGTGAAACAAAAGACGGTGTTTGGTGCTGTGATTGTCAGTGAATTTTATTGAATTTATTAATGTTGATAAAAAATGTCGAGCTTTTTATTGTCTCGCAGAAGGTGTGAAAAGTAGAGTATGCTCCTCTGTAATAAAGCCTGTCTTTGTCTTGGGCAGCTTGAACCCCTCGCTTTACTCAGGACTCTATATAACTCTAGAGTCCCTCGTTACGCTCAGGGTTCAATATGCCGCCCGTGACGTAAGACACTGCTTTATTCCCTTAGTGCATAATCTACTATTAGACGTTAGTTTCTGTGACCAGATCCTAGAAACTCAGGTAAAACCAGTTTCGAATCCATTAGCGAGTTATAGTCAAAAGCTGCCCTATTGAAAAAATATGTAAAGTATGGAACAATTTTTTTAAATCAAATCCCTATTCACATTAAATATTAAAAATAAGTACAATTGAAACATAAATTATTATTTTTATTATTTCAAAACTGTTGTTATAGTACCATTTTTTTAAACGATAATAATTTGAATTCAGTAGTGTCATTTCTTTTAAATAATTTTTTATTTATATTATTTGTTATATGTATTGCATGTGCATTAATTATTTTAAATATAATTAAACTAATGTCCGTATGCCGTAAGGCAATCATTTATAATCTATTAACGTCTTTTTGTAACATTTATAAGTACCCATGTTCACAAATAAAGATTGTGATTTCTGGAAAAGTAACCCGTATTTCTCTCCACATAGGTAGCAGAATGGCGCGAACGGTACCCACATGTCAGCATAAAGCGTTCGTTCCAATCAGCGAACTTAAACACTGCTCCGAATCCAATGTTCCTGGCGCCGAGTCTCGAGTAAAGTCTACCTTGTGTCCAATGCGTTAGGAGTTTATTTAGCTTGGTGTGACTAGGTTCCACTTGTTCCGGTGTTTTTTTTTTAATAGAACCACATAATCAGATCATACTGAACATCTTCTCAAAGGGAAAGGCGGCCGCGTGATCAGTTATGATCCGCGGTTAAGCAACGCTTGGCATGGTCAAGTCTTTAGATGGGTTACCATTAGTGGCATTTACATCTGGGTCCCTTCGTGCCTCGAAAAGCACGTGAAGCTGTTGGTCCAGCTGATATCGGAAGACAATGGTCACTGACACCAGGTTGGCCACTAACCAACCGACAAGTAGAAATTTCCCAAAGTATCAAACTCGCACTAAAGAACAATAACAAAACATAGACAGTCATGGGGATTGCCGACAAAAGCGAAAACTTTACTATCAAAGTATCAATTTGAAGTGTCACGTCGTACCCTAAGTCTATGCTCATAGCTATAGATCATAGAGAAACTACCCGTAAAGAGGCAATGACACTTGGTTGGCATGTCGGTGACATGAACCCATAAGATTTTCACCTGCCAAAAATCGCTCAACGCCCCTAAAGAAGTTTTCACTTCAAAAAATCCACTAACTTTATATAACTAATGTTAAGGTTGTATGGGAAAGACAATTTTTTATTTGGGAAACGTGTTCGGTATGATCAGTACAGTATGCGGTTATATTCGGTGTATTGTAAATGTATGAACATATATACATAAAGTATTGAGTTCCGTTACTGTACGAAATTATTTAATTTTATAACCAGTGGCCGTTGATTGATTAAAGGCCACAAACAGCGAAGTTGTTTAAATCTATTTCTTAATGCGACAAACGCATTTTATTTTATTTTTCATTTTATATTGAATTATCTTTAAAAGTATTGTCTATCTGCGTAAAATTAATAAGTTTTAAATAAAATGTCTGATATAATTACAGAAGGACATCGATAATGCGAACACCCCAAATGTTTACCGTGTTCGGATGTACGAAGTGTTCCTATTAATATTTTCAAAGGTATTCTCAATGTTTTTAAAGAGACGCCACGCCACAATGGTGGTAGATATAACAAGATGGCGTAAAGGCGCGCTGCGGACGACGAACAGGAGCCGTATTTATGAATCGTTCGTTTTCAATTCACGTGCGAAAGTATATACCCATCTCACGTAGCACATCAGAACTTGTCATTTGCAAGATGAGACAGGTATAAATTTTCGCACGTGAATTGATTACGAACGATTCAAAAATACGGCTCCAGGTCCTCTAAAAAGGCAGTTTTGCATGAATCACATTATGATTCTGTTCTAATGCCGTCTCTTTTGCACGCGTGAAAAAACTCTGACTCTATCCTACTTTCAAATCATTTTATGATTCACCCAAGTTGGCCTTTTTAGATCACCTGTAGTGTAGTGTGTAGTACCTAAATACTGGGTGTTAAAATGATGTTGTGGAAGGCGGAAACTGGCTATAGCACTGATCCATGCGAACAACTTTTACTATGGAATTAACGCTCAAATACCGAAAAAAAAAACACAGCTGTTCCGTAGAAAAGTTAAATACCTACTCGACCAAAATGTATGAAACAATAGGTTTTTTCACGATTTCTCAATTTTTGTCACGATAAGTTCGTATGGGCGGGTACTATTGCTAGTTTCCTCTCCACCACGTCATCTTAACATACTGTAAGTAATTTGAAGCCATATTCCTATTAAAGATTCGGGAAGTGCTCAGTGTCAAGGTTCGATGACCCTTTTTTTTTCGTGTTCCCTACAAAGATTTCAAAAGTAAAAGATAAGCCCTTACCGTAGTATGACAGCACCAAAATGTTTCCACCTTTAAATGGGTGACGCTCACACGTTTGGAATCAGTGATCATCTGAACACAGTGATAGTTGGACGCCTTAATGAATTTTTACTAGAAAAAGGTCTCAATATGCCGTCGTGTGCATTTTTAAAGTGCACTAACATTTCAAGAAATACGAATAAAGCCAAAAGTGTGACATTTCACATTCAAAAACAATGCAATAGATTTAGGTGCCAGGGCTCATCTAAACTTTTTGAAATCTTTGGTTCCCTACAAACGCAACTCCAGCCCCGAGTCAAATACTATGAGAGGTCAACATTATATTTTGCGAAATTAGCAAAAGGTGTTCTCGATCCGTGACACTGATCACTTACCAAGCCTTCGGTATAAATTTGGCTGTAAAAATCAATGTGACCTTAAATAACAGGATATAGCGTGTCGTTCGTGGCGCTGCGAGTTGCAGAGAAACTGCGGGGGAGGGGGTCGTTCGGATTATAGAGGTGTTCGGTTTAGTGGGGGTTCGGACTATCGAGGACCTACTGTATTTAAGATAAGCTTTTTTCAAACTGTTTTTATTGTCACCACAATATAAAATTATTTATTTATGGGTAGTATTTAAACGAGCGAATATAAATTCAAATTTAAGGTGTCAAAAATACTGAATATAGCGTACTAAGATACTAAGTGGGCGACTAAAAATGTTGAAAAGTGCGAGTGAGTTGAATAATTCTCAGGCGAACAATTTTCTATTTTAGTGACATTTTAATTTTAAGTAATAAAACTAGGGACGTCGCCTCGCTCCGCTTCGTTCGGCTCCTTATTTTATCTTACATGTAAACCTAACACGCTCCTCGCTTCGCTCGTCGTCGCACCGATTTTTTGACTTTTGGTGAAGTATTTTCGATTTCATACTTTAAATTCGCCCACTCAGTATTTTTAGTCGCACGCTTTGGTATTTATTCCGGACACTTGAAGTCGCTAATTATATTTTTATTCGCCCAATTAATAATTTCCCTTTACTTATTAGATAAGTTAAAGTCTGAGACTGAATAGATCTAAAGAAATGAATTGATATATTATAGTTAATAGGGTGTTTCGACGTTTGTGTTTATGTCATATTCTTGGATATTTTGTATTTGTTACTGGTTGACTGTTTGTTATTTGTTGCAAACTGGATAAGTCAGTCTTCGCCTGCGACGTTACAGGGACGCGGGGGATGACGACAGAGGGCATCGCGCGGGAAGCGGGCGGCAGGGTTGTGACTGAGAGTGTCTCACTTTCTCAATGCAACATAATTCCGCTCCCGCATCCCTGTAACGTCGTGGGCGAATCCTGACTTATTTGGCAGGTCTATAGTCAACTTTGAATTCAGGATAAAATAGTTTGGCATAAGACGAACTGGACAGAACAAGGTAGAAAATCCAATTGGGAGCTGATCTGCAGAGGTATTCGGGCATTTTCGGTCTTAAATAACATATACAGCTCGAGACCAGCGGCTCCACCGCGTAATTCTGATTTGTATCAACTTCAAGCAAGTGCATGCGAAATTCAACGCGTGCAAAAGAGATGGCATGTTAGGCGGGCGTCGTCGCACGCACGGCAAATTTCAATCTCAAGTTGATGTTGATGAAAATCAGAATTACGTGGTTGACCCGCAGAGGAGTCGCGAACTTTATGGAACTCGTTAATGGTCCAAAAAATCGGCGCAGTACATTTTAAAAACATGTAGGTTTGACTTCTCTTTCTTATGTTTCAATTTACTTTTTTTAAAACATATCACTTATGTATTGGATATGTGTATTTGTGTCCGAAAAACATCGATAGGGCTCATCACTAGGACGTAATAATCGTCGGTGAAATGCGAGTGTACCGAGTGTGTACTGTGACTTGCATTTCACAGTCCACACTCGGGAACATCTCTGACACCACCCCAAGGATTCATATCTTGACGATATAATATATACGTCGCAGACGGGGTCAGATGGCTGATGGTCGGGGTTATATGCCACGTGATCGTTTTAAGTCGATCTTGTAAATAAAGGCACAGATTGTTCACAATAGTGTCTTCTGTATTGTGATACTCATAATTGAATCTAACACACTTGAAATACAACGGGATGCACTAAATAAAAGGCAATATAAAACTATCTCGAGATCTTAGTGGAACGTTCGTTCCGTTTGAGTCCAAATCAGTAATGGCGGCTGCTCGCTTCATGTTCTTATTCTACCTGTGGAAACGGAAAATGAAGCTGTCTCGTTCCTGCCACTAGATGGCGCTAGCGTTCCGGATATTCGATTCAATTGGGTATCAAATGAACAGTCGATTACTCATAGTTGAAAACTAACCCCCTAGTTATATTTAAATATATGAATCAGAATCACTAATAGAACACAGAATCGTTAAAAATAACGTTCTTTTTTCTCATATTTTTTATTGGAAAAATTTTGAATAAATTACTAACTTACGCGACGCGACATGTAACTGACAATAGACCGTAACTGACAACGAGCCTCCGACCCCCAGCCATCAATGAAAAACATTCCCCTCGCCCTTGGCGCCCGCCCCGCAATCCACCCTTCCGCCCGCGATCGACGTTGACGGTCGATATCTTTAATTTTTAATATGAAACAATATAAAAGTAATAAAACATATTTTTTTTATTTCGAACATAGATCGTTTTCCTTGGTATAGTCAGGGGGTTCATTATCAACCTGTATAATATTGTTTACTTGAAAGAAATTCGAATGAAAACAATTTATATATTTTTTATAAATGTTATACATAACTTCATGTTATTGCAAGTGTTTAGTTAAGTTTTGCGGGGATCAGCAGATTTTCTGTGTTCTTTTGGTTAAACAAGATTTGCCGAAATTTTTCACAGTTTTAATTGGTCATTTAAGAGGTAATTCTATTACATATTTTTCTGATATTTTAATCTATGTGATAATAAAAATAAACAGTCTGAGCATAATATTTTATTAGTTAAGAATGTAAAAAGGGGATAAATCTCTTACTTTGGATCTCTTTTATTACATTATATTATCATTGAATAATATAATTGTATAATATTTAATTACTATAATATACAAGGTGGCATTTATTTATATCAAATAGCTAAATTCGTACTGAAGACACGTTATTCAATTACAAGGTTCGATGACCCTTTTGTGAAATTCGTAAATTATGTTTTTCGTGTCCCTACAAACGTAATCCCAGCTCCGAGTCAAATACTATGAGATGTCAACATTCTATTTTTGCGAAATTGCCAAAAAGTTCTATTGATCCGTGTTACTGATCACTTACCAAGCCTCCGGTATGAGTTTGTCTGTATAAATAAATGTCACTTAACATGTTTACCGGGTGTTAAGATGAAGTTGCGGAAGCCGGAAACAGGCGATAGTACTCGTTCATACGAACAACTTTTACCATGGAACCAACCATCGAAACGTGAACAAAATCAGCTGTTTAACAAAAAAGTTACATAGCTACCCGACCACCACTGAAAAACCACAGATTTTTTTTCGCGATTTCTCCATTTTTTCACGAATAGTTTGTTTATATGGAGAGGTACTGCCCGCAACTTCATCTTAAAATCTTGTATATAGTATATATACTACTTATGTCTTCGGGGAACATGTGCTATGTCCCTTAGTCCAAATTCCAGTCATAGGTATAATAAATAACTGTGTACTTACTCATATATTATGCCTTTGTGTAAGTTATTTATAATTATTTTGGTAATAAATGTATATTTTTTATACCTTGTATTTTTTCTGTCTTCTCAGTGCATGTTTTTTGTGTGTATCTCATATGAGCGAAACGACAAAGACGAATATGTGTATTTGCATACACATCATTCGAGAATAAAATGTTAGTTATTGACCTTAGTTTGCCGATGTACGAATTAGTATTCCCGCGACCACGTAACGAGAAATTGCTACAAAAAGTTAGGTAAAATTGGTAAATATGTGTATCAAACGCGAACGTTTTAAAATTCTATATTTGCACAATCTAAATTCTAGATCATTTGACCAAATTCCGGTTCTATTATAAAGAAATAGTGTTGCTAAAACTAAGTAAAGTATTAAAAGCTACGAAAGATTAAAAGTGTATGTCTGGAACATTGCTTTGTACCTATAGATGTGAGACGTGGACCATGACAAAACGTGACAGAAAGATTGGAAGCTTTTGAAATGTGTTGGCGAAGAATGGAAAGAATAAGTTGAATGGAAAAGAACAGCAACGAAGAGGTCCTGTGCATTGTAAACAAAAAGCGAGTTTTGCAAGATGTTGGGACATCTGATACGACACGACAATTTTATCAAACACATTGAAGGAAATAGGAGGGAAAAAGAAAGAGAGGAAGGCCTAGGAGAACATTCATGGATCAGGTGGAAGAGAGAGTAAATTTTGGTCATATCAAGAAGTTAAAGAAATGGCGCAGTGCAGAAGTGAATGGGGAGGACTCCACCGACAAGAGCATTTTTGGTTCACTATAAATATTAATTGATCCTGGTCTAAGCAAAGGTCTAAGGGCATTGTTGCAATGTAAAATTTTCTAGTTTTTGTGGGCGCTGTGGTCGCACTATAGACTACCTATATATGATATGAGCTATCGTGATGTCGTTGTGAACGTTGTACAACCCGTGCGAATAGCATTGTGTGTAAAGCAGTATCGAGGATTTGTTTATCACAGAGAGTCGACACGTGACCACGATCGTGACCTTTTGTAATATTACAACTCTATCTAGCTCGTATTGAGAAGCAAACATCGACCTTATGATTATGAAGCAAAACGTATAAAGATTATCATTTGCATTCCTGTATACTTCGCTAAGTGATGAAGAAGGTGAAAACAACCTATAGTAACGTTTGTAAGTAATATCTTTATTATTAAAATACACCATAATAAAGTTCATATATATAGGTAAAAGCTTCCATTGTTTGTTACATTATTCTGTATGGTGATTGAAGCATACAGTTTGTAGGTATTAATGTAAATGATTGTACATTTTCGAGCAGGAAAATTGAAGCAACATACAAACGTACTTAGATTCTTTTAGTTGTTTAAAAAGGAGACAACTCTGCTTAGATTTCTCTATACTATATGGCATCTTCAGTCTAAACGCTTTTCAATTTGTGCCTGGAGTCATGTAAAATATTTTAATTAAGATCTTCCCTTGAAAATGGAATAAAATCCGAAACCGGTTGGGAGTTAACACAAATAAAGTGAAACTACAAGTACAAGTGTTTTAATTCAAGATGCTTTTCAATTTACTATCACGCTGGGACGTTTATGATCGTCGGTGAAACGTGGGTTTTTGAGTTTGAACTGTGTTCATACTCTGAAACAACTTTGTATTTAGTTGTAGCTATTTAGTAAGAATCTACGTTGTAAGTACGTCTTGTAATTTCGCAGAATTTTATTTGCAGTTCTATGCGACGATTTTGTTGCACGCTTGTACATTAAGTGTGTTTAACATTTTCATCGCTTTTCATTGTGTAAAGTCTATTTTGTTCAGTTAGTACATAATGTCTGGTATAATGTATAGTATCTGCTCTTTAAACTGTGTCCATAAATACAGAGTACGAAGGTAGTTCTGTTATTAAAATGACCGGCAGCGCGGCGGTGTAAACTTTAGGTTAGTGTCAATATTTCTGTGAGTTTTTGTAATTCGATTTTATGAATTTGGTTGTTTGTTAGTTTACAGAAGATTTATGGTTTTAATTTTAAAACCCCGAATTAGAATTTTCGGTAATAGTCAGGTAAGAGAGTGAAAATATACCTACTTAAAACTTTACATGCCTGTTATTAATTTACTTAAAGGTACAATAATTATTAATGAAACAAATAATTTCGAGATATATTTTACTACAACAAATAAATATTATGTTTCAAATGCTACAAAACGCTTACATTTTTTTAACTAACATACGAGAAATGAAAAATCTACGAACGATTTTCAAAATTTTTTTATATTTTGATTTATCATATTTGAAAAGTATTATTTTCTCTTATTTTGCGCTATTCGGTGACGATCGATCAGCTATATATCCACTTTGCTGATAGTAATTTCTGTCGATATATCGTCGGCACATCGTAGAACCATAGGTTTTACTATGGCAGATCATAGGTATTTCTGTTAAAACTAGGAAGGTTGCCCAGCTGCGCTCCGCTTCGCTCGGCTCCCCAAATTTATTTACATGTAAACCTTATTACAGTACGAGGCAGAAAATAATGCACTACCTTCGGCTTCGTAAAGCATTGTCTCTATCACCGGACTGTTTATTGCTTCGTGCGACAGAAATGACACTATGACACGATGTGCATTATTTTCTGCCCCCTACTATATGTTTAGGTTTCGTAGTTATGTAGTGATGTTATTATGTCCATTAATTAATACCATTTGTAAAAGCGTTTCTTGTTTCAAATTCCAGCAAAATGAATCTCAAATTCATTCTGTTAGTCGCTTCCATCGGAGTAGCGTCCGCATCTCACCACAGCAGAACGAACATGCTCCCGGACAGGTCTACCATCGTACACCTGTTCGAGTGGAAGTGGCTGGACATTGCTGACGAGTGCGAGAGGTTCCTCGCTCCTAAGGGATACGGGGGGGTGCAGGTACTTACATATACATCGGCGTAGCGTCCACATCTCACCACAGCAGAACGAACATGCTCCCGGACAGGTCTACCATCGTACACCTGTTCGAGTGGAAGTGGCTGGACATTGCTGACGAGTGCGAGAGGTTCCTCGCTCCTAAGGGATACGGGGGGATGCAGGTACTTACATATACATCGGAGTAGCGTCCGCATCTCACCACAGCAGAACGAACATGCTCCCGGACAGGTCTACCATCGTACACCTGTTCGAGTGGAAGTGGCTGGACATTGCTGACGAGTGCGAGAGGTTCCTCGCTCCTAAGGGATACGGGGGGGTGCAGGTACTTACATATACATCGGAGTAGCGTCCGCATCTCACCACAGCAGAACGAACATGCTCCCGGACAGGTCTACCATCGTACACCTGTTCGAGTGGAAGTGGCTGGACATTGCTGACGAGTGCGAGAGGTTCCTCGCTCCTAAGGGATACGGGGGGGTGCAGGTACTTACATATACATCGGCGTAGCGTCCACATCTCACCACAGCAGAACGAATATGCTCCCGGACAGGTCTACCATCGTGCATCTGTTCGAGTGGAAGTGGCTGGACATTGCTGACGAGTGCGAGAGGTTCCTCGCTCCTAAGGGATACGGGGGGGGTGCAGGTACTTACATATACATCGGCGTAGCGTCCACATCTCACCACAGCAGAACGAATATGCTCCCGGACAGGTCTACCATCGTGCATCTGTTCGAGTGGAAGTGGCTGGACATTGCTGACGAGTGCGAAAGGTTCCTCGCTCCTTAGGGGTACAGTTGGTCCAGGTACCTACATACATATACATCTCCCTAGTTTAAACAGTCTCCTGAAGCCTCGTGGTCTCCTCGATTGATCGAGGATCGGGATCGATCCTCGCAAGGATATAATTATTCCTTTTACTACAATTTTTATTCCAGTGCTGCGGGCCAAAATCTTCTTTCTTATGCCTCTATATCGGGTTTAAATGAACAGGTATCTTTAAATGCAACCACACAATAGCGTAAATGAAATAAAAAATTAACCTGCCCGTTGTTGCCCATTAAAAATTTATAGTAGGTTTCAAAATTACTAGAAAGCATGAAAATAGTTCCGTAGGCATGTTTCCTTCTTATAAAAGTTGATTGTAACATTTAAACGTATGTGTTAAGAAGGTATTTTCTCCAACAGATCTCCCCGCCATCAGAGAATCTGATCATCCACCTAAACGGACGGAGGCCGTGGTACGAGCGGTACCAGGTGATGTCGTACAAACTAAAGACGAGGTCCGGGGACGAGCGAGACTTGCTGAATATGACGAGACGCTGCAATGATGTCGGCGTCAGGTACCTACTCTAGAGTCTACTTCGTTCATCTGACAACCCTTGTCTTTCCCCCTCTGACGCATGGATGTATCTCTCTCTTTCTAGGATCTACGTGAATGTGGTGGTGAGGGGACAAACCTTGATTTTCTCTCTAACGCATGGATGTACCTCTCTATCTCTCCAGAATCTATGCGGACAATGTGGTGAACCACAATGAGGGACGACAACACTTATTTTTCTCCCTCTAACGCATGGATGTATCTCTCTCTTTCCAGGATCTACGCGGATGTAGTGGTAAACCACATGACGGGCGACAACTCTGAGAACATCGGTACAGCGGGCAGCACGGCTGACTTCCAGCAGTACTCGTACCCAGCGGTGCCGTACACCCGGGAGCACTTCCACTCTCCCATCTGCGGGATCGAGGACTATAATAACGCTTCTCAGGTACTGTCAGGAAATGATGGCTAATAAGGGGGTGTTGTCACCATGTACAACCTTAGTCACTTAGGGGGGGGGGGAGATTTAAACATGTCACATGATATTTTTCGATTTAATTGAGCGTGTATTATTGCAATATCCCCGAGGGGGTGTCAGAAGTGTTCACAAGTGTGAACTATGAAATGTAAGTCACAGTCTACACTTAGTACACTCGCTTTTCACCGTCTTTTGTTACGTCCCAAACGTGATGGATGGAGTCCTATCACCGTACTTCGGGCACAAGTAGACCAACAGCTCAACGTGACTTTCGAAGCACGCAAACTTTACTTTTAGACTTGAAATTTGGCACAAAATAGCATTAATTTGCCAAAATAACAAGAAGTAAAACAAATCTTGAAAATTTTTAAATTGTTCAAAACATTTTCAGTACGAAAGAGAGAAAACAAAAATTATCCTTAAAATACAAAATGGGTATCAAATTGTACTCAGGTATTAAAGTCAGGTGAAAAATCATGGTAATATATTATGTGCTTACGTAAAGATACGTAAAAATATAGCTGTTGAGCAATTCACGAAAACAAAAATACAAAATTAAATTTTCTGTTCCCAAAACTGTCGAATTACGGAACCCTAGGTACGCGAGCCTGAATCGCACTTGACCTGTTTTTTTAATGATCTAATTCTTTATCTTATTTATAGAGTAGCAAGTGGTACTTATTTTGTTCAAATATTTTAATATTAAATTTATTGTCACTATTCTATAATGTTGTAATGCTGAACCCTCTTTTGCCCGATTTGGGGGTGCGACCCTTAACAAATAATTAAATGTACCTATTCGTCACTTAGGTCCGTAACTGCCAGCTAGTGTCGCTGAAAGACCTAAATCAAACCGAGCAGTATGTCCGAGATAAAATAGTGGAATTCTTCAATAAACTTATTGGGTTGGGTGTCGCCGGTCTCAGGTATGATTTGTGTGGTGGACGGTTTGTTTGTTACAGAGTTTGTGCATTTTTGTAGCTGCTTGTCTAAAAAACTTTCATACACTTTCAAACAATCACTTTCCAAATCAAAACTAATAATTTATTTGTTCAACATATGTCATGTTCACGACATAGATAGATCCTAGACAAACGATATTTTGCATCATGTAATTTGCAACAGCGGGAGTGCGGGCGAGTACATACATGACATGACATGACATGACAGTATGTACTCGCCCGCACTCCTGCCTGTCGCGTAATATAAATACCTATATATATTTCAAATTTGGGTAGTTCATGCTTTGTTATGTCTTCTTAGTGGCATCATAGACTAAGTATTACTACGTATAGACCGACAACTACCATACATCAAGGCGTAGCAAATTTTTTACGTGCCCTTGCGACACTATGTGTCGCGCCAAGTGTTCAAAATATGCATAATTTTTTTAATTGGCTGCAAGTAAACTGTCATGGTTACCAAGTAAACATGTGGCTGTAATAGTTTTGCTTAGAAAAACTAGATGGCGCTAGATTGGCAACAGTAAATATTTCAGCGCCATCTATTATCGACGTGGGTATTATTTTAATGTTACGTGACATCGCTGTGCCACTAGCGTCACCAATCGGTCTTTTTTAGCATCGTGTTCGTTAGAGGATTTAGCAACGCCATCTAGATTTCGTTAGAATTTTACACTTTTTGTATGGGAACTAATAGTTTATACGTAGTAATACTTAGTCTATGGTGGCATACACATATGTACTGTAACATATAGCTAGACAATATGTTAGGTTTAGGTAAGGCTAGGTTTTATAGGTAGGTTAAACGACTATTTGTTCGTGTTTAGTTGGCAATCGATAACCTTTATGGATCGACATACGTCGCATTAACTGAATTATTTCGTGTTTTCCAAAAATAAATACAGATCGAGTATAAAAGATCTTTCAGACAAAATACGGGCAAGATTCCTTAGAGAGTCCTATCGGTGCGAACGTGGTTCTCCATCTATAAATATTCCTTCTAGAGTTTTTGAAGAAATAGAACAAGCGAGTGCTCTACGAGATTTAGAGCTTCCCTCCCTTAATGTATACATGATAATTAGGGTGCATCAAATGAAAAGAAATAAATATACAAGAAGTTAAAGTAAAAAAACAAAGTGTCAAACAAAAAACAAAAATACTTAGTCAATTTGTATCTACACATGCAGTATTAATTTAAGTATTCTTCATCTCAGCAATCACTCGGTAGTGTACCTTAGGATCAAATAATAATAAATTTTACTTATTTATTTAGTACCATTATTTGATATACAGATGAAAAAGAGTACAATTTATTCACAACAAGCAATCATTGTTACAGTAGAAAGTTTTCTTACTATCACACATCTGTCGTGCTGCCGGTTTGGAAACGAAACTTACAGCATCGCGCACACAAACAGATTTATAAAGTTGAATATTACCGCGTGTAGATATACTGATATCTGTAAATGAAACTACATACTCTACTGATCATTCTGAACAACTATCGGCGCACAGTGGTTCCAAACTGAAATTTTATAGACATAGGGCCGCCTCGAGTCGGAATATCGACTTGATAATTTTCTATATGATAGATATTTATCTATATCTCAAGTGACAAATACTGATTAGTAAATTTCTGCAAAAGTGATATTTTTCGAGATAAAAAAAAAACTTTTTATTTTTGTATAAAAAGAAATTTACCAATCAGTATTTGTCACTTTAAATACAAATATCTGTCATATAAAAAAATCAGCATATCGATATTCTGACTTGAAGGCCTATGGTCATAAAATGTAACCCAGTTTTACATTTTATACTTTAGTATTCTACGATATCCTAAAGCATAGTAACTTTAAGAACCTACTGAAAATGTTGTACGGGCAAGTGGACTTTTATTTTAATGGGGATCCACAGGCAAAACTAATTGCAGATGGCGCTAGCATAGGTCCGGCCAAAGAAAATATTAAATACTTCGGTGCGGCTATGTCAAGTTTTTTTGTTGTGTGTGTGTGTTTTTTTTAACTTTCTCTTACAACATGTAATTCAATATGTTTTATATTTGTGATTGTTATTATGTTTATGTTTAATATTTTTAATTTAGAGCAACCTGGTACGGCACGCAAAGGCATTATTCCAAGAAATTATTCAGAAATCATAAAAACTACTCAAATAACACAAAAATGTATTGAAATATTTATTTTATTTTATATATTTTATAAAGTATGATATATTTGCGCTTTGTATATCATGTAAACGATAGGTGTAGCAGTGAAAGGAGAGGTTTTCAAGTCTACTGATTTATTAGGAGTGCCTTTAAAATATAAATGAATTGTGTAATGTACTCGACGATAATACAGGTTGATTAACTATAAAGGGTGTTCTACGCCACAATCCATTTGTGGAAATTTTACAATGTGATGCCTAGTTTTTTTTCCCTTTTTTTTCTCTTATGTATTAATTGAGGCTGTTTGTTTTCTAAAGAAAAAAAAATTAAAAGAAAAAAAAATACATAATTTCATAGGCGGATCGACGATGCAAAGTGATAATTTCGCGCGAGTATGTTTTTTTTAAGAAAGTTATTCAGTATAATCAGTACAACAAGTGGTTACATTTAGAGGTAGCAGTCTATTTACATACGATTCTATTTATCGGAAGGTGTTAGTTCAGTCTGTAGGACTCTCAATATTTAAAACGTGCCGGTCAAACAACCACCTCGAGTTTCTCGCAATGAACTCGTCTCCTTTTTATTAAAATTCTGTGTATACAAGTGCATTTTCTTCAAGAAGAAAATCAATAGCGTTTAAAAAGCTAAAAATGGTATGAAATTATTTTTTCCATCTCAAATAGTTACGAAGTTATTGGCACTCAAAGTGAGCTTAACGGCATGTATCGTGACGTCATGTATCATACTAAAAGAACATAAATATCGCTATCGCTAACTTCAGTAACAAGAGGAACAAAAATTCAAAAATTCTTTGCATTAACCAATTAGTCAGTTACCATAAATATATATGAAATATACTGAAATTTGACTACAGAAGACGAGTTCATTATGTGCATATTATTACCTACTACTTGCTGAACGGTGAAGAAAACTGTGCTGAGATCTATACGCATAGAAAAAATGTATTAGTGTCCGAAGTGCGGCTATTATAAGGTTACCCGAGGGGGTACGTGATGTGAAATTGTCACGAATAAATCGTCGATAAAACGAAGGTGTGCGTTTGTTGACTGTTTGAAACACAGTCGACACTCAAACACCTCTGGCACCTCCAATACCGCGATCGAAGGTTTATGTGTTATACGAGTATTATCCATTATTGTACAAAGTGAATTTAGTTGATATAGCCAAATTCATACTTTGTAAGTGACCCTTTCTGTAAAAATAGCTAAACAAAATTTAGGCTTCCTATGCTTAATAGACTCGGAGTTGTTTTTAGACAAGTAGGGGCACAAATAATATTTGTCGTGTATTTTGGAATAAGAGTAATATAATCTTGGTCCTGATCACTTACCGAGTCTTCAGTATGAATTTCCCAATATGAATCAAATTCATCAAATTCATAATTTAATTTGATCTGCCTTTGTAAAAAACAATAACCATATTTAATTATTGATACATTATTTGTGTGTTCTAACTTCTATTAGTGTTTTGCCTTCGCATTATATTTGTTCTGCTCTTGTTCTAATTCCCATATTATCCCGAACTAACTCCAGGTGAGGGGTTGTGACCTGGTTGGCCTGAAAGATCTGAATCACAAGCTTGAATATGTGCAACTGAAAATATCGGAGTTATTGAACCGTCTCCTCTCTTTGGGCGTGGCTGGATTCAGGTAAATTGTAAAGTTATCCGTTAATCCTATCCAAATCTCGAGTTAGTATAAGTTTAAACTTTGTATGTATTGGACAATTTTTTTCTGCGTCTAGCACGCGTTAGTTGAATTTTTAGGGTTCCGTGCCCGGAAGGTGCCAAACGGGACCCTATTACGTATTAAATTATCTGTGCTACTCATCTGTCTGTCCATCCGTCACAGGGATCTACAGCTTCTGGCGTAATAGGTAGCGAATTGAAATTTTCACACAATACTTGTTACTGTGGCCTCTTTCACGGCAAATAATAAAAATTAAGAAGATTTGGAACCTAAAGGAATACAACAAAACCTCGAAAATTTTAAACGTCATTTGTTTAAAATTTAGTAAGATTGTTGTACATAATAAAATTAAAAAAAAAACTCCTCTGAGGGTGCCAAATTGTTTGTCAGTGCTACCATTTTAGCGCTTTGTTTTTTTTCCGCCTTGATTTTGCTATGGCATCTATATTGTTGTTATTTACTATAATATTTTCAAGGTTCCGTATTTATTGTGTGGTGGTACAGAACCCTTTGTGCGCGAGTCCGACTCGCACTTGGACAAATTATGTACTTCCTAAAGAACTTCATGGGATGAAAAAAAATACCTTTGACCAGGGTAAAAATTATCTCTCTGCAAAGTTTCATAGCGATGCGTTGGTTGCTTACAGAGAGAAAAAGTTTGTAGGTGTGGAGTCTGCTTCTTATAATATTATTTTGATAGTAAAAATCCCGGAATTACTTAAAACGTTACGATAATGTAATACTTAATAGATATTATGTTACCGGCAATCTAAATAAATAAATAAATGAAATAAAAAAAGGAATTTAATACAATTCCTAGGAAATTTATAAAATGCCAAGCTTATTTAGGCCGAACAGAACAATATCAAAACAGAAGGCTGATCAAAAATAAAATAAAATAAACAAATAGATAAATCAGTTTGGCATTTTATAAATTTCCTAGGAATTGTATACAATTTCCAAATAATATAAATTTACGGTAACATCTATTAAGTATTAGGTACATACATCATCGTAACGCTTTAAGCAATGCCGTAATTTTCACTATCAAAATAAATAATATTTTAAGAATTCGACTCCACACCTACAAACATTTTCAAGGATTTTATATACCTAAATTGATATATATATCGATCCGATTATCCTATCCTTGGTCATTACCTAACAACCTATATGTGTTGGTTGAAGGATAGGAATTACCCACACTTATTTTAATTTGTAACTAAATACTTTATTTTGTAGAGTCGACGCAGCAAAACACATGTGGCCCAATGATCTGAAGGAGATCTACAATCGGTTAGATAACCTGAACCAGTCGTTCGGTTTCGCACCGGACTCTAGACCGTACATCTACCAAGAAGTTATTTACTATGGAAACGAAGCCATTACGCCGAGCGAGTACACTCCTTTGGGTGACGTTATTGAATTTAAGGTGAGATATTTTTGTTTGGACATGTCTCTCTACTTTCATTCATCCTCTCCATGATCATATACCATGGAGAGGATGAATGGAAGTACAGTACCAGGCCATTTGAAGGTCGCATCGTGCTTTAAAAAGAGATACTCGGCTCTGATTTTCATCAAAATCAACTTGAGATTGAAATTTGACGTGCGTGCAAAAGAGATGGCACGTTAGGCGGGCGTCGTCGCACGCACGTCAAATGTCAATCTCAAGTTGATGTTGATGAAAATCAGAGCCGAGTATCTCTTTTTAAAGCACGATGCGAATCAGAATTACGCGGTAGACCCGCTGGTCGTTTAGTCGCTGACTTGTCAGTCGTAGTTCAACGTCGTTAATAGATACCGGACTGTTAGTGTTTCGTGTGACAGAGATGACGCTCTACAAAGCCGAAGCTAGCCGAGTATCTCTTTTTAAAGCACGGTACGACCTTGAAATGGCCTGGTACTGTAGAGTGACAAAGAGACTCACGACAGCGGCCGTGGCAGCGAGAGCGGGGGCGCGGTGGTGACGGGAGCGCGGCGGGGTAACGTTACAAGTGGAGTACATCAGTCGGTAGGACTCTCAATATTGAGAACCGGGTTTGGATCCAGGCGGTCGGATTAGTTTTTCGGTATTTAGTATTTGTATAGTTACCTTTATGTCGACGGTGAAACAAGCACCGTGAGCTAAACTTGAAGCATGCTCTAAACACGGATATTTGTGCTTGAAGTACGGCGATAGGGCTGACACCTCATCACGTTGGGACGTAAACATCGTCATTGGAAAGAGGGTGCACGAGTGTTGACTGTTCCAGCAACAGTTTATATTCGAAAATGCCTCTGACAGCGTGTCTTGGGGATAATAATATCTAATTATGATTGACATTTTTTTTTGGAACGATGTTTCTCACCGCTCATTATTACACTAAGTGCAAGAATTCCAACTTTTCCTATAATATGTGTGTTGGTGTATTTACAAGCTTATGTCTATGTAAAGGTATATTACTGCAGTTAAGACGTGCGGCGTGCGCGTCAGTAGCGAAAGGAACTTCGTTCCAACCGGGTGTCTCACGACCCCTCTCGTATTACATTTTACTAAACAATTCGCAGGTGGGCAACGAACTGAAGAACGTATTCCGCGGCAACAACGCGTTGAAGTGGCTCGTGAACTGGGGCCCGCAGTGGGGCTTGTCGCCCAGCGACACCGCCCTCGCGTTCATTGACAACCACGACACGCAGCGAGACAGCGATGTGCTCACTTATAAGGAGCCTAGGGCTTATAAGGTAAGAGCTCTAAGGGTAACAGAGTTGTTTTTTTTTCTCTAAATCACAAAACCTACTCGGAATGCGGCAATGATATTCGAGGGAGTTTCTTGAAATTCCAGTTTTTTTCTGAAGTTACAATTGTATAGCATTTCCTAAGGAAATACTTCATCTTATCGAGTAGCAAGTGGTATTTTTTTTTAAAGATAATATACTCATTCAATATAATAATAAAGCCATTTATTTCCAGATAATATAAAAGTAGTTATATTAGTTAATCTAATTTTATAACATTGATTAATTAGAATTTAATACAATATTTAATTTAAATTATTAATCACAAACTAAATTTATATTATATAATTCATGCAAAAGTAATAATAAAATTAGTCTTAATTGAGTAATATTGAATATACATGCATTAAATATTATTTGGACACCCAAAATTTAACGTGAGATGAGTTATTTTTGTAAAAAAAAACTAAATGAATGTACCCGATTACTGTAAACTATTGTTATTTTATGAATATGTTTAAGGTAGTAGAGCTGATGCCGGGCTCGACTGTGGAGGTACCACCATCTTACTTGGATACCCCCTCGAAGTAATTCGGGGGAGAGTAAGAGGACAGCTCACAGGCAAAAAACCAGGAGGCCCACCATGCCTGGGACCGATGGATGGCGGTATATCCATCCCTAATAGCCGAGCCTTATATGGAACAGACTGGTGACGGGCAGCGGTGTTACTGGTGCGAGGGTTACGGCACCGCGCTTACCAACCCGCCTGCCCAGCGTCTGTGAGTATGGACAATTCTTCCAGGATGACCGCCGGGAGTGGCAAAGTCCTGGAAAGGCTTTTGTCCAGCAGTGGACGAACTAGGCTGATGGATGGATGAACCTACTTATTATAAGAATAGTCCAGTGATAAGAGCATAAGGTGCTCCATTGTCCACCACAACAGTTGACTCTCAGTATACCGGTGTTATTGTCCCCAGGGCGCAGTAGCGTTCATATTGGCGCACCCGTACGGCGAGCCGCGTGTGATGAGCAGCTACCACTTCGATACTAAGGAGCAGGGACCTCCCACCGACGGAAACGAACATATCATATCTCCCACCATTCATAAGGTACTTATGAATGTCACAGTGGTCAACTGTAAGTTAGCTGCGGGTTAAATTGCCCCCGAACCGAAATGCCTTAAAAGTAGTGAAATTAATGCCCAACAAGATCGTGCGTGACGATCCCGCGGGGTGACAGACGCTGACGGGGTCGAGGTACTCTAGATGTTAGCGGAGGGGCAGGTTGTGTAGCGGGGAATGGAAGCGCGTGCAAGTGCGCGTCACTCGCTGACAATCGTAGCAGCGCTGTCGAAGCTATACCCGTCACCCCGCGGGACAGTCATTTACAATCAGACGCGTAATATTTATAAAACATGTTCCACTAACCCCTTGGTTATGGCTTGCTCAACGAGACAAATGAAAAAGATAGGCTCTCGCTGGTGTCTCGGTCTGTCATCGAGCTACTCGGTTTGTATACAGCTTCCTTACGTTTCACAGAACGTTAACTAACTAATGCATGCTACTATTTTCAAAACTGAATAAATAATATTTTAAAGCCTTTTTTGGCCTTTTATTATTTTAAATAGATTATAACATACAAATAAAAAAGTATTAATTTGTTTCGAAACATATTTTGACCAACTTGTGGTCGTCGTCAGTCGAATAAGTCAATCAAACCATTTCATCCCCCACTGACTGACATAGAACTGAAAACATGGGAGTCCTCATACATCTGGTCACTTGGTGCGCACTACGGACTAGGACTGAACAGACAAACTGACCAACAGATAGATATACTCCTCCATAACATACATAACGCACATATGCCATCTCCTACAGCTCCTCACAAATCCTATCACTTTCTCCTCACAGACACTCTTTCACACTTACTCTCGCAACTTTTATTCCTGATATTCTTCCACCTCTTTCACATCCATCAATCTAGTCATACAATATCTTCTACTTTGCTCCTATTATAAAATCAAATAGTTTAGAATTGTGTATTAAAAAGCCAGCGTCTATATGTATATGTCAAATATCTTTTTTATTTACTTATTCGACCAACTATTTTTAAAATAAATCTTCCATCTACCTGCTTCAAACCTATTATGCTCATTGGGAAAATCAACGTTGTGCAGATTTACACTCACACCAACACGTTAATTGATGCTCTTTTTATCACAACGTCTGTTTATGGTATAATTTGTGTGTGTGAATTATTTGGGACAAATAAACAATGATAATATATTATACAAATTCTGTTCGCACTGAGTTTTAAATAGTCTTTCTAACCTTCTCCCTCAAGGACGACACTTGCGGTAACGGCTGGGTGTGCGAGCACCGTTGGAGACAGATATACAACATGGTGTCGTTCCGGAACTGGGCGCGTGACACTAACGTGACACACTGGTGGGACAACGGGAACAAACAGATCGCGTTCAGTCGAGGGGACAAAGGGTTCATTGTGTTTAACCTTGAGGGAACGGATCTTAATCAGACTTTGCAGGTAAGCTTGTAGTTAAGATGACATTTTAACGACGCGGGACACAAATGTGGAATATTGGTCAAAAAATGGATAACAAAGTCCAAATGTTTTCCTATATTAGAGTATAAATCATTGTATTCTCTACTAAGTTTCTTATAAGTAAGGATCTCTTTACGTATGTTTGTACCAACGCAGCTGGCTCTTTGCCGCCTCTACACATGGGCCAACGCGTTGGCAAGCGCGCTGGTCCAGCCACTGGCACAATGTGTAGAACGGGCGTTGGCGCATTGGCGGTAGGTATTCGAACGTTGGCTGGCGCGCTTGCGAGCTTGCCGCGCGGTGTCGGCAACATCAAAGGACAGTTGTCGCAAGTTTGGTGCACCATCCACACATAGGCCGCGCGATCAGTTTGCCCGGAGCAGCAATCAAGAGTGCACGTTTTCTTCTTGCGGCGAATTAACACCTAACTTGACGAAATGGCGAACATGAGTAACGAGGAAACATTTAAATTTATTGAGCTCTATCAGAGTGAAAACTGCCTGTGGAACCCAAAAAATAAGTACCATAAAAATAAAAATGTTGTAAGTATTAAAAGTGCTAACTCAACATCCATTTTGAATCCGTCCGCACATTGGCCCAAACCAAACCATACTAAACGACGACGAACGACCTTCCAATGTGTGGATTACTCACAAGCGCGTTGGCAAGTGCACCGCCAGCGCGTTGGGGAATGCGCTGGCCTATGTGTAGAGGCGGCATAGTTCGCCACCCATACCACAGAATAAATGCCCATACCTAAAGGTTTCTAAATCTATCTAAAGTGCCTGATGGTATGATATGATATGCCATATATGTGACACATAATGCATAAAAAGCGTGTTCCATTTTTAACTTATGTTCAGGGGCTCTACCGCGTAATTCTCATTTGTATCAACTTCAAGCAAATGCATGTGAAATTTAACGCGTGCAAAAGAGATGGCATGTTAGGCGGGCGTCGTCGCACGCATGTCAAATTTCAATCTCAAGTTGATGTTGATGAAAATGAGAATTACGCGGTAGACCCACTGGACTTAGAGCATGTACCAAGTTCTGGATATCGCCTATGCTCTTAGTGTCAGCGAGTAGTGAAACAAGCCTTAATAATAATTAGACAGTAAAAAGCCAGATAATATTTTTTCAAAATTTGAAATGAGATGAAGCCAAATAAAAATTTTTAGAATTTTGGTACGTCTGTCTGTATGTATGTATTTAAGGTCTTTCAATTTAAATGGAAAGTAATTTAGGAGGTAATTCAGTATCGTTAATACACCACATTCCACTGCAAAGCACTTTTTTTTGCGCGTACTTTTTTTCAAAGTGGTCCGATCGGCTGGCTCAGTTTGTATGGACAAGTAAAGAAAAAGTTTGCGCAAACAAAAGTACTTTGCAGTGGAATGTAATGTATTAACGATACTGAATCACCTCCTAAATTACTTTCAATTTAAATTGAAAGACCTTATATAATAATACAAGGTGAAATTTATTTATGTAGCTAAATTCATACTGAAGTCTGGATATGTGCTCAGTATCAAGGTTCAATGACCCTTTTTGTGAAATTCGCAAATTATACAAGGTGGTAATATGATGTCGTGGAAGCTGGAAACTGGCGATAGTACTTCCACACAAACAACTTTTTGTGGAAAAAAAATTGAGAAACCGTGGAATAAAAATTAGCTTAATACGTTTTAGTTGGGTGCTATGTAACATTTTGGTCGGGTAACTATGTAGCTTTTTTGTGAAATAACTGATTTTTTTTTCGCGATTTTATGGTTTGCTCTATAGTATAAGGTTTTTGTATAGACGAGTACTATCGCCAGTTTCCAGCTTTCGCAACTTCATCTTAACACCGTATATTTCGTGTTCCCTATAAATGCAAGCCCAGCCATTTTGCAAATTAGCAAAAAGTGTTATCAATTCGCGATACTGATCACTTACCAAGCCTCCGGTATGAGTTCGGCTGCATAAATAAATGTCACCTTATATTATAATAGCTCATCGTTGCGAGAACTACGCAACGGATTTGGATTTTATTATTATCGTATATATATCGTCAACATAATATAGGCTATAAGGGGTTGTTGATAAAATAACGCCCAAGTTGAAATAACAGACGTTGAATAAACGCGGGCGGAGCCACGGGCTAGATGTAAGTTTTCCATAAAATCATATCATTCGCTACTAAGCATGCCCATCACAGACAGGTTTACCCGCCGGCAAGTACTGTGACGTCATATCCGGTAATCGCAAAGGAAGAAAGTGTACCGGAAGTGTGGTGACTGTCAGACAGGATGGTACAGCTGATATCCACTTACCGAGTAGTGCTGAGGATATGCACATGGCCATACATGTCGGACCACAAGTAAGTTCAACCTGTTACACACAGGTATATCTTGTTTTAATACATTTATGTCACTAAGTATTATTTACAAACATCAATTGGTAACACTTCTTTTAGATTGGCTTAGAAATTATTAATTATTAATTCTGTTTGACAATAGCAAATAGATTGTTCTAGAATCGATTTTTGTTGGTTTTCTTGATCGAAATCATAATCTGATGAAAAAATCTTATCGTAGATACACTTGTTCAACAAAAGTCTGTCTGATTCTATAAAAAGGCAGTTATTACCCAATGTGGCTTGGCAAGATATTGACATTTAAAAGACGTCAAAAATTACGTCGCGCTAACTGGACCGGATTATAAATTATAATTAGTGGTCTGTCTATAATACGTTATATTATATATCTACTCACATACTGCAATAAAATGATTGCAACATCAAAAGCGGTTTCATAAATAACTACATTGTTTATCCGATGTTATAATATTACATTATAACACCGCGATTGTGCGCTGCGATTGGATTAATTACCGGGACGACGCACCCGAAGTTCATGAACTTCTCAATTTTCGTGAAATTGTTAATTGAAAATATTATGAATAAAAACGATATTTTTGATGGTCGTAGATAAAGCATTGTGTGTACCTGAACATAATTAGACATTGGGACACTCGTACTTGTTTACGCAACAAACGAAGTGAGTAAGTGTAATAGTTTGGCACGAGTAAATTATTGTACAGTTGCATTAAATACTATTTGGTTGGCCAATATATTATAATATTATTATAACCCACCATGGTCGTTAACCGTCTAAAGCGCGTCAGTTTGTCAGTCCGATTTAGCTCACATTTCGATATGAGCGCGAGTGAATGTGTAATTACTCGATAATCGCTAAATCCTGATCAATTACCCTGTTATAAGTCGACACAACATATATCAATGCACTTAGTAACCTCACCAGGTTACATTTATGATTCATCATCACTGATAGCTGGTTTTAGCCCATGGGTGGGTGTTGTCCATCGTTTCTACAGTTCGATTTAATTAAGTTATTTCTTAGAAATCTTGGAAATCGGGTGGATGGATGGATTTCTTAGAAATATTTACACCTATTTAATTATTATTGGACAAGTGAGCGAAGCTAACGAAGTGCTCCGAGTCTAATTGAACAATCCGGCGTTTGTATGTATGTATGAATATTTGTCCGACGATAACTCGAGTATCGTTGATCGGGACCTCATGAAATTTAATAGGCGAGTTAATGAGAAAGGAAGAATTCGGTTAAGATCGAATCACGAGTTCAAAGTTCGGGGCGAACTACTAGTCATTAATTATTTAAATTTATTTATTGTTTTTGTTTTTGAACTACCTTCATGTAGTCAAATGTATGGACGCATAATAAGCATTATGAATAAAAATGTCTTTACTTCTCTCTGGTCTTCGGGCTTAGGTCTCGGATGTTTAGACGTCTAGGATTCGGATCCAGATTGGAACGGTGTACAGTATGCCCTTTGTTCGTCCTATAGGTTGTCACCCTGTCCTGTGGTCGTATTTATGTTCAGTTGGTTTATATAGGTGATGCTTGAAAAGTGTTTTTCAATAACAAGCACTTGACGATAATTTATATACTCATAACAGCTTATGTCCTCAAAGGTCAGTTAACTTTATCGTCAATGAAATTCTTGGATAATACTTACCTGAGGCATCCGCCAAAATAGTGGCAGGCCGCGCCTGCTGGCCTGTGTTCATAAACTGGGGTCGCGATACGGGTTCTAATGTCATCTCTGTTATGTCTATACGACTTAGTATCCAGACTTCCGAATTTGGGGAAGTGGTTTCAGGGCATAGGGATAGGGAAAAAAAGGGGACCCTTTGGACTTCGTTTATTCTTCATATTTCTTATCCAGATTTTTCCAGGAATATTACAAATATCCTGCTTAGGTCTACTTGGCTACTTCAAGTGTGTATGCTTATAATTACCATTAGAGATGAAACGGATATCCGGTTACTATCCGGTATCCGGCCTATCCGGCCATATTTTTGGTATCCGGTATCCGGCCGGATAGTAGTCAGTATCCGGCCGGATACCGGATACTTAACTCAACATACAAAAAGTCGTTTAAATCACAAAATAGTTGTATCAATGATTGAATAATCTAAATTCTAATACATAGTGTGAATAAGAATTGAGCTATGGTAGATAAAGACAAGCTTTACATCAATTGTTGGGAATAAACGTTTATGCTTTTCTTCATACATTACACCAGCTTCTTTTGCTCTCACAATATGCCGAATGTAACCCGAATCCAAAGAAAAAAATACTCATTATGAAAACCTACTTTAAATTTTGAAAGGGCACTGGGCGAGCAGGTTCAATTTTGTTTTTTCAATATGTTACTTTGGAAAATTTGTTCAGTATGAACAGTATATTACGCGGTTTCATTTAAAGATACCTGTCCATTTATATACAGTATACAATACACCACTCCAAGGAGACAAAAGATACATATTTACAAATTTCGTTAGGATCGGAAATTTTTTCGCGTTTGCAAACCAGCATTTGTATGATTGTGACACGATCATTTAGAAATGATCATTTAGAAATGATCTTCATTTAAAAAATGCACGAATAATCTCGCCCACTTGCACCCGCACGCACCTTGGTGCGTAATATTTAGACTTGCTCAATAAGTGCGAAATGCATATCTTGAGCTGGATATCCGGCCGCCGGATATCCGGCTATCCGGCCTAGTGCCTCGCCGGATATCCGGTATCCGGTATCCGGCCAAATCACTATCCGTTTCATCTCTAATTACCATCATTAACAAGATTTACTTCTCTTTCAGTCTTCCTTGGCATCACTGCTGTGAAAAATTAGGAGAAATCATCACATGGATTGTGGGCATAGAACAAGGAGTCATGGATCTTTGTAGATAGAAATAAATACATAAATAGATAATTGTTAACCTTATAAAAGCTGTTTTAATTCAAGATTGCGTAGAAGAAGTAAATAAACACCAGCCAAGTCTGAGTTGGACTCTCACTCTGAGGGTTCCGTACCATTCACATTCAAATCAGTTAAAACACGTAAGTAATAATAAAAAAAAGTACAAAATTATCATTACCTACCTACAAAATGTATGAAACAGAACTGCAAAAGTAAGTTGTTTGGATATTTGGGGACGTAAACCTAAAACTACATTCTAATCGGCGTTTTCAATTTTTAATTCAGCTTTTAGTCAAAATTTTACACAAATCAGAATCAGATCCCCAAAGTGTACAAGTAAGTATAGTGTGCGAGGTTGTTTATTATTTATTATTTAATAGTAACAAGTAAATTGTAAAAAATATATATATAAGATGCTGAAAAGTGTGCGATCGAAATGATCCTGTTCCAATATCAAAATATTGCTTATCGATCAGAGTATAATTAAAAATAAAATAATAGATATAAAATCCAAACATTAATCTTAAGATAACCACACGCAAATACTGCTCCAAGTATTTTGTTTATTCAAGCAAATCATATCAAAGATTAACACATTAGATTGCGGATAAGCTACCATTATTATTATTGTTTTTGTAGAAAATTTTAGTTTCGTATATAAGAGGGGCCATGATTTGCTCGGTATCATTTGAGCTTTTAGACATTGTGAGGATAACCTCTATATGGTATGTAATATCTAATTGTTTTTTTTGCAATGAAATGTGTGTATTCGGTCCCATTTTTTTGGCTTATTTCCCTATAATTATAACTGGAGAGATGGACAGCTCTATAATTATTACAAAATATACGCTTAAACTTATTTGTAGAGATATTTTAGTTGACATAAAAGCGGTCTAGTACGATTGGAACTCATGCGCTGAGGGTTCGTCCTATATTAAATATATATTATATATATGTTACCGGCCAAGCCCGATTTTAGGACAAACAACCTATTTTGGCCCAAGCCAAAACCGTGTAAGGTTGCATTGAAAAATAACCATGACGGTTATTTATGGCGGTCACGCCATTTAACCTAACCTACCGGCTCTTTTCTGCGCTGTAGGACTTCTTAAAAATTAGTTCTGCCTGAGCCAAACTAGTTATACCTAGTGCCATCTATATTAGAGTCTTAGAAGCATATAAATATTTATGAATTTTTAACTTATCTATATATTTAAGAAGATATAGATCCCACACGCTATAAATCAATTTGTTTCTAACATTTTTCCGATTTGTAAACCATACATAGTGAGAAAGTGCAACAGGATGCATAAATATAAGATCAGACCAATTTCCTGCACTATATCATCCATGAATAAATGATAATCACAAGAGGATCCTGCAGGTTTTAAATTTCTTTTTCATTCACTCGCTGTACTCACTATGCTACATGTCTATACAGGGTGCTTGGTAATTCGACCTATTCCTGTAAAAGGGTTATACTAGGAATCATTTCCAACAAATAATTCTGAGATTATAGGAATTCAGGGCACGTATTTTTTTATAAATGATCACTCATCTATCATTGATCAGAAATATACTCGTAATAAATAAGTGCTGAGAGAGGAATAGTTATTTTTAAATTATTTATTTTTGGTTATTAGTCTGAAAGTTTGAAAAATAATATAAAAACCTTCGTAACTCAGAGACCATCCATTTTCGATACCTAGTTGGTAGGACTTAATTCGTTGGAAATGATCTCTAGTATAATAACCCCTTTCAAGGAATAGGTCGAATTACCAAGCACCCTATGTTTCTCTTGTTGATTTTAACGCTTGCTCTAACAGTCATACATAACTTACTTATGTAGTTGTAACTTGTGTTTATTACCCTCATTAATAGTTCTGATTTTATTTTTATGAATAAATGTATACCTACTTCGCCCGCACAAAGAAAACTTGCCCCCCCCGCTCCTCCAACTCCGTCTGGATAAATGACTAAAGTCCTGACTGCCAGCTTCCTTTGTATATTATTATGTCGTTGACACATCGAAGAATTGGGCGCATCATGATCTGCCTGGGCATATCATATTTCTGTTAAAAACACGCTGCTCGCTCCGCTCGTCGTCGCACCTATTTTTGACTTTTGGTGAAAGATTTTCGAATTAATACTTTACGATCTGCAAATCATATATCTTCCAAAGAACTGCACAATATAAATATAATGAAAGAAAAAACTATGGGTACTTACAAAAATGAGCAAAACCATGTTACCATCTTGTCTCCAGATATCTCTACTCGTAGCAAACGTGCGATTGATTTCTAAAACAGCCCTTATTCCAACTTCCGAAGGTCTAAACCAGGATGATACGCCTCATCGTGCTGCTGTCGACCGTAGCCGCGGCGGCTATTGCGTTCACGAACCCCAACTACGCAGACGGACGCACCACCATGGTGCATCTGTTCGAGTGGAAGTGGGATGACATCGCTGCTGAGTGCGAGAGGTTCCTGGGACCTAGAGGATTCGGGGGAATTCAGGTGAGCATCTGTCCGAGTGGAAGTGGGATGACATCGCCACCGAGTGCGAGAGGTTCCTGGGACCTAGAGGATTCGGGGGAATTCAGGTGAGAATCTGTTCGAGTGGAAGTGGGATGACATCGCCACCGAGTGCGTGAGGTTCCTGGGACCTAGAGGATTCGGGGGAATTCAGGTGAGCATCTGTTCGAGTGGAAGTGGGATGACATCGCCACCGAGTGCGAGAGGTTCCTGGGACCTAGAGGATTCGGGGGAATTCAGGTGAGCATCTGTTCGAGTGGAAGTGGGATGACATCGCCACCGAGTGCGAGAGGTTCCTGGGACCTAGAGGATTCGGGGGAATTCAGGTGAGCGTCTGTTCGAGTGGAAGTGGGATGACATCGCCACCGAGTGCGAGAGGTTCCTGGTCTTTTTCTTCGGTCCCTTTGTCATCAGCCCTTTTGTTTGGTCTGCTGTTATTTCTGAAGTCTCGTGGAAAAAACAGTGTGAGATTTAATAGTGCAATTTTCTTCCAGATTTCTCCTCCCAATGAAAACCTGGTGATCTGGCAACATCAGCGGCCCTGGTGGGAGCGCTACCAGCCCATTTCGTACCGTCTAGTGACGCGCTCGGGCAACGAGGAACAGTTCGCTAACATGGTGCGACGATGTAACAACGTTGGTGTGAGGTGAGAGTTCTAGTGTTTGTGCATGTAGATGTGAAGGGGTGGAAGAAAGGAGCCTCCCCGGTTAGCGTAAAGATACAACTATACTGATTACTCCAAATATGCCTGGCGCTCTCCGGATATTTATACCGAGACCCAACTAACTGACAAATATTTACACTTCTATTGGCTTGTGTTTCGGCGTCATGAGAAGCATTACTAGGAGAGTGGTTATAGGCAGTCATACTTCCATTACTGATTACTGTATAGTTTTGCGGCAGGCCCTGGACAGACTGATTAACACCTCTAGTCTTCTTGAACTTTTGAACTTCCGGGTGAGCGCCTTTTATTCTAGGTTTCACCGACGCTTTCCATCAGGCGTGGTTGGGTAGAGGTTAAGCGTGTGTACATAACAAAAGATCCTGGTGTACGCAATAGTATTAATATCAATGCCATAATTAGTTGGACTTGGTATTCGGTTATCTGTTGAGTACATAGATAACAATTTGTAAACAACACTCTAATGATTATTGATTGGTTTATAATATCTTATTTTACATGTAAAATGATGATGCAGGTGAAAAGAAATAGATACCTAATTGCTGCTCCCCAATTTGATACTTCACGAAAGACCTTTGCGTGTGTGGCGGCCGGCTGTTTTCATGTCTGTTTTTGGTCCTCTCAAAATATCTATTTTAATGAGACTGGAACACTGGATGTCGGTTATCTTTTTCGGTCCAAAACATTAGTAGTCATTTAATTTTTTGATATCAAGAAGTTTTTTACGTGGTATATAATTAATATATATAATTATTACTTCATTAGGATCTACGTGGACGCCATCATCAACCATATGACGGGCACGTGGAATGAGAACGTCGGTACAGGCGGCAGTACGGCTGACTTCGGCAACTGGCACTACCCCGCCGTGCCGTACGGGACCAACGACTTCAACTGGCCTCAATGCGTTATCGGCGGCAACGACTATGGCTGCTGTCCTATCAGTGTAAGAATATCCCAATTTTTATTTTATGTTGCGAGACGTGGTTTAAAACCCCGTAGGGTCACAATTAAGCAAGTGCGACCCGTTATAGGCGTCAGATAAACCTCAAATTCACACATACCTTGAGTTGCTGAATTTGTGCCTGGATTGGTCATTAAATTGAGCCACTCCGCTCAGCTACCATAGATAAAGCCTTCGGGAGACACGTTAACCTGTTGGTTCATTTGTGCCTGAAGTACGGAAATAGAGCTCACCACCCATCACGTGTAGAACGAAATAATCGTTTGTGGAAAGGGGGTGTACCAAGTGAGGACTGTTCACACTTTGCAACAAGATACCTCTTGATACTCCTCGGGGATTCATGTCGTGACGGTATGTTGATTTTATGTATTAATCCTATTTGCCGTCCATCCAGGTCCGCAACTGCGAGCTCTCCGGCTTGAAGGACTTGAACCAAGGGTCGGAGTACGTGCGCGGACAGATCGTCGGGTACATGAACCGACTCATCGACCTGGGGGTCGCTGGGTTCCGGATCGACGCCGCCAAGCACATGTGGCCTGGAGACTTGCAGGTAAGTGAACTATGTGTTCTAATTGTTACCTAAGCGCATTACCCCTAAGAGGGTTCTGAGTAATCTGGATGTGTGACAGCTAATTCATCCACACTTTATTAGAATGAGAAAAAAAACACTTAATGTTTTATTTATTGGTTATGTACAACCATGTGGGAATTATATAGCTGTTGTCCACTAAAATAGTGGTTTTCATGGTGGTTACCTATAAAATAAAAATAATTTCATGTATTTACATATTTTTATTTTAGAGGTACCCACTAATATAGTCATCAAAATAAAACTCGAAAATTTAATAATTTATGTGTTACTTGTACCAGCCGTATTTTTTTTCGAAATGATAGTAAAAAACCTTTGCAAAACAACAACAAACGTCACTACTTTGACAAAAAATGGCGTTGCTTTGTTCTTGACCTGACAGCTCCTAGAGATGCCTTCATGCAACATTTTGCTAAATCATAGACTAATATGCTAAGTCTTGGATTTTGACATATTGTGGGAATATTGTGCCTGTTGTCCCTTAAAAGTTGATGGATTTGTACTTGGGAAATAATTTCCTGCTGCGGTATTAAGGGTTACTTATAATGAATACATACATTCACTGACGCCAATCTTCCACAAAATGTAAGCAGAGACTATGGATTTACGATCATGACATATTTTGACATCTTTTGTATATTCAAATCCTTCAATAGTCAATAAAAATAAACGAGTCATTATTGTATAGTTAAAATCTAAAACATAAAAGTCAGTTTTATAATTTATTTAAATAGTACTTACCTACATATAAATTTATTAAGTCTTTTCTTGAGCGAACGCGACACCCGTAAAAAACTCTTTGGTCATTCAACTCGCCATACCTATCAACAACTTCTTAACACATTTGTCTAGTCGTATGAGCTCTTCTATTCCAGATACGTTTGGCTTGACCCTTTTCCAGTATGTAGCCGTGTTTATTTTGGAAATGGTGCATTTCAAGATGGTGTCATGCAATGATTTTAAAGAGTATATATTTTCATGTGCAGGTAATCTACAATCGTCTCCACAACTTGAACACCGCACATGGGTTCCCCTCCGGCGCTAGGCCCTACATCTACCAGGAGGTCATTGACTTGGGTAAGTTTTATATTTATTTTAGTTTATAAAACATCGTCATGACATTAACCCCCGAGATGTTTCCGAGTGTGGACTTTTACTAAAACAGTAAGTAATATTTTTTCACACCCTTTTCATCGACAATTTTTACGTCTTAACGATGATGGAGGATGAGCCTCATAACCGTACCCGGGCACAAATACTCACTTTTTGGGGTACGCAGATTTACCTCACAGTGTTTTCCTTCAATACTATGCCATAATAAATTCAAAAAACTCATTGGTTAATGCTCGTTCGAGCAGGATTCTAACTCCGGTCTCAAAATTGTGAGCCCGGCGTCCTATCCCCTGAGCAACCATCGCTTAGTTTTGTTCATTTTATACAATTTTAAGAAAAATCATTGTAACATATTTTTATATCTGTGTTCTATTAATAAATAATCGTTGAACCTTCTTTCTACACCTCTTCATCGGCTCCTGTTGCAGAGGCCCCTTAGAAAAATCTAAATTTATCCAGTAATGACGATTAAATACACATATTTTAGGTGGCGAAGCAATTAGTCGCGACGAATACACCCCGCTCGGCGCTGTCACAGAGTTCAAGTTCGGAATGGAACTGTCCGGAGCGTTCCAGGGAGGGAACCAGCTGAGGTGGCTTGTGAACTGGGGTCCGCAGTGGGGCCTGCTCGACCACGACGTGGCACTCACCTTCATTGACAACCACGATAACCAGAGAGGTGATACATAGAATACATACTATTTTTTTCATCACAGAATAGGCTTACGCTTGGCCACTACCGTGTTTGACGGAAAGCGTTGGTGAGACCAAGGATGAAATACGCTCGTCCAGAAAGTGCAAGAGTGTTAAGAGTAAGTAGTTAAGAATGTGAGGTGTTAATCAGTATGTTTAGGGACCTCTGAAAAATCTGCGGGAATTATGTAGTAAGAGATAAATAACTGATACTACACAACCAGCTGTCACAACTTTACCGGTACGGTTTCTCATGATGTCATGCTGAAAAAAGACGAGTCGCTTGGCAGCATAATTTCTTCATGAAGTTGCCAAAAAATCACGGCTAATGCCATCATTTTACTCTGCGGATCAATCAGTATCAGTCATTTGTCGGTTAGCGCCTTCTGTAGATTTTGCGGAAGATCTTGGACAGACTGATGAACAGCAGCTTTCATTCCCCCAATTTCTGGGCGAGCGGACTTTGTTTAGCTTCTGCTTAACACTGGCCAGTTTATTCCTAACCAAAGCTCACTTCACAGGTCATGGCGCGGGCGGTAACATCCTCACATACAAGAACTCCAAGCCGTACAAGGGTGCCATCGCTTTCATGTTAGCGCACCCGTACGGCTGGCCTCAGCTCATGAGCAGCTTCGACTTCTGGGACACCGAGGCCGGACCACCCATGGACAGTGCCGGCAATATCATCTCTCCTTCCATAAACTCGGTGAGTCAACGTCAGTGGTAGTAGCGGTAGTTAAGTCTAAGGGCGGAACTTAATCTTGTTTAGTTCAAATACTGCCGATCGAGAATGCGCCTATTTGTTTTTCGGAATCGATATGTATTTGTATACTTATTATTTGTAATTATACATATATTACTTTAAATATAATTAATAAATAAAATATTTTTTTTTTTTTTTAGCTTGAAATATATTTCGGCCCTTAGTGGGCCGTCATCAGTCAAGTATTAAAAAAGAAAAATATACCATAGTAATAAAAACAGGAAAAGAAATAAAAAAAAAGACAATATTTTTCTTAACTTAACTTAACTGTATACTTATTACCTTTATGAAACCTTCATGGCTCAAAAAATATGTATTTGTGCCTGAAGTACGCTGACAGGATATAAAAGTCGGTGAAACGTGGGTGTAGGAGTGATAAATGTTCCAGTGATAGTGTACACGAGAACACCTCCTACAACTCTTAGTAAGGGGATATTGTCGAAAAAATATTATTATATATGCACCGGTTAAAAGCACCGATCGTTGTTTAAAAAAATATTGATTTGAAAGTGCCCTTATCAGCCCTAAGGTGGTTTGTAAATTGAACAAAGAGTTTGGTATTTTTAGATAAAATATTGAAATAAAACAATTATTGGTGCCTGTGTCCTTAAACTCTATAAAAATTATATATTCGAGTATTTAGTAATATAATTTCACTCATGAATTAGTTGACAATCAATCTTCAGGACAACACCTGCGGCAACGGTTGGATCTGCGAGCACCGCTGGCGACAGATTTACGGCATGGTTCAGTTTAGAAATGTCGCCGGCAACACCGGCGTGAACGACTGGTGGGACAACGGCAGCAACCAGATCGCGTTCTGTCGCGGGGGACAAGGGTTCGTCGCTTTCAACCTTGACGGGTGGGACTTAAACCAGAACCTGCAGGTTAGCTTAGTGATTGTTTAAAGTTGTGTAAAAATATTAGTTTCTTATATTAACTTACTTAGTATAAAAAAACTAGTATAAATATAAAGTCTCTAATGTAATTAAGACAGTTAAAGTTTGAAATTTATTCTGATTCAAGTAGGAACGGTTAAAGGTGGTTTTCTTTGAGTGGTCTCTGCAGCTGTTTTTCATTGAGTGCAGTTTTAACACAACATATCGCGCGCTCCCATAATTTTCCTATAAATGTTAATATTGGGGGTATGAAAGTCCATTAATGTCCGTAGCACAATTTTGACAGTTTCGTTATAACTTTGAAGATTTTTCTTAGAATTACAGTTGTACATACAATGCTATGTTGTAGACATGTCTCCCGGCGGGCGCATACTGCGACGTGATCTCGGGTGAGAAGTCCGGCAATAGCTGCACGGGCAAGACCGTTCACGTTGGAGGAGATGGCCGTGCCAGCATCCAAGTGGGCGCGCAAGAGTACGATATGATGCTCGCTATACACGTGGGCAACGAGGTCAGTATACACTAACAACAGTACGATATGATGCTCGCTATACATGTGGGCTACGAGGTCAGTATACACTAACAACAGTACGATATGATGCTCGCTATACACGTGGGCAACGAGGTCAGTATACACTAACAACAGTACGATATGATGCTCGCTATACACGTGGGCTACGAGGTCAGTATACACTAACAACAGTACGATATGATGCTCGCTATACACGTGGGCAACGAGATCAGTATGCACTAACACGTTCATACGTCGAGGGGTGGTAAAAGTCACAAGAACGATGCGATCGACTCAAGTTCCAATATTAACCGTTCTTGTCACCTGCATACCGTGGGGGTGTTGTTCACACACTTTATAAGCTATAACTTAAAGTTCCATTCCCCGCTAAAGTGATCTTAATAACGTAAAACTTTTTACGTATGCAAGTTTTTCTAAAACCTAGCTCATGACATCTTTGACCACTTTTCTCTACGTACATATCATAGTTTCAAGAGACATTGGGATATTAATGCTTGTTTACGAAAGGACCGAAGTGAGTTTCG